>SJYA01001812.1:150976-364804 GCA_006410615.1 Neotragus moschatus
CCACACACCATCCCTATTCTAACAATTTTACTGTGATGTACCTCAGTGTGGGTTAGTTTTGCTCTTATCTGCAGTGAGTGAGTGAAGACGCTCAGTCGTGTCCAACTCTTTGCAACCCCATGGACTGTAGCCTACCAGGCTCCTCCCTCCATGGGATTCTCCAAGCAAGAGTACTGGAGTGGGTTGCCATTTCCTTCTCCAGGGGATCTTCCTGACCCAGGGATCGAACACGGGTCTCTCACATCCCAGACAGATGCTTTAGCCTCTGGGCCACCAGGGAAGCCCTTATCCTATGTGGTGTTTATACTGATTCTTAAATTTGTAGCTCAGTGTCTTTTGTCAGTTTGTGAGAAATCTTGGTCATTATCTTTTCAAGTATTGCTTCTGCTCCATTCTCTCTCCTGTCTACTAACTTCTTAGACTCCCATTCCTCATATGATAGAGCTTTTACTCATGTTTATGATTCTTAAGGGGCTTTCCAGGTGGCTCAGTGGTAAAGAGTCCTGCAATACAGGAGACACAAGACACATGGGTTAGATCTCTGAGTTGGGAAGATCCTCCAGAGGAGGAAATGGCAACCCACTCCAGTATTCTTGCCTGGAAGATTCCTTGGGCAGAAGAACCTGGCGGGCTGCAGTCCACGGGGCCGCAAAGAGTTGGACACAACTGAGCACGCACACGTGACTCTTCATGGTTTTCTACATTTTTCACTTTTCAATCCTTACTTTAGTGTGGATCATTTTACTGACTTTTCTTCTCCTGGGTTGTTAACCCCCTCATCAGCTATTTCTAATTGGCTGTTAAGCCTATGTTTGTATTCTTAATTTGGTACTAGCATGTGTTTTTAGAATTCCCACTTGATTCTTTTTTGTAGATTCTAGTATGTGGTTAAACAAAAAAGCAAAAAACCCCACCTGCCTGCCAATGCAGGAGACTCGAGAGATGTGTGCTCAATCCCTGGGTCAGGAAGATCCCCTGGAGAAGGAAATGGCAACCCACTCCAGTATTCTTGCCTGGAGAACCCCATGGACAGAGGCGCCTGGTGGGCTACAGCCCATGGGGTCGCAAAGAGTCGGACGTGACAGCACACGCACACACACACACACACAAGCACGCACATGCATGCAAGCACGCGCACACACGCAAGCACGCAACACGCACGCACGCTAGTACTCTGAAATAACTGTGCTTTCATCTGTTTTCTTAAATATTAATCACAGGTATCTGGGTATCTGAGTAACCTGGGAATTTCTATTTTCTATAGTCTTTTTCTATTAGGTTCTGTCAGCTGCAAAGCCTGGTAATTTTATTAAAGATAGACACTGGAAAAAAAAAAAAATGTGGATCCTGTGTTGATGTTGTCATTCTTCAGAGAGGGGTCCATTAACTTTAGCAGTTAGGTCTCCTAAATCCAGCCAGGTTTAGGATGAATTTTTGTGAGCACTGGTCTATTTTCATTTTACCCTTATAGCTAGGGTATATTCCTTCTCGACCTCAGATGAACATGACTTCAGTCTCCATTTTCAAGAGCTCTCAACTCTAGTTTTTGTCTCCTTGGCACCATAAGGCTACTGCTAACCCTTTTGTTTTTTACTGGAGTATAAGTGACTTACAAAATATTGTGTTAGTTTCTGCTGTGCAGCAAAGTGAAATGGTTATACACATATCCACTCTTTGAGATTCTTTTCCCATATAGGCCGTTACAGGGTATGAATAGAGTACCCTGTGCTATAGCAATAGGTCCTTATTGGTTGTCTGTTTTACGTCGAGTAGACTTAGCAGCAGCGGCAGCAGCAGTGTATATATGTCTTTACCTCTCAATCTGTCCTAACAAGTTGGTAAATGCCTTAAAGGGAAAGGAGGCTCATAGCATTACATTCACTTTTCTCTCCCTTTCACTCCAGATCACAACCCGTGAAATCCTGGTCACTTTGACAGCCCTAACTCCCAATTTTTGACCTCCCAACCCCTCCCAAGACAAGGATTGAGGCCTTGAATTTTGCTTTGACACTAGTATACCGTACCTCCTTCTCCTTGTTTGAGCCTTTCCAATATATCTTTTTTCACCCCTTCATTTTTAGTATCTTTGTTCTTTTGTTTAACATACTTATTTTCACAGATAACTTACAGACGGACTTTTTGAAATAAAATCTGATACTCTGCTTTTTGATAATGAAATTCGGTCTGCCTACATTTACTGTGACAACTGACATAGCTGGTTTTATTCCTCCCATTTTACATTCATCATGTACCTTTCTTTGTAATAGTTAATTTTCTTCTTCATTTCATATGTTTGCTGAATTGCACAATGTTTTGTTTCCCTCACCCCATCCCAGTTAGTTTGAATTTCTTCTTGGCTTTTCCATTCCTTTTTTTTATTATAAAAGCTGAGTTGTGTCCAACTCTTTGCAGCCCCACGGACAGTAGCCCACCAGGCTCCTCTGCCTGTGGAATTTTCCAGGCAAGAATGCTGGAGTGGGTTGCCATTTCTTCTTCCAGGGGATCTTCCCAACCCAGAGATTAAACCTGTGTTTCTTACATCTGTCTCCTGCATTGGCAGGCAAATTCTTTACCACTAGTACCACCTGTAGTCTTATCCCAATCATTATACTGACATTTCTATTACTATTAATATATGTAAAATAAATAGTAACCCCACTAAATGGTTTTACTTCCTCATACACCCTGAGTCCCAATCATAGATCTTTCTGTTATTTTATTTATTTTAATTGGAGGCTAATTACTTTACAATATTGTGGTGGTTTTTGCCATACATTGACATGAAGCTAATGGCACAATAGATCCTTTTTAAGCAAGACAAAAAATGCAGAAACCATAAAGATCAATATAGACATAGCTTAATACATGAGAAATAGTACATTGTATATGGCTAAAATTAATATCAACAAAGTCAAAAGCACACTTTCAATGTCTGGATAACAGACACTGAGCACCCACATTTTGATAAAAAATCAAAGAGCACCCACATTTTGATTTAAAAAAAATGAAAAGACAAGCAGTTGAACAGGGTAAAAATAAACTATACAAACAGGCAATTAACAGAAACCTAAGTTAAAATGGACAAAGCTCATGAAAAACACTCAACCTTTTTAACAGTTATGGAAATATAGTTTAAAACAATAATGCAATATCACTTTTTACCCATTTGATTGGCAAAATTAAAATGAGTGAAAACACCCATTGCAGTTTTGGATATGGTGCCCTGTATACCCATATTCAGTTTGTGTGAATACGAGTTGTTTGTTCTTGAACAATCTAGCAAAAGTTACTAACATTTGGCCTACCAGCCTCACTTGAGAGGATCTGTTCTACAGGAAAACAAAAGTACATGTAAGAATCCATGATAATTTGAGGAAATAGCAGAAAAGCTAGGTCATGGTTGAATATATTATTTTAAATTATGGAATACTCTGCAGCTCTTAAAAGTCTTAAGTTGGGGTTATTGGAGATTCAACTAGAGGAATGTCTGTGAAGTTAAGTGCAGAAAGCAGATGGCATGCATGGTCTGGACCCATTCTGGTAAGTAACAGTAACTGTTACTAATAGTGACAGTATGTGGAGATGTTTACATATCATTAATAGCACTGCTGCTGCTGCTAAGCCACTTTAGTCGTGTCTGACTCTGTGCAACCCCGTAGACGACAGCCCACCAGGCTCCACCGTCCCTGGGATTCTCCAGGCAAGAACTCTGGAGTGGGTTGCCATTTCCTTCTCCACTGCATGAAAGTGAAAAGTTAAAGTGAATTCGCTCAGTCGTGTCTGACTCTTAGCGACCCCATGGACTGCAGCCCACCAGGCTCCTCCGTCCATGGGATTTTTCAGGCAAGAGTACTGGAGTGGGGTGCCATTGCCTTCTCCGGTGAGAAACTATTAAAGGACTTCACACTTGCCAAGAAGATAAAATTAGGAAGAATGGCAGGATTATTATATTTTTCCCTCACATATTTCTGTACAATTTTTCACTCAAATATGATGATGATCAAGTGTTTTAGATCAGGGGTCCCCAACCTCCAGGATCTAATGCCTGATGTTCTGAGGTGGAACTGATGTAATAATAATAGAAATAAAATGCACAGTAAATGTGATGTGCTTGAATCATCCCCAAACCACCCCTCCTGAAATCCGCGGAAAAACTGGCTTTCACAAAACTGATCCCTGGTGCCAAAAGGGTTGGGGACCACTGATCTATAGGTCCCCGAATGAAACCGTTACACCTGCGTCATAGGAGAGAGGGCTCTGTGAGAGGTGGTGGTGGTGTTTAGTTGCTAAGTCGTGTCCGACTCTGCAACCCCATGGACTGTAGCCTGCCAGGCTCCTCTGTCCATGGGATTTCCTAGGCAAGAACACCAAAGTAGGTAGCCATCCCTTTCCTTTCTTTCTTTCCCAGGCAAGAATACTGGAATAGGTTGCCATTTCCTATGCTGTCCCTCAAAGTTTACAAGGATCTAACAGATGGAAAGCTTGATAAACCACATCAGAGATGACTCAGGTTCTCTTGCTCTAGGTATCTCTGAGATGGGCTGCTTCTCTCCAGCTCCTTACAGTGACCAGCATGGTCAGTTTACTTTTGCCAAGGCCTCTATCTAACTCTGAGGAACAATGAACATAATTACAATTTGATTCCATTTTCTATGCGTGAGTATCTCTGAGTAAAGAAGTGATGACAGTCAAGACTGAAGCATTAGATTAAGAGTGATCCTGAGCATCTCTGAATTTCATTTTGCCTTTGTAAACCCAATTCCCTTGATCAGAGGGAACCGTGACTTCAACTACAATATGTAAAACGAGCAGACCTCTTCCTCGTGATGACTGCCTTGCTAATGCTGTGTGAGAAAAGAAAATAGATGCTGTTTATTCCCTGCCTGTCTTTAGCAGGTAAAAGTATATATCCAATAGAAAATGTGAAAATGACTATTTTCACATTGTCATATCCTGACAAGCAAGCAAAGACATCAACTTTTTTTTCTTGTGCTTATGTCATTTTAGAATTGTATTTGCAGCTCATGAGTAATTTTGAAGTATCGTGAGTGTAAATACAATTTTTTTCTCCTCCCTCGAGGCTAAGCATGACCTTGTATTTTATGCACTATTACTTTTATAAGAGAAGAGACAAGCTGTGTCCATTTATTCAGTCCTTAGCCTTCACAAACTGGGACATGACACACAGGATCCTAGACTAATGTTTAGGTCAGTGGATCCAACCTCGTGCCTTCAGGCAGGCCAATACTTCCCTTCCCAGACAATGTAGATGAATGAAGCAGCTTTGAGGGACAGTGAAAATGCTACATCTCACTACAGTTTTCATTTGCATTTATCTGATTAGATGGTATTTGAGCATTTTTTTATGTTTTGAGCAAATTTATATTAAGTCTGCTGTGGTTGGCTGCCTGTGGTTTTGGCTGTAGAACTGATTGTGTCCCCTGATTGTGTCCCCTGTAAGCTGTGTAACCTTGGGCAAGTTACTCAGCCTCTCTGCACCTTCGGTTCCTGGTGAGTAAATGACAATAACAGAACCTACATGGTGAGGTTGCTCTAATCATTGAATAAATACAGCATTTGTCTCATGTTAAAAGCTTATAACATCCTTTGAACTCCTTTCTATAAGGTTCTTGGACTTTTCCTAACACAAAATAAGAGAATTAGCTGTTTGTCCATGCTTTCACAGTTTATCTGTACATTCCCAATAGGTTGTCACTTGCCATTACTTATGGTGGTTTTTTTTTTCCCCTCACATACGTATATATATGATTTTATTTAAACATATTCTTTTCTCCTTTATGGCTTCAGAATTTTGAAGTGTTACTAAAATTGCTTTTCCCACTACAAAGTTATAAGAGGAATTATTCCATATTGTCTTCCTTTATTTCTATGGCTTTGTTTTATACACTTAAGTCTTTGATCCATTTAGAATTTAACCTGTGGCTTAATTTTATTATTTCTACACTGCTTTTTATACCAGCTACTTATTGTACCACTTATTTGCCCTTTGATTATGCCACCTTTATCATATACTCAGTTCTCATATATGTATATTTGGGTTTATTTCTGAACTTTATGTTCTGTTGGCCAGGTCTGTTCATTCACTTACAGCATACTTTTGTTGAGATGAAATATGGCCTTTATTATCTCTTAAAACTAATATTCGCTCATTGCTCTTTTTCAGAGTTTTCCTGGCTAAAACTTTCACTTGCTTTTTTGAGTCTGAGTTTTTATTAGAAATCAACTTCTATCTAGCTCCAGAAAAGAAAATTTTGTTAGAGCTGCATACAATTTTGTAAATCAATTTTCTGGACCTTTTTGCTGGCATATCTGTATACTTCTGGTCTTAATTAGTGTGTGTTTGTAAACAGCCTCAAATTCCATTTGGAATTAGGTGAAAGTACATACAAGTAACTACCAAAAATTTTAGCACTTAGGTTTTAAAAAATTACATGTGTATTTAGGTCCAAGAGGAGTGATAGTGAAATATGTATGTCGAGTTTTCCTATCATACCATATCTTCTGGGGGTGGGGAAAGGCTTGGAAAAATACAAAATAAATCAGCAGAATAAAATAGGCTCAAAACCAGATGGTGTTCTGTTGCCCTTCTTAGTGGGGTACACCCCAGCTCTACTGTCAGAAACAGATGTACCTGGGGACCCCACTTGGGGTTCTCTCCTCAGACCTTATAATTTATGCCCAAGCCCCTTGCTGCCAGGAGTCAGCCTAGGAACTGGGTTTCAGAGACTCATCACACGAGGACAGGAAGAACTTGGGTTACCTGCTCTCTCCGCCACTGTGTAGAGATCATGTAGTTGAGCATCTACCGAGAAATTAGGCTGGCCAAGAAGTTCATTTGAGATTTTCCATACGATGCCAGCCCGAATGAACTTTTTGGCCAACCCAGTACAAAAGGAAACTGCTGAATAATTCGTCTAACTCACCTTTCCCTCAGTTTTCTCTGTCTTCTGATTTCTCTCCTGGGTGCAGTAAGATCGCCTCCCCTCTTTTTTCACCCCTGCCACAATGCATTAGCACATCAGAGATCCGCAAGGAAGCTCTGGGCGCTGCCCCAGCCTGACGGTGAGTGGGTTGGTGTCCAGGTGCAGCGATGCTCACAGCCCAGAGGGGCTGCCATCCTTCCTTAGGGTGCTACAGCACCAGAGAGCTGCCAAGGAGCCCGCCACACTGTCCCTGCCCTGAAACAAAGCCTCTGCAGGGCCACCACACCTCCTTCTCTTGACCCCCGAGTGAAGCACCCTTTTCCCTTTCCAGACACAGGTGTGAGAATTCAATGACATCCCCCCCAGCAGACCACCTCATCTCGTACTTCTCATATACTTTGTCCAAACTGATCCTTCCCTTTGGGGTCAGCAGGTAGGAATCTTCACTAAGTCAGGATCAATAGCAGATCACCCGATCAGTTTGTTGGCATGTCACATCACAAAGAGACTGGGCTCTTGGAAGACATGTCCTTGGTTGTCCTTTAGCACACTGCCCTCCATGGATAGGAGGAGATGTAATGGCCCGAGTAGCTTAGAGCCTGCCAGAGTGACAGCCGACTTCTCTATGCATGGCAGATTCTAGCCACAGCCATGGGACTATGTACTGAATAAAACAGCATTCGGTAGCATGCCTTCTCCACAACCACTGGAAACTGGTGGGGAAAATTCAGAAATGATCCAACGAAAAAGGAACACTTTTATCCTTTATGGACTGGACCTTCATTGTAGACTGAATTTCTTGGCTTTTTGTTCATCACTGTTCTAAGGTGGAAGACTTACAGGAATGGGGCACAGGATTGGGACTTTTATAGCTTCTGGGCACTTAAGCAGAGAACCAGCATCCATAGATTCCCCCCTCCTGCCCTTGGGCTGCATCAGGAATTTGCAAGCTATGGAAGCATCTGCTTTCTCCAAGTCTATCATTCCCTTTTGGGCCAGCAGGTAGGAAATCTTCACTAAGTCAGGAAGGGTAACAGATCACCTGATCAATTTGTTATCACTCTCACCCTTTGTGCCCTGGTACTTCTTCCTTCGGTGGCCTGACAAAACCCCAGCCCTGGATACCCAACCTTTACTGTTGCTGGAGAAAATTACACACTGTGAATCAAGCACCACCCACCCATGGTCTCCATGCCTGCCTGGACTCTCATTTTCAATCCTTTGGTTTATCTTTAGTGGATGTATTCAAATCTTTTTCCTATTAAAGTCTTATAAACCCTGGGTACCATGCTCTGAGCAGACGATCTTATTCCCTTTCAACCTAAGAAGGGGACATCAAGAGCAATTCCTTTACTCCCACTTTCTAATTCCACTTTCAGTTTTCAGTTTCCAAATGGGCATCCCCAGAATAGCCAAGTTCTTCCACACTTTGTCTCTGCGTCCTATCCCTCCCACCAGAACCTCTGACTTCTCCCCATCTCCCTCTCTCTGAATCAGTTTCCTCTAAAGGTTCTGCTCACTTGCTCTACTTTGTCACCTCTCGTTCACACCCCCACGCACCATCCGGCTTTGACCTCTCTCCTTTGTACTGTTCTTCAAGGTCACCTAATTCGCAATCCAATCCGAAAGTCTGTTTCTATTTTAATAACATACTCAAGTAACACATGAATGCATCCTCAATGTGAGAAAGCCAAACAGCTCTGACTATAGAATGAAGTTGTCCTTCACCCCTCCTGCCTCTCCAGACCAGCACCCACAGGCACTGTGCTGACCTTGAACCCCACTGTGGTTGCTCAGTGCAGAGCATAAGCAGGAGAGGAGGGAGTCCCAGCAGGCAGAACTCCCCGAGCCCCCTCCCACCGGTATATCCTGACTCCGCTGGCATTTCCGGCTGTACCCTCCAGACCTTGTTGCCCTCTGCTGCAGTTTCTTTGTTTCAGCCCTTTCTTCAGCTTCTTCTCCTCTCTCAACCAAGTCCCATTGGCTGTCTGTCTTCCAGAGATGCCTCCATCATTTGTGAAATACTAATAAGATGATATTTTCGTGGGTCGTTATAGTTTATTCTGATCAATGTGCGTTATCTTTTTTTTATCACTAAATGGAATTTTGGGAGGGAATATAGACACATGGGCATGTGAGCTTGGATAATATCTTGATCCAAGTTTTATTTACATATAGCTAGACCATTCTTTATCTACAATCCTTTCATGCATTTAACTTTGTATTGACATCTCTTCAAAACTGTCTTTCTTCAGAATCTTCCCTTCCCTCTCTGGTCTGTTGCTTGTACAGTCTCCTTTTTCTCTTACTCCGTATATGGTAGTGTTCTCTCTAGGTCTGTTCTCCACCTTCTCATTTCTTTATTCTCCTTGCTTTGCTGGGTCCCTTCCTTTTCCATAGATTCACCTATTAGCAGAACACTGAGAAACTAACAAATCTATACGCGAGCCCAAAGTGCTCCCTAGAACTTCAGACTCTGGCATGCAACTATGTGATGAGGACTTCTAGCCAGAAATCCCACAAGAGCCTCAGTGGTACCAGATCAAAAGCTGTGCTCACTGTCTGCCGTTCCTCCTCCTGAAACTTCTAGTTCAGAATATGGCGTTAATATCTCCTCAATCACTAGATACCCGAAAGTCCTCCATATCTAAGCAGCTGGCTACTCCCTTGGCTTTGACTTGCTCATCGTTTCGTGTATCAGCTTCTTCTCCTTTCATTCAGCCCTGCCCTCTGTCCTGTTCACGGGGATTTAAGTTTGTTTGGTGTGGTTTTTGGGGAGGCTGTCATTCTCCACCTTGTCACCAAAGTTACCCTATGAAATAAAGGTTTAACTAAATCACTCCCCTGTTGGAAACCCTTTGCTTTGCTTGTTCCCAAAGGAATGGCTTTGCTGCCTGTAGGTTATAGATCCTTACACGAGAGACACAAAGCCCCGTAAGTCTGGTCCCTCTCACTCCTCTGTTTCATCTCCTACCATACTTGGCCTCACATTTTATTCTCCAGCTACAGTAAATTGCCCATAATTCCCGTGTCATTTCACCTTCATCTTGGCCTTTTCTGCTGCAAACGCCTTCTCACCGCCTCACTTGGCTAATTTCCACTTCTCTGTTGGTACCGCCTCCTCTGGGAAGCCTTTTTCATTTCTCCCTTCTCTCCAAGGATTAGCTATTTGCCTTTGATTCTGCCGCAACTTTTAATGCAGTATCTTTTCACAAATTTTAATCATCTGTTTATTCCCTTGCTAGATGATGAGTTACCAAAGCGAACAAGAAATGAAAATATATATTCTTAATCTTCAGCCCAAGTTACATAATAGATAATGCCTTTCCATGCTTGCACGCAAAAATTTCTAGAGTCAGACTGAAGGTAGCTTTAAGAAATTTAGTGTATGCTTGATTTCAAAAACCTATTTTCAACCTATTTTTAGATTGCTTTCCCCATATTTTATGAAAGCCTAACATTTATATCCAAATAAACTGCTACTTTTACTTTTCTACTTAATACCTCCCATGTTGTGGTTATTATAAAGGCCTAATTAACAGGGTCTGTAAGAAAATTGTTGAATCTTTTCCCCCGCCGGTTGATGGGGGTTTGAGATTTTGTGGCCTGTTTGGAAAGTGTGGGACAATTTTCCTCCTTTGAAGTCAGGTTCTCTCCTGTCAGAATCAACATAGCATCTCAGTGTAGTTTTTCATTGGCTGCTTTTTTTAAATAGTAACAAGAAGGTAAATAATATATCTCTCAGGGGCCTCAAGGATGTCTCAGGCAGAATCTCATCATTGCAGCTGAACATCCCTGGGGTCTCCACATTCTGCAGTCCAAAAACCACCTTTCCAAGTTCATATTCTTCCTTCCTTTACCCCAGAATTATGCCACTCTGGGGAAGCTGACTAACATGAGTCCAATTCAAATACACTGACTTATTTGATACATCAGTAATATATACCCATCTTCCTGGACCCAGTCACCTGCTTGGGATTCTCCTTCCTGGCTGGGCAAGCCTCTCAAATGGCCATACAAAATAGCAATGTGAAGTAAGGGAGGGTCCACAGTGGGCCAGAGACAGGATAAGCGTGTAAGTGACATAGTGAGGCCTGAACAAACCTACAAGCACCTAGCAAAGGGCCTGACGGATACAATTGCAAGCCTTTTTGTTTGTTGTGAATCAAAATATAAGCACATAAAGGGCTTATAGTCTAATGGAGCAAAGACTGTAACAGAAAACAGAACTGCCATTATAATAAAAATGCAAAGAACTCAGCAGCATTTGAGGACGAGAGAATGTTGTATAAAAATAGAAATTCGAGTTGAACTTTGAAGAAGAGAGGAATGTTGGGAAAATGGAGAATGAGACAGAACTCTCCAGAAAGAGAATAATGCAGAAGAAAGACATGATATTGCTTGACAAACAAAAGGACTGAGATCTATGAGTGTAGACAACCTTTAAAGGATATTTTTATAACTTTCCCACTCTACGGATTGTTGTTGTTCTTTCGTCTCTAAGTCATGTCCGACTCTTTTGTGGCCCCAGGGACTGTAGCTTGCCAGGCCGCTCTGTCCATGAAATTCTCCAGGCATGAATACTGGAGTGGGTTGCCATTTCCCTCTCCAGGGATCTTCCAGATCCAGGGATCAAACCCATGTCTCCTGCACTGGCAGGCGAATTCTTTACCACTGACCACTAGAGAAGCCCCCGCCTCCAGGGTTGCCTGTCTTTCATTAAGCCAGTCCAGTCATCTTGGATCAGATCAGCTTTCCCCTGGACAGCACTGGAAGAAGACTGAAGGTTTCTTAGCTCTCAGCCTCTTTCAATATTTCATCTCAGTCACCCAAATAGTTCATTATGCATTTATGTTGAGCTCTAAGATTAGCATGTGCTGGCCTTAGTCATGTTACAGGTGCTGGCTAAGAGAGGTACCTTGGACCCTTGGATAAACAGGGATATGTGTTTTTATCGGAAACATTTACAAGCCTTTCTTCTAGAGAGTTGCTTCTGGGAAGACTTCTGCAGATGAAGGGTTTCATCTTTTATTAGAATCCTTCTTGGATTTCATTCTAGAAGGTGGCACTTTCTGTTAGTCCCCTGCATTTTGCTCTCTTGCTTAATGAGGGGGAATGGCTTTTGTTTTGGCCACAGAATCAGGAAGCATGAAGAATGCTGGCACTCTAAAATGTCCCCCTAAACTTAGCTTCTAATCTATCCTCATATTTCTCATTTTTTAATGAAGGCTGATTTCAAGAGTTAGGACTGCTTGCTATGGTGGGGTGGAGAGGTGGAGAGAAACTTCTTGCTCAGTTTCTATTAGAGTGTGCCCACAAGAACCTTTATGATAAGTTGTTGTCTTAGCTTTTTAAAACATTTTCCAAAACGAATTACTTTCTCTCCCACATCTCCCTATTTTCTGTGGAATGGCTTCTTTCTCATATCCTTATTCCTTTTTAACTCCCAGATGAAGCGCTGTAAAGGTTTGATGGGTGACTGTGTTTACAGGCTGTCCTCGAATGGTTAAAACATGACCAAGTTAATGCCCACTGTGTGTTATATTCAAAGAAACTATCCAGTTTCTACATTTGACATAGAAATTTGGCAACCACCCAGTTGATACAGAAACCAAAATCTGTCTATTCAGGGGTGTTTTTTTTTGTTTTTTGTTTTTTCCCTAATACAGCAACTAGCCTACCTGTTGGGAAAGGGCTGTTGCTTTTTAAACTTTTGCTTCATTTTTTGAAAGACATTCAAGCCTGTCTGGAGGAAATCTGATCTCCATTGATTGTCTCTGCTTGGCACAGTGGTTACTGTGTCTATGCCTGCTTTAGGCACTGGCTTCTGAACCCCTGGTAGATAGATAGATGCCCATGGTGTACCACAAACCATGTACCTGTGTTGTGTCTACTTAAAGACAAAAGAGAGATGCTTATTATGTTTCCCAGCTACCAATTCTGCAACACCTTCTTATACAGGACTCTGCCAGCATTCTGTTGTGGCTCCCTGCTATTCAGGCATCATTGTTTTTGATGTGAATTGAGCCATCAAGCTTTGGATGGTTGGTGCAAAAACCCCAACCCTGCCCTTCTATCTGTGTGTTTAACAGATAGTCTCCCCAGGTACTAAAGGCAAGATTGTATTCCTGCTGGTTTTGTCTCCTAAAGCCATCTATCTGATCCATAGAAGATGGGAAAAAAAAAAGTTTGTGGATTTAACCTCATAGGAGCTCGTTTATACTTGTTGATTGAATAAATAAAATGAATGAATGAGAAAAGAAAGGAGAGAAAGAGGGGGGAAAACAGAGGATAGGAAAATAAATTGAGGAAGAGAAACAGGGTTTCCTAGAAGGCTTTGTTGTTTTCCTGATAGCAAGTCATCTTTAACATGTTCACCTAAGCCTGTTTTGCATATGGGGCCTCACCTGACAAAGGATAACACATGAAAATTTACAAGAACATCTCCATAGTAGCTTCTCTAGTATTTTCGCTTAATGTCCGTTTCCATAGCAACGGATTTGGCAAGGCTAGTCACCGAAGCTAAGAATGAAATACACATACCGGGAGAATTTCATGTTCTAACTTCAAGCAAAAGCTGAAAGTCACACGCTTGTCTTTTCTGTAACTTGGTGCTTTAAACTCGGGAGAGAGCCTTATTAATTTGAGAAATAGTTTCATTACATTAATGATGTTTTTATTTTTGACTGTTTATGTATCTCATAAAAGTGAAAGCCATTATAGGAGCATTATATTGTTCCTAGGGGATGTCCTCCAGGGAGTGGAGAACTCTGGATTCCAGGTATGGCATTCAGAATGAACATCCCCACCGACCACCCTTTTTTCAATGAATGGTCTTAACCAGAACTTGCTCATCTGCCTGTTTTCTTCACATTTGGCTAAATCATTTGTAAGAGTGTTAGAAAAAAACTGAGTGAAATAATCAGAGATGGAGACTAAACAGTGAAATGGTTCTCTAAGTATCCATCATAACCATGTTATGTTTCTGAAACAAGATGAAAGACACAAAAATAATGACCCATAACATGAAAATAATGAACCATTTCATCCTTGGATGAGAATTCATTTCTGTGAAGGATGGCTTTTCTATAAGGCAACAGTGGAATTGAGTTAGAGTCATAAGAAAGTGCATATTCTCAGGGTCACTCCCAGATAATCGGATTTAGTAGATAATAAGAAGCAGCCCAAGGATTGGTATGCACTAACAGGCACCTTAGTTCCTTACTCCTTGGAAGATAAGCTATGACCAACCTAGACAGCATATTAAAAAGCAGAGATGTTACTTTGCCAACAAAGGTCTGTCTAATCAAGGCTATGGTTCTTCCAGTAGTCATGTATGGATGTGAGAGCTGGACTATAAAGAAAGCTGAGTGCCGAAGAATTGATGCTTTTGAACTGTGGTGTTGGAGATGATGCTTGAGAGTCCCTTGGACTGCAAGGAGATCCAACCAGTCCATCCTAAAAGAAATCAGTCCTGAATATTCATTGGGAAGACAGATGTTGAAGCTGAAACTCCAATACTTCGGCCACCTGATGCAAAGAGCTGACTCACTTGAAAACACCCTAATACTGGGAAAGATTGAAGGCAGGAAGAAAAGGGGATGACAGAAGATGAGATGGTTGGATGGCATCACCGACTCAATGGGCATGAATTTTAGTAAACTCCAGGAGTTGGTGATGGACAGGGAGGCCTGGTGTGCTGTGGTCCACGGGGTCGCAAAGAGTCAGACATGACTGACTGAACTGAAGAGGAACCGCCTGAACTATCAGTTTAGAACTGGGATAGATTTTTTTAATGTATATTCTCATGGAGTGCCTCACATGCACTTTATGTACATTTGTTTCCAAGGACCCAATGGTACAATAGTGGTCCACAGAGCTGTCGACCCATGCAGTAGGGCATGCTGGGTTTCTAACTTTGCACACACATGGTCCACACTGTCTTTCATTCATTCATCACTAGCATAGTAGGCACTTGATACATGCTGGCAAAGCTGACCATTAAAGAGCCCATTCCGATTTCCTCAAGCCAGGGGTGCTGGCCTTGATTCTTCATAATCTCTTACATTATCTTGGATTTAAAATCTAAGTTTAAGAGTAGTTTTCATTCCAAGTTGGTCAAAGTCACAGGAACCGTCTCACACCTCAAAAAGCACCATAATACTTTAAAGCTATCATTGTACATCACGAACTTGACCAGAATGACGAGGAAACAATTGAAGATACAACAGAAGTAATTTCCCTAGAGTTCTTTTGAAATCATAAGACTTATGTGGGATTTGTCTAGAATTAAATTACATTTTGATAATCCTTCCCAGCTCTATAATTCCATTTTCTACTGTTAGATCTCAATACCTAAAATTGTCAGCAAGCCACTGAACAAAGAGGCTTTTGTTCTGGCTCCAAGGGATTCTATGCAACCGTCAGAATTATGCTCAGAACAAGTTAGGTGTCAAGATCAGAGAAAGACACTGAAACCTCTGACTGGCCTCACCAAGACAGGTGGTGTTATGTGCAACTCTTGTCAATTTGCCTAACTAGAGAGTCTATTAACACTCTGTTTTGAAGTAGAGTTGGATTTTGGTGAATAAACTAAATCACAGACTATATCAACAGAGTAATGCTAAAATTTCTATTTTCAGAATAATTTGCATGTTTTTCTTTTTCCATAATGGTTGAATGCAGAGTAGACGATGGATTATTTAGTAACCCAGTAACCAACCAGTCCATTCTAAAGGAGACCAGCCCTGGGTATTCTTTGGATGGAATGATGCTAAAGTTGAAGCTCCAGTACTTTGGCCACCTCATGCAAAGAGTTGACTCATTGGAAAAGACTCTGATGCTGGGAGGGTTTGGGGGCAGGAGGAGAAGGGGACGACAGAGAATGAGATGGCTGGATGGCACCACTGACTCGATGGACGTGAATCTGAGTGAACTCCGGGAGTTGGTGATGGACAGGGAGGCCTGGCATGCTGCGATTCATGGGGTCGCAAAGAGTCAGACACGAGTGAGCAACTGAACTGAACTGAAGCAACTCAGCAGCTTGAATAAGGCCAGGAGGGGACTGATAGACCAGAAGAGGTTCTCTTTTAATCTACCGTCAAGTAGAACTGAGTAAATAGTAGTCATAAAAGCAGATAGGATTTTGTGATTGATTTCTTTTCTGTTTTTCAGGTCAAAATGGACCTGTCTAGTTTAAGGGGTTTTAACCGATTTCTCACAAGATATGAAATATGAATAAGGTTGCATTTATAGTTCTTTAGGAAGCTTTTTCTACATTAAGCTCCTAGCATGCAGAAAAGTCCAATTACTGTTAAGTTGAAATAATTCTCACAATGTAAAATACACTGAAAGTTGGAGGGGAGAAAGGATGACGGGTTTGATTAGCGTAATATTAATAGCAGTAAGCTAACAACTTTTTAATGGGCTTCCCTGGTGGCTCAGTGGTAAAGAACCTACCGGCAAATGCAAGAGATGTGGATTCGCTCCCTGGGTCAGAAAGATCCCCTGGAGAAGGAAACGGGAACCCACTCCAGTATTCTTGCCTGGAGAATCCCGTGGACAGAGGAGCCTGGTGGGCTACAGTCCATAGGGTCGCAAGAGAGTCAGATATGACTTAGTGACAAAACAACGTTTTGAAGCTACGTCTTCCAGCACTGAGCTCCTCTGGTTATAATACAGTGTCATGCACAGCTCAGCACAAGATATGAGAAGAGTATGAAGACTCAGGCAACCTGGGCTACTGTCCAACTTTGAGTTTTGTCAGAATACAGGCAGTGTATATTTCCTCACTTGCAAAATGAGTTTTGACTACTGCATTCCTAACTATTTAGTCATGTCAAAATGATCCCTGAAGTCTTGGCATTAAATGAGAGTATTCAGTGAGATCCCAAGCAATGTTTAATTGGAAATTTAACTTACCTCACCTTTTAACCACTGGTTTAACTCTGGTCATTAATTTTATCCCAATTTACATTTAAGTCTTCAGATTAAAATGGAATATAATTGATACAGCTCCAGGATAAGGGGATCTAGTTCAAACCAACATTACTTTGCACAATATCTAATTACTAGAGACGCAAAGTATTGAGCCCATCAATACATTTAAGTTTCCCTTTAATCAAAAAAAAAAAAAACAGAGCAACAGCATTAGAAATATTTTATCCCTAGAACTTTGTTTTGACTCCCACATAAAATGTATTTTAGCAAAGATAATATTACACATACTATATACTATATTCTGACATTTCACATAATGTTGTATTCAGTTCAGTCGCTCAGTTGTGTCTGACTCTTTGCGACCCCGTGGACCATAGCACGCCAGGCCTCCCTGTCCATCACCAACTCCCGGAGTTCACTGAGACTCACGCCCATCGAGTCAGTGATGCCATCCAGCCATCTCATCCTCTGTCGTCCCCTTCTTCTCCTGCCCCCAATCCCTCCAAGCATCAGAGTCTTTTCCAATGAGTCAACTCTTTGCATGAGGTGGCCAAAGTACTGGAGCTTCAGCTTTAGCATCATTCCTTCCAAAGAACACCCCGGACTGATCTCCTTTAGAATGGACTGGTTGGATCTCCTTGCAGTCCAAGGGACTCTCAAGAGTCTTCTCCAACACCACAGTTCAAAAGCATCAATTCTTCGGCGCTCAGCCTTCTTCACAGTCCAAGTATTAATGTATTTTTATTTTTCCATATAGGCTTCAAAATTAAGATTTTAATGGCTACAACTTATTCCCTCATGTTGCTGTTTTAAAAATCTATCAGCCATTTCCCCAATTCTGTTTCTAGTTTTGACTGATAAAGTAGTGTACTCAAAACAGAGGTTTGGCATATAGTATATCTTATTCCATCCCTACAGTAGTCTGTCCTTTTACTTTCACTTGCCTATAAATTACCTCAGATATACTTCCTTTGGTCCCAGTAAATTTACCTCTTCAGTTTAAACAAGCCTTTGACCCATTTAGAAGTTAAATTTAAAAGTCAAAAATAAAAGGNCTGGCATGCTGCGATTCATGGGGTCGCAAAGAGTCAGACACGAGTGAGCAACTGAACTGAACTGAAGCAACTCAGCAGCTTGAATAAGGCCAGGAGGGGACTGATAGACCAGAAGAGGTTCTCTTTTAATCTACCGTCAAGTAGAACTGAGTAAATAGTAGTCATAAAAGCAGATAGGATTTTGTGATTGATTTCTTTTCTGTTTTTCAGGTCAAAATGGACCTGTCTAGTTTAAGGGGTTTTAACCGATTTCTCACAAGATATGAAATATGAATAAGGTTGCATTTATAGTTCTTTAGGAAGCTTTTTCTACATTAAGCTCCTAGCATGCAGAAAAGTCCAATTACTGTTAAGTTGAAATAATTCTCACAATGTAAAATACACTGAAAGTTGGAGGGGAGAAAGGATGACGGGTTTGATTAGCGTAATATTAATAGCAGTAAGCTAACAACTTTTTAATGGGCTTCCCTGGTGGCTCAGTGGTAAAGAACCTACCGGCAAATGCAAGAGATGTGGATTCGCTCCCTGGGTCAGAAAGATCCCCTGGAGAAGGAAACGGGAACCCACTCCAGTATTCTTGCCTGGAGAATCCCGTGGACAGAGGAGCCTGGTGGGCTACAGTCCATAGGGTCGCAAGAGAGTCAGATATGACTTAGTGACAAAACAACGTTTTGAAGCTACGTCTTCCAGCACTGAGCTCCTCTGGTTATAATACAGTGTCATGCACAGCTCAGCACAAGATATGAGAAGAGTATGAAGACTCAGGCAACCTGGGCTACTGTCCAACTTTGAGTTTTGTCAGAATACAGGCAGTGTATATTTCCTCACTTGCAAAATGAGTTTTGACTACTGCATTCCTAACTATTTAGTCATGTCAAAATGATCCCTGAAGTCTTGGCATTAAATGAGAGTATTCAGTGAGATCCCAAGCAATGTTTAATTGGAAATTTAACTTACCTCACCTTTTAACCACTGGTTTAACTCTGGTCATTAATTTTATCCCAATTTACATTTAAGTCTTCAGATTAAAATGGAATATAATTGATACAGCTCCAGGATAAGGGGATCTAGTTCAAACCAACATTACTTTGCACAATATCTAATTACTAGAGACGCAAAGTATTGAGCCCATCAATACATTTAAGTTTCCCTTTAATCAAAAAAAAAAAAAACAGAGCAACAGCATTAGAAATATTTTATCCCTAGAACTTTGTTTTGACTCCCACATAAAATGTATTTTAGCAAAGATAATATTACACATACTATATACTATATTCTGACATTTCACATAATGTTGTATTCAGTTCAGTCGCTCAGTTGTGTCTGACTCTTTGCGACCCCGTGGACCATAGCACGCCAGGCCTCCCTGTCCATCACCAACTCCCGGAGTTCACTGAGACTCACGCCCATCGAGTCAGTGATGCCATCCAGCCATCTCATCCTCTGTCGTCCCCTTCTTCTCCTGCCCCCAATCCCTCCAAGCATCAGAGTCTTTTCCAATGAGTCAACTCTTTGCATGAGGTGGCCAAAGTACTGGAGCTTCAGCTTTAGCATCATTCCTTCCAAAGAACACCCCGGACTGATCTCCTTTAGAATGGACTGGTTGGATCTCCTTGCAGTCCAAGGGACTCTCAAGAGTCTTCTCCAACACCACAGTTCAAAAGCATCAATTCTTCGGCGCTCAGCCTTCTTCACAGTCCAAGTATTAATGTATTTTTATTTTTCCATATAGGCTTCAAAATTAAGATTTTAATGGCTACAACTTATTCCCTCATGTTGCTGTTTTAAAAATCTATCAGCCATTTCCCCAATTCTGTTTCTAGTTTTGACTGATAAAGTAGTGTACTCAAAACAGAGGTTTGGCATATAGTATATCTTATTCCATCCCTACAGTAGTCTGTCCTTTTACTTTCACTTGCCTATAAATTACCTCAGATATACTTCCTTTGGTCCCAGTAAATTTACCTCTTCAGTTTAAACAAGCCTTTGACCCATTTAGAAGTTAAATTTAAAAGTCAAAAATAAAAGGCATGTATATTTACACAAATAATGGTTAACAAATTTGCCATTTTAAGAATATAATTTAGGAGTGTTATATTCATAATCTTATGCAACCATTACCATTATTTATTTCTAGACTTATCCCCACAAACAGAGACCCTGAGCGTTGAATAATTATTCACCATTCCCCCCTGCTCCAGCCCCTGGTAACCTTCAATTTATTTTGTCTATGATTTATCCATTCTAGATATTTCATATAAGTGAAATTTTATTTATCCTTTTTTTTGTCTGGCTTATTTCATTTAGCATCTTTTCAAGTTTCATCCATATTATAGCACATATCAGAACTTGATTCTTTTTTATAGCTGAATAGTCATTACATATACATTTTGTTTGATTCATGTGTTAGACAGTTGGGCTGTTTCCATCTTTCAGGTTTTGTGAATAATGCTGTAATGAACGTTGGCATACAGAGATCTGTTTGAGTACCATTTACTGGGGAGTGTAATTGCTGGGTCATATGACAATTTTATGTTTAGCTCTTTGAGGGACTGCCAAATGGTTTGCCACAGTAACTATGCCATTTTACATTCCCACCAGTAATGTACAAGGATTCCAGTTTCTCTGCATGATTACCAACGCTTATTTTTTGTTTCTAATAGCCTTCCTCGTAGTTGTCAAGTGTTATCTCATTGTGGCTTTGATCTGCATTTCCCTATTGACAAGTGTTATTTCACATACTTACTGACCTTTGCATATCTTTGAAGAAATGTCTATTCAGGTCTTTTGTCCATTTTAATTAGAATGAGTTTTAGGAGTGTTTTATATACTCTGGTTACTAAACCTTTGTCAAATACAGTTTGCAAATATTTCTTCCCGTTCTATGGGTTGTCTCTTTACTTTGTTGATAGTATTCTTTGACGCATGGGATTTTGATGAAGTCCAGTTTTTTTCTTCAGTTGCTTGTGCTTTTGGTATCATCACTATCCTCTTAGTCTCGTCTCCATTTTTACTCCTTCACATTCCTTTAAGTGACTTTATCATCACCAGTATTACTGTCAAATAGTAAACCAATAGTTATCTGAGGGTAAAAAGTAAAGACTTATAAAAAGTTATTTTCCTGTAATTTAAGATATTTTAAAACAAGTGTTGAAACTTCTGTGTAGCAATATAAATAGCTGATAATTTCTCCACCTTTTAAATGGCGATCTTCCAGTTGTTAGTGAATATAGATGTGGTTTATAAGTCCTTTTGGATACTTCAATGATGAATAGCCATCCTAGACTTCCTTGGGGAAGTGCTTGAAGATAAATACTGAAAATTCTGTGTAATGGATAAAATAGAAACCCAGCCAAATATAGGTTCTTTAAGGTATTCTCCCTGTGAGCAGATTCTTTCAAAGAACTAAGTATAGTAATTACACATCTTTAAAGATGTGATTTCCTTGTTTAAAGGGAAAAAATTCCAATGATGATATTTTAGGGAAATGCTAGTCTGCAGTTCAAGTAGAAGGGTGTTTTCAGGCATGAAAACAGTCAAGTGTTTTCACTTGACTTTCAGTCAAGTCACGTGTTTTCAGTCAATTCCTCTAAATACATCTTCTGAATAGCATTGTTCGTAGCAATGCCTTCACCCTCAAAGACCTTGTACAAACGTTAAATCTCAATCCCAAGCTGTCTGTGTTTTGGCTTCCATTTCATCTTCAAACTCCTTTTCCAGCTGCGCAGACCCTGCAGTAATTCCATTCAGCATGCCTCTCTGACCCAGCTCTGGCAGCTTTGCACATTCAGGAATGCTGAGCTTTCAGGTAATTCAAGCATTATGTACTCCCTGAAGTCTGACTTCCTTAGGGAAAAGACATCCCCATAACTTTCCAGAGATGGAAAGAAAAGATATTTGAATCTGGAAACAGAATGTCCACTGATGACATAAAATTGTGAACGAACGAACTAGATTCCCAGCTGCCTAAGGAAACCAACTGCTTAAGAACTGACCATCTCTTTGCAGCAGGGCCAAGACAAGTGATGAACTATCTTTTTTTGTTTCTTACTTTTTCTGGGTATTTTTTACTTCAGGGAGGACAAAGTTAAAATTTAGACTTAAGGAAACTCAATTTGTGTATAAGCTTTATCATCAGTTCTTACGTTCCCTTAACTGTTCCTTTTTTACCAAAATCACCAACTCATTGAAAAATGACATGTAATGCCTAATGGGTGCATCTTAAGATTTTACTTTCCTTGCAAGGTATCAGGCACAGGTTTACCTGCCACCGTTTTCACAGATGCTGGAAGATTACATGAGACTTTTGGATCAGAGGTTCCTGGCAATAATAGGCAGAGTATCATCATTTTCTTGAGCTGGTTGCCTGAGCCTTGTTTCACACAGGGCAATGGAACTGCATAACAACCACACACAGTATACTACATTATGAGTAAGAAATCTTCATGTAACAAACCCAAATCCTTTATGATAAGCAGTAAGCAGCCTTCCCTTTGCTTCAGATGGATACACTATCTCTATCATCCAAGGCTGTTCACTATTCAGACATCCTTGATAAGATATTCCAGAGGAAGAGCAGCTCAAAGTTCCACGGAGAAGTGCCTGCACAGTTTTATAATACACTGTATACACATTTGAATCCCATGATGTCATAATGTTGATGTAAATTCATAAGTGGTAGATTGCAGAATAAGACGCATTCAGATTGAAAATGGCCCCTTCCCTGAGACTGGCGATTGGTTAAGATTTGGTGGTTAGCCTTCACTTTCCAGGATGAAGGTCACCTATAACCAGCCTGTAGAGTAGTTATTTTAGGTGCAGGATATCTGCTAGCTACCTTCGTCTACTACATGCCTAGCACAGAGTCAGCATTTTAAGAGTAGCTGTTGTCATTGTTATTAGTTCCAGGCAAGGGTCAAGAGCTAGTTTTTAGTTTCCCGTTTTCCTGTGTTCAGACTCAATTTGGAAAGTTCTTCCCAAGATAGGTACATGTTCTATTGCCTCTTAAGCCTTTGCTCAAATGCTTATTTCTTGCAAGACCTACCCTGATCTCCCCAGAGAGGTTATCCCATTCTTTCTTATCCATTCATTTTACCCAGCTTTCTCTCTCCACCACCTTATTTTATTGCCTTTTTAATGCATTTACTTATGCTTTATCTTCACCTAGAATGTATTCTCCATGAGAGTAGGGGTTTGTAGTCTGGTTCACTGATCAATCTCCAACCCCACACACTGTATCTAGCCCATAGCTGGTGTTCAGTTGTTCGATTGCTCAGTCACGTCCGATTCTGTGTGAGCCCAAGGACAGCAGCACCCCAAGCTTCCCTGCCCTTCACTATCCCCCAGGGTTGGCTCAGACTCAGGTCCATTGAGTCAGTGATGCCATCCAACCATCTCATCCTATGTTGTCCCCTTCTCCTCTTGCCCTCAATCTTTCTCAGCAACAGGGTCTTTTCCCATGAGCTGGCTTTTCGCGTCAGATGGCCTAAGTATTGGAGCTTTGCATCAGTCTTTCCAATGAATATTCAGAGTTGATTTCCTTTAGGATTGACTGGTTTGATCTCCTTGCTGTCCAAGGGATTCTCGAGAGTCTTCTCCCGCTCAGAGAGACTAAGTACCTAGTCTGGGTTTCATAACTAACAAGTCTGTACTGTGCTGTGCTTAGTCGCTCTTTGTCCAGCTCTTTGTGACCCCACGGACTATAGCCTGCCAGGCTTCTCTGTCCATGGAATTCTCCAGGCAAGAATACTGGAGTGGGTTGCCATGCCCTCCTCACTAACAAGGCAGGACTGGTCAGATGCAGGTCTTCTGATCTGATGTTCATGACTACTGTTGCTATACACTTTCTTTCCTCAGCCTCACCCTATGCTAAGACCCCTAGGCAGGTCCAGGATAGCTCTAAGAGCTGAGAGATCTTAGAAAAAGGAGAGAGGCAGAGAAGAACTGTCAGGCTAAGGCTGAAGGACGGATCACCTTCACCAGTAAGCAGATCAGGGAGTGGATCACCTGATCCCACTGTATCTATAGGAGCTGGCCTCCTAGGTTAAGAAGCCAGATGCTGAGCCCTGGAAATGGGAACTGTCAGAAGTCTAATCTCTCCAAGTCAGGACTGCCTGTAGTAATCAACACTTTATAGAGAATTGTAATCTACAAAGCAATTGATAAAACTCTCACAAATGAATCCTCTTAGGAGTTCCAGCATGTGGGCAAGATAAAGATAGCAGAACTTAATAATGAAGTGTAGACAGCGTAAAGGTCTCATGAGATGGCTAGAGGAAGCCTGGGAAAGCTTACCCCCTTCTGAGCGTCCACATGTTCCCATTGCTGCTAATATCTTTCAGGTGTGCTTTCAGGAGGTCTATGCTTCCTCCAGTCAGTGAGACATGCTGGTCAGCATTCCATATTGCAGACTTATCCCTCCCCCTCCTGCATCAGTACAGGTATGTGTGTGTGTGTATAAATACACTCTAAGTAAATGACCCCAAAATACTGGGTTCACCAAAAAGTTCACTCGAGTTTTTCATTACATTTTACAGTGAAACCTGAACCAAATTTTTGGCCAACTCCAAAAAATTTTGCCTGGAATCCAGTAATTCTGAGTTATCTATAAAATAGCCACTAGACTCATCTATTGCTAGTTTAAGGCCCTATGTCCCTTGATGGCATTTCAAAGGGTTGGCTCCCTGGTCCTTAAAGACATTCCTAGTTGTAAGACTTGCAAAACGATTGCAAGTCTTTGCAAGGCTTTGTAAAAGATTTAAAGCTCAGAGTCAGAGAAAGAATTTACAACTGTACAAGAGAAAATGCTTTAAGGGAAGGAAAGGGAATGTCTTTCTCCTTGTTTTTAATAAGGAGAATTTATCCTTTTGATTTTGATTTGTATTTGCCCTTAAAGTCTATACCAGCAATATACTGACTCAAAGTTGTATAGCCATTCATAATGTGACCTTACTTGACTGTTGGGAAAATAAGTCATAATTAAAGAACTTAAATTACAGAGTTTTTAAAAGAAATGTTTACTTTCAAATGCACATGGTAAAATAGGGTTATATCAAAGAGAATCAGTTCCGAGGTCCTTAATATTTTATTTGAGGAATAAATTGAAAAGTTGTATAAATTAGAGATTTAAGTCATTTACACAGAGATGACCAAGTGCTTAGAAGCATTCTGAACATTAATATTTCCACCAGTAACTTGTTTTCTTTGTGGATCAAATGTCATTTTATAAGTAATATAAGTATTTTCCCCCCTTCTGGCTTCCCTGGTGGCTCAGAGGTTAAAGTGTCTGCCTCCAATGCAGGAGACCCGGGTTCGATCCCTTGGTCGGGAAGATCCCCTGGAGAAGGAAATGGCAATCCACTCCAGTATTCTTGCCTGGAGAACTCCATGGACGGAGAAGCCTAGTAGGTTACAGTCCATGGGGTCGCAAAGAGTCGCACACGACTGAGCAACTTCACCTATAACCTATCAGTATTTTTCTACATAATCCAAGATAGGGCTTTCAAATACAGAAAGTAGTATAATTAGCCAAGCAAAGAACTTCATTTTCCTTGACTGTGTTACCTTACTATAGGTCTTTGCCTCTTTTTTGTGCTATTGAAGATGTTACATGTGACAATCATATGCTCTCAACAACTTCTGTTATAACTTAGGAAAACTAACACCCTCTACTGCTTTATGAAAAAGCTGGTTTCAATGTTTGGTGAGATTCATCCTCAAGGAAGGGTCACACCAGCATTTACTTGAAGGAAAATTCCAGCTGTTATTCACGTACTCTATAGTTCATTCTCATAAAGTATCTTCATGTTAATCAAGTGGTCAGAAAAGTGTCAAAATTTTTACATGCTCATTAATCTGTGCACCTATTAACCCAGTTAATTTGTAGATAAACACTTGAATGCTCAAACCACCGCAAGTCTGATGCCTTATTCAAAATTCTGAGATGGGAGTTGTGTAAATAAAGATCTTTAATAACTTTTCAATGGCTTCCCATCACCGTTTGGATGACTTTGAAATATTTTCTTTAGGTTTAAATCCTTAAATGTGTCCTTCTGCCCTCGAGGACCTGCCCATTTCTCCACCCTCACTGCACCCCACTTGTTCTGTGTCTCCCCTAGGGTCTGCCTGGTCTTTCCCCAATTAACAGACTCTCTGACTTCAGGGCTGAAATACCACCCATCCTTCACTTCAATTCCTACTCTTTCTGCCAGTCTTGGCTCCAAATTTTGTAAAGTAGTGTACTTTACCATTGAAGTTCTTACCAATTAGAGGAAGTTCTTAGAGTTATCTGACACAACAGATGTTTTGTTTTAGGAAGGCTTCATTTGCTAGAAGTCACTAACAGTGACAGACTTTATTTTGGGGGGGCTCCAAAATCACTGCAGATGGTCACTGAAGCCATGAAATTAACACTTGCTCCTTGGAAGAAAAGTTATGACCAACCTAGACAGCATATTAGAAAGCAGAGATACTACTTTGCCAACAAAGGTCTGTCTAGTCAAAGCTATGGTTTTTCCAGTAGTCACATATGGATGTGAGAGTTGGACCATAAAGAAAGCTGAGTGCAGAGGAATTGATGCTTTTGAACTATGGTGTTGGAGAAGACTCTTGAGAGTCCTTGGACTGCAAGAAGATCCAACCAGTCCATCCCAAAGGAAATCAGTTCTGAATATTCATTGAAAGGACAGATGCTAAAGCTGAAACTCCAATACTTCAGCCAACTGATGTAAGAAACTGACTCATTGGAAAAGACCCTGATGCTGGGAAAGATTTAAGGCAGAAGGAGAAAGGGGTGACAGAAGATGAGATGGCTGGATGGCATCACCGACTCAACGGGCATGAGTTTGAGCAAGCTCCAGGAGTTAGTGATAGACAGGGAAGCCTGGCATGCTGCAGTCCATGGGGTTGCAAAGAGTTGGACACAACTGAGCAACTGAACTCAACTCATTGGAAAAGACCCTGATGCTAAGATTGAGGGCAAGATAAGAAGGGGGCAACAGAGGATGAGATGGCTGAATAGCATCACCAACTCAATGAACATGAGCTTGAGCAAACTCCAGAAGATAGTGAACAACAGGGAAGCCTGGCGTGCTGCAGTCCATGGGGTCACAGAGTCAGATAAGACTGAGTGACTGAACAGCAACAACTGCAAGACAATCTATTTTTTTTTTTCTAAAGGAAGTTGCCCCTACACGTATCCAGTATTCGTCATCTTGGGCTCTTTGGCACTATATAAAGGCACATGACAAACTGACTTCCATTAGGTCATTAGTGATCCAGGAAGTTTTGGCAACACAGATTAAACCAGAGAAGGAACCTTCTATTCAGAATTGTAGGAGGGCACTCACAGGCCTTTCCACTGCTGAAAAGTAGCACTTGGAGAAGGAAAAACAGTAATTTCCCCAAAATAATTCATTCCACCTGCTTCAGCACCCATAGGACTTCTATTTGGGATAAAGTGTTAGTTGCTAAGAGCTAATAGATTCTAAGTTATCAGCCCTTTCAGAAATGGGTACATTTTAAGTAGAGAGTGCCAGAAAGATCAAGATGCTCAACAGATACAAAGAAATGAATCTGTGATGGGAAAATCTAGGGAAAGTAGAAAAGAATTTGAGACCTTCCTTCCCAATGTCTCCCAAACTGTATCGCAAGAGCGAGTTTACTCCTTGGCCCACAGCTGAGAGGGGAGCCCCAAGGACTGGTGAAAGGAGCTGTGTGGATATTTGTTGCTGGGTCATGTGTCTGGAGGTAAAGAAAATTTAATAATGGTTCTGGGGACAAGGGAAGGACATTTATCACAGTCTAGAAGTATGTCAAGAGAGAAGGAAGCTGCTTAGAAGAAAAAAATAAAATCCTATCCTTTGAGAGCCCAAGCTCCAAGTTTCAAAAAATGCTAACACTCAATCGGATTTCATCTTATTCTCTTTTTCTTGCTTCTAAGCCTTTCTCTTCCATTTCACTCTGAACCTGGTTGCTTTCTTCATCTTCTCATCTCGGTTCAGTTTCCTACCAGCTGTTAGGAAATAACTAGGACCTTTTAAAAGGATAAATTCTTTTTTCCTCCTGCTTAGTTTCCCATGTCTGCCTACCACAAAAACATCTGGTGAGTCTAATTTTAAGTAATCAACCTTTTCAACATGGTGATTAAAAGATAGATATCTGAATTTGCATTCATTTGTAGAAATGCTTCCTGGGAGCCATTCATTCTTCATCAAGCTCCCTGTGCTTTTCACGACTTCCTGCCATCCCCCAGTGGTCAACCTGCCTAAGTAAGCAACTCTATTTCACCCCTATCTCTTGCTCAGCAAATGTGAAACCATTAGCAAATGTTAATAATAGTAACCCATCAGACTTCATTATTTCAGTAATGGAATCTGTCAAGGTCAGCCACTGATAGCTGTTAATGACCACTTTGTTGACAAACAGGGGGTAACTAAAACAATATTCATTTTAAGCAAATAAAGTATGTTCTGATTAAGAATTCATTCTCCCCAGTTGGAATCCAATTAGGCCAGCTTCTGCTGGAGAAAGGCTCCCTCATATCTCTACACTTAAGAATATGGTCACAGAAACAATATAGTTTTAAGTGGGACTTCTTTCAATAAGTCTTTTCCTCTTTAGAAGCAAAGAGCTTTCCTTCATTCAAAAGAAAAATAAAAGGAGATTGTTTGCCAGTCCTCCTTTGCCCCATCTCAGGCCCCAGCACACAAATGCACACCCACAGATCTTCCCGCCACTTTTCCATAACTGACCCCACGTGCTTGTGTGCCAATTCGCTTCAGTCCTATCCAACTTTTTGTGACCCTGTGGACCGTAGCCCACCAGGCCCCTCTGTCCCTAGGACTCTCTAGGGGGGAGGATACTGGAGTGGGTTGCCATGCCCTCCTCCAGGGGATTCTTCCAACCCAGGGATCGAACCTGAGTCTCTTACATGTGCATTGGCAGATGGGTTCTTTACCACCTGCACCACCTGGGAAGCCCAGTTAACACCATGGTTTTAATTTGTTCATGTTACCATTGAGGATCTCTTTTTCGTGTAGGGAGGGCTACAGTGTAGCATGTGGGATCTTAGTTCACCAGGGATCAAACCCTCACCCCCTGCATTGGACATGCAGAGTGTTAACCACTGGGCCACCAGCCAAGTCTTCGGATCTCTTCTTCATTAGTATGGAGGTTTCCATGTGTTACAGAGCAATATAAAGTAGACTTAGGCCTCCAATTAGAAATCCAGACAGGGGAGCAGTCAAAATCCTTACTACTCTTCATGACACAGATACCAAGGACCCTATAGTACAGTGAGAGACAAATATGTCAAAAAAATATAATCTGAAGCAGATAAAAGGGCTATGAATGAACGGGACATAGTACCAGTATCACAACAGTAATAATGGTAACCATTTAGAGAAGGTGTTCAGAAAAGACTGAGCATTTTTATTTCAGCTGAAACCTGGAAAATAAGTAGCCATCTAGTAATATCTTGAGGCTTTGGACAAATTATGAAGAACTTTGTTGCAGAGATTTGTGATTATTTGGGAGAGAAAAATGCCTACAAATAGTAAGTTATTGTAATATTTTCTTTTTTCCCATATGTTGAGTACTTCTGTCTCCTTGGAGAAAAGTAGTTTTTCAGAGTGAAATAATTCTTGATCCTTAGTATTGACAGAAAAGGATAATATGACATCACTGCAAGTTCTTTACTGCAGACAAAAGTAGTGAACAAAAATCTCAGTCTTTTAATAATTCATGAGTTCAGTAGAATGAAAACCCAAGGGTTAAGGTCCATCTGTCCTGCTTTTCTCAGTAGTTACTTTTTCCCATCACCTGTCTTGCCTAGCTTATGAAGTGGCCAAGTCAGATCCCTGAACATCATTCTTGCCATTGTCCTTCCCTCGAAGAGTCCATAGCTGGGTCTTTTGTCACGTTGGTATCGCCTGATTTCATTCCATTTTTCTCCATCCCCTCTGCCTTGGCATTCATTCAGGACTTTAACTTTTACAGGAATAGTGCTGTATTATCTAAAGTGGTCCAGCTTATTCCCATTTCCAGTTCACACTTGTGTTAGTGCCCAGTCTAATTTGTAAAGCACAGATATAACCGGGTCTCTCCCCTGCCTAGAATCTGATTGGCTCCTTCCTGGCTCATCGTGCATCAGATGTGACATGGAAAGCCCATCAAGAATTATTTCCTTGGACTTGCCTGGTGGTCCAAGAGTTCAGACTTCACCTTCCAACACAGGGGGTGCAGGTTTAATACCATATTGGGGAGCTAAGATCCCATATGTCGCAAGGCCAAGAAAACATAAAACAGAAGCAGCATTGTAACAAATTTAGTAAAACTTTAAAAATCGTCCCACATCCTCAAAAAATATTTTTCAAAAAAGAATTATTTCCTGCCTTTCTACTCCATCTCAACCCCTCTGTGTTACCTGCAGTTCCTCATTGTGTTCTGCTCTCTTTCACTAAGATGCTCCCCCTGTCAGGGGCATCTTCAGCCTCTTTATTATGATCACTGCTCTCCATCCTTCAAGGCTCAACTCAGTACCCGCTTCTTCCTATGATCCTCCCCGACAACTGAGGTGCTGGTCCTGGAGGAGTCCTCAGCACCTTCCTTGTCCAGACTCCTGCCTGTTAACCAAGCAGTTTCTCTTGGTTGTGCTCTATCTCCAAGTCATTGCATCCAAAGTTGACATAACTTTCTCCCTAAAACTTGTTCTTTCCTAGTTCACACGCCAGGAGGGTTAGGTACCACCCCACAGAGCTAAAAACCTCCAGTCTTCATTGTTCTTTCTGTCCTCACATCCACACCTAGTCACTATGATCTACCAATTCTTTTAATGTTTTATTAATCCCCCACTTTCTTTGGCTCCACAGCGGTCACTTCTCACCTTGTGTTTGACACCAACCTCTTTACTGGATTTCAGTTCAGTCGCTCAGTCGTGTCCAACTCTTTGCGACCGCATGGACTGCAGCACGCCAGGCCTCCCCGTCCATCACCAACTCCCAGAGTTGACTCAACTCATGTCCATTGAGTCGGTGAAGCCATACTGGGCCAGCTCCCTTCCAATCCATTTTCCACACTGCCAGACCTTGCATCCCATCATTTCCATTCTCTGCCTTAAGGCATTTAATGTCTGTGTGTCACCCTCAGGATAAAGTGAAAACCTCTCCAAACAGCTCACAAGGCCCTTCAAGAGGCGACTCTTGCATACCTCTTCAGGCTCATCTCTCCCTGCATGATCCTTACCTCATATTGAGTTACTTTCACTTCTTATTACATGCTGTGCTTTCCTCTCTCTTGGACATGTATTCAGTTTGTCTGGACAAAGCCTTCTTTTTGAGGTCTCAAGTTGTTGATCACTTTCTGCAGAAAGCTTTCTTGATCTGATCCCCAAATCTAAGTGTCTGTCTGTGCCCCTTGTTGTACCCCAAACTGCTGCCACCGTAGAATTTCTTACCATTGTTAGCAATTCTCCCTACTGAACTGTAAACTCATAGCAGGGACTGCTTTGGCCAAGGGGGTATCCTTGAGGCTCAGCATCATGCCTGACACTTAGGAGATATTTGAAAAATATTTTCTGCATAAATGATAAGTCATTAAATAATGATAGCCCTTTAACCTAATTTACAAGCCTTTTCATAAGAAACTCTGATCCTATGATGTAAATATTAGGTTGACCAAAAAGTTCGTTTGGGTTTTTCCATGCCGTCTTGTGAGAAACCCAGACAACTGTTTGACCAACCCAGTACTTTGTGAGTGCTTCCATAAGAACCACCATACAAGCCCAATTCCCTCTAATACTTTGTGCTGAAGAGGTTCTACTAAAGAAAGGCAAGCTGATCTTACCTTTTCACCAATTATAAGGTATTTATAAGACCTGTAGGAGAAGGCAATGGCACCCCACTCCAGCGTTCTTGCCTGGAGAATCCCAGGGACAGGGGAGCCTGGTGGGCTGCCGTCTATGGGGTTGCACAGAGTCGGACATGACTGAAGTGACTTAGCAGCAGCAGCATAGGATGTATTCATCCTAAACCTAACCTGAGCCACAAGGGAAGCCCAGAAGTATTGGAGTGGGTAGCTTATCCCTTCTCCAGTGGATCTTTCCAACCCAGGAGTCAGATTCTTTACCAACTGAGCTCTATCAGGGAAGCCCCTGCTGCTGCTGCTGCTGCTGCTGCTGCTGCTGCTAAGTCGCTTCAGTCGTGTCCAACTCTGTGCGACTCCATAGATGGCAGCCCACCCCTAGGATTCTCCAGGCAAGAACACTGGAGTGGATTGCCATTTCCTTCTCCAGTACCTGAAAGTGAAAGTGAAGTCGCTCAGTCGCGTCCGACTCCTAGCGACACCATGGACTGCAGCCCACCAGGCTCCTCTACCCATGGGATTTTCCAGGCAAGAGTACTGGAGTGGGGTGCCGTTGCCTTCTCCGAGGGAAGCCCCTATATTCACATAAGAGATTGATATTCCATAAGGTTGAAAGATAGCCAAGCCCCACATCCATTTAGAAGACTCATTTCTATTCAGAACCCTGCAATTTTTACCTTCAGTTTCATAGGTTCATAGTGAATGAAGTAACATTCTTACATCTTTACTTCCCATCTGTCNGGAAGCCCCTATATTCACATAAGAGATTGATATTCCATAAGGTTGAAAGATAGCCAAGCCCCACATCCATTTAGAAGACTCATTTCTATTCAGAACCCTGCAATTTTTACCTTCAGTTTCATAGGTTCATAGTGAATGAAGTAACATTCTTACATCTTTACTTCCCATCTGTCTTTGTTGGGAAAAAGAGAGGTTAAGTAATAAGGTTTATTAAGAGTTCACTGGAAAGATAAATGTAAGCATTAGGTACAACTTTATTTCAAGTCCTTTCTAAATCGCATATTAGGTTGATTAGAAAGCCATGAGGGATTACTGTTTTATTTTAAGGAGGTTAAATGGCGCCCCACTCCAGTACTTTTGCCTGGAAAATCCCAGGGACGGAGGAGCCTGGTGGGCTGCAGTCCATGCGGTCGCTGAGGGTCAGACGCAACCAAGCGACTTCACTTTGACTTTTCACTTTCGTGCATTGGAGAAGGAAATGGCAACCCACTCCAGTGTTCTTGCCTGGAGAATCCCAGGGACGGGGGAGCCTAGTGGGCTGCCATCTGTGGGGTCGCACAGAGTCGGACAGGACTGAAGCGGCTTAGCAGTAAGAATCATATTGGTAGGACACAAATGCCTGAATTTTGTTCTTACCCATTATTCAGAACACTATTATTTTTCCAAGAGAAATTTATAACCAGAGATGAAGCAGGACAAAAGATTGCTTTGTTCTACACTCTTTTGCCCTAAAATCTAGTCTCTTATCTTGAATGTCAAGAAATATACCAGCAAGGAACAGGTTGTAAGAATAAGATGATGGTGACTAGAGGAAAGACCATTTTTCCCCAGAGCCCAGGGTTGTTTAAGACTTTTGGTGACTTATTTTTAGGGACTCCATCCACATAACCTTAAAATGTAAGTTTTGTTCACTGTGGCATATTAATGTAGCTAGGTAGCCAGCTCAGCACTGATAGTTAGAGATTACATTGCATAGACACTAGATGTTCATTTTGAAACAGTTACATATTTGAATTTTGGATCCTTTTTTCCAGGTCTTATAATTTTCATAGGCCCTTCAGAACACTAAAAGGTCTCCAACTTCAGACCTTTTTAGGGAAAGCAAGCTTTGCGTTTCTGTCCCCAGGTACAGTTTGTCTGTCTATATGGAATAGAGAGCAACCCATATCATAAGGAAAAAGCCAAAGAAAAAGATGGTCAGGATACCCCCAGTAGGGAGCCCCTTCCCATTCCAGACAAGGGAGAGACAACTCTCCATACCACACTAATGAGGTTCATTTAGGGGTCTCCCACACTCACAAAGAATGTTCTGTGTTGGATCATGTGACATTGACCTTTCTGAAGACCAAAGATGGCTAAATAGCAACGTTTTCAGGCTTCACCCTAACAATTCAATGAGTGTCCTTGAACCTAACCGATCCATAGCAATCACTTCTCCCAGGAGGCAGAGTGAGGGTAAAGGGGTGTATTTCTTTCCTAGGCTGCCATACCAAAGTGCCACAAACCGGTGACTTAAATATATTTGTTTCACAGTTTTGGAGGCTAGCAGTCCAAAATAAAGGCCTGGGCAGGACTGGTTCCTTTTGAAGGCCGTCAGGGAGAGTCTGTTCCATGCCTCTCCCCCAGCTTCCGGTGGTTTGCTGATAATCCCATTTATTCTTTGTTTTGGTAGATGCACCACCCGATCTTTACCTTCATCTTCATATACGGTCATCCCTGTGTCTGTCTCTGCATCCTAACTTCCCCTCTCCATAAGGTCAGACATATAGGATTAGACATAGGGCTTATTCTAATAACTTTCTTTGAACCTGATCATCAAGGAAGTCTATTTTCAAATAAGGTCATGTTCACAAATACTGGGAATTACGACTTCAACTTATTTCCCAGCAACACTCTGTAACTCATAACCTTAAAACGGGCAGGTGGCAGCAGGGTTGGGGGGTAGGGGCCATAGGGACAGGGAGGCAGAAAGTAATCTATGATCACTTGACCAGAGGCCCTGATCCGTTTTTCCCTTGAGTGTTATCTAATGTTAATTTTATGATCACATACCTGAATCTAGGGGTCTTTGCTGACTTCTCTTACTAGTGACGTATACCATAAAATCCCCGGACAAAGCCTAGATAGAGCTGAAGTAGGGCCAGACCTGGAATAGTGATATTTTATTCTAATAGAGGTTCAAAAAAAAAAAAGCAAAGAAAGAAAAACCACCACTATTGGAAGTCCTAACCATAAAAGTTAACTCCAGCAGTGTCTGCCTCGAGCCAGTACAAGCCTGAAATAAGCTAAATAGCTTATTTCTATTTTGCTTCTAAATAGTTCCACAAGTTCTATTATGTGCCTTCTTGTAAGCTAACAAAAAAGTCTAATTTAATTCTAACAAAATCTCATAAGCAATCCTAACAAAAGGGAACACTAAATGTATGACTCACAGCCACCAAGACACACCTGAGCCATTTGTAACGCCACCTACTCGAGGAGTCTCCTATTCTCAGCGCACTGATCCTCCTGTAACACATCAGTTAATGTTTCTGTCCTCTTCACACCACAGGAGTTCAAGTTCTGCTGACATCTGTGGGCATCTCCTGAAAGATGACATTGTGGGGGAGGGAGGGTCTTTCCACTTCATCTCATTAAATCCTCACAACAGCTCTGAGGGACAAACTTATTAGGTGAGACTCAAATCCCAGGGCTTCCCTGGGGGCTCAGTGGTAAAGAATCCACCTGCCAGGGCAGGAGACATGGGTTCCATCTGGCCAGGAAGATCCTACATACTGCAGGGCAGCTAAGCCCATGCACCCCAACTACTGAAGCCCACGCTCCCCAGAGCCTGAGCTCCGCAACAAGAGAAGCCACCGCAGTGAGAAGTCCACACACTGCAACTAGCGAGCAGCCCCCTCTCACCTTTGCTGCAACTAGAGAAATGCCCAGGCAGCAATGAAGACTCGGCACAGCCAAACTTTAAAAAAAAAAAAAAAATCAAATCCCAGACTTGGCACTGAGTCCAGAGTCCTGAGATACCACCACCACCCACCCACCTCCCAATCCAATAGGAAAATGCACGTGGTGCTGATGACCACAACCCATCTAGCTTAGTCTCTCAGGCTGGCTCCCCTTTATTCTTCCAGGTGTAAAAGTAAAGAAGAGCCTCAAGGTGCTGTTACAAAGGCAGACCCTTTGGAACTGGAGACTATCTCTTCCCAGCCTAACAGAAGGTTATTAATGACTCTGAGGACTAGCATAAAAGCTACAGCAAACCTCTAGGAAAACCAGTTATCAGGTCCACGCATGGNAACAATATAACTTTGTAGAAGTTAGAATAAACGAAATCTTACTGAGTAGCAATTTTATTATCACTCACTGAAAATACAGTCTGGGAGAGATCAAAACCCAAAGTTCTTCATCTCAGGCTTTCTTACACCGGATGGGAAGTTTGGAGGTCTTTGCCAACCAGTGCGTGCGTGCACGCTCAGTCACTTCAGTCGTGTCTAACGCTTTGTGACGCTGTGGACCATAGTCTACCAGGCTACTCTGTCCTTGGGATTTCCCAGGCAAGAATACTGAAGTGGATGGTCATTTCCTCCTCCAGGGGATCTTCTCTGATGAGTTTTTGATAAAAGAGTGGGAAGCTACAAAAGCTCTACAAACCTAGCAGTTCAAGGAGAGAGTGGTTAAGACAGGAGGGAGATACAGAAGGGTAGCTTAAGTTAAAAAGGGGGTGACTGGTTGGTGACTTTCCATGTCCCCCTCCTCCAGGGATGCTGTCAGAACGAGAGTTTACCTATTTGTGTGGCTGTTGCGTTGATCTGTGTCCAAGGGGAGTGTNATTCAAGGAGAGAGTGGTTAAGACAGGAGGGAGATACAGAAGGGTAGCTTAAGTTAAAAAGGGGGTGACTGGTTGGTGACTTTCCATGTCCCCCTCCTCCAGGGATGCTGTCAGAACGAGAGTTTACCTATTTGTGTGGCTGTTGCGTTGATCTGTGTCCAAGGGGAGTGTGTCTGCCACCCACACTGAGAAAGACCCTGCTTGATCACAGGACTTCAGAACCAAATTAAAATGTGTTTGAACCTTCTGGTAGAAACAATGTCAGTTTATCAGTACAGGGACAGTGACCCCAAGAACATGGCAAGATGAGAAACCTACAAGAGATGTGAGTAAAGAAGAATCCACTTAAAAACACTTTTTTTTTTTCCCACCAACAGGAGATGCAGTTTATTTACACCAGCAGCTATGGGGCAGGGTGAATACACAATGCAAAAAAAAAAAAAAAAACACTTTTTAAAGCTCCAAACCAATGCCAAGCTAATGGAATAATGAAAAATTGGTCTGGCGTACAGATGTTTTGTTTGGCTTGCACAATGTGTTTTTTTCTTAATTGAACCTGATCGTCCTTAGACACTATTCAGCTTACCAAGCACTACTCTGCCATCCTCTTAAACTCCAACACAGAACTCAGTTATATGACTACACCAGTGCCCTACGTATTCAAGTTCACACCTATTAGTATGTAGTTTCCAGACTGATCTATGTATTAAATATTTGAGCATGTGCTGACTGCAGGGATGACAAAGAAAGAGGACAATCACAGGAAGGAAGAGGAAAGTAGCAAAAGGCCGAGAATTCCAGCACTGTCATCTTTGAAAAAAAGCATTTCCCTGCCCCTAGCCCAGTGACAACAGCTGCAAATCGCAGCATAGCTAGGTCCGGTGAGATGGGTATCTGGCATAGTCATAGCTGGCCATGTCTTCCAACAAACCTTTCTGTATTTGGAGAAATTCCCAAGAGGCAGAATTCAAATTCCCAGGCTTCCTTGCCGGTCAGACATTGGCTCATGGCCAAGGTTCCTCCAAAGAGCAATATTTGGCAAAACTGTGATATGGAAAAGAGCAAAGTGAAAAAAACAGAATGTCTTTGCCAGCACGGAGGTAGCTGAGGCGTCAGGTTCCCAGTGGCAGTAGAACTGAGTCCCTGGTAGACACGTGACATTGATGAAGCAGGAAGCTCTGATACTCACTGGACAAGGAAAACAGCAGAAGTTCCCTCATCCTACCAGGCAGGTCTGCAATGAAACTTTGGTGGTTTCAGCCACAGCAGAGATTTTCACATAGAATGAAGGGCTCTGCACATTAAGAAAGGCTGTTGAACATTTTTCTCTGTTATTTCTGTCTGCTAGACAGAATAAGACTTAACAAGTTAAGACCTAATATTTACTGCCAACAGTAGAGCAGTTCTCATTTATAGTCCTCATGAGAATTCTTTAATGGGGATACTATTAAATAATCCCCCATTTTATGGGAGAAAAAGCTCAGATGGATTAAGTGGTTTGCTTAAGCTCACAGGGGATCCAAACTTGAGTTTTCTGAGTCGAAGCTGGTGGCTTTTTCTTCTCCATCAGTGGTTTTCAGTGTGGATTCCAAGGATCTCTGGAACACTTTCAGGAAGTCTAGCAAGCTAATACTATTATCATCACCAACATCATCATTGTCTTCAACACTGTTATCATCATATCCAAAGGAAACGAGATCACTGTCCTGAAGAGATATCAATACACCCCCCACGTTGTTTGCAGCATTATTCACAACAGCAAAGATATGGAAACACCTAAGGGTCCACTGATGAATGGATAAGAAAATGCAGTGTGTATAGATATAGAGGGAATATTGCTCAGCCATTAAAAAGGATGAAATCCTGCCTTCTGTGACAACATGGATGGACCTTGAAGGCATTATGCTAAGTGAATATCTGGCAGAGAAAGACAAATACTGTATGATCCCACTTGTATGTAGAATCTTAAAAACTGAACTTTTACAAACAGACCAGAATGATGGTTACCAGGGGCTGAGAGTTGGGGTAAATAAGAATTCAAACTTCCAGTTATAAGATGAATAAGTTCTGGGGATCTAAGGCACAGCATGGTGACTGTAGCTAACAATACCATATGGTATATTTGAAAGTTACTAAGAGCACAGCGCTTTAGTGTTCTCACTGTACCAACAACAGAATGGTAATTTTATGAGATAAAGGATGTGTTAACCAATCTTATTGTGGTAAACATTTTGCAAAGTGTATGTGTATCAAATCATCACATTATATACCTTAAACTTACACAGTGGTAATATGTCATCTATCTTGATAAAGTTGGGGGAAATAAGGTGTCATTTTCTCTTTTCCCTTTCATTGTTTTATGAGGGTGCAGTGGAATTTTCCAGAGGATACATGGCATGTGATTTAACAGGCTGAAGCAGAAGCACGTGTGAGAATCCAGCTGTCTTCCATTAAGTCAGACATAAAAGAAATTTCCAGAACTGCAAAACAGAGCCATTCTTCTCACTGTTTCGTTCTGGAAAACATAATTATTTTTCATAAAAATGTTATTTATGTTAATATGTAATGGGTTATTAGTTTTGTTTTAAAATGGATTGGTAAATTATGATTTCTCAGCTTTCTTTTCTAACACAACAAGTATTTATAGATATAACCCACAGAAACAAAAACTCTTTGGAGTCCCTAATAATTTTTCAACATGTGAAAGAGTCTCGAGACCAAAATATTTGCAAACTGCCATCCTTCATTGTTGTTGTTAAGTCACAAAGTGGTGTCTGACTCTTTTGTGACCCCAGGGACTATAGCCCACCAGACTCCTCTGTCCATGGGATTTTCCAGGCAAGAATATTGGAGAGGGTTGCCATTTCCTTCTCCAGGGAATCTTCCCAACCCAGGGGTCAAACCTGCATTTCCTGCGTTGGCAGGTGGATTCTTTACCACTGATCTACCTGGGAAGCCCGCCATCCTGCATTACACCTGCCTTAAAAAAAATCAGGATTTACCTTAACTGCATTTTAACAATTTGATGCCAGGGCTAAACCTAGATTTTCTGCTTATACCTCTGTATGCTCTTCCTCCCTAATCTTGATTAGGATTGATGAGTTCATGAATGACAGGCAAAAGTCTTGAATTGTAGTGATATAGACTTAAGCACCTTCTTCCTGTCAGTTCCTAAAGTACCTAGTTCTCGGTATGTTCAATTAATATTTGATCACTGGATGAATGACTAAAACAGGTTGCTATCACAGAGAGAGGAACTGCTTCTCGTCACTGATAGTCATGTGCCCTTGCGCCTGAGTTCACAGTTGCATGCCAAACACAACTGAACTCAGCCCTGGCCAGTGCANTCAATTAATATTTGATCACTGGATGAATGACTAAAACAGGTTGCTATCACAGAGAGAGGAACTGCTTCTTGTCACTGATAGGCATGTGCCCTTGTGCCTGAGTTCACAGTTGCATGCCAAATACAACCGAACTCAGCCCTGGCCAGTGCACCCTGGCAGCTGTACTACAGCCCTGTATGTTCAGCAGTAGTATACCTGCCCCTCTACCTTTGGACTTGACCCCTATCCAGAGTCTGTTTGACCACAAAACCCATCTTAACCACATAGTCTCCTACACAACTCTTCCCCAGAGACACCAACCCACAATGACTATCACATTCTGACATTGCGTTTAAGATAGCAGTTATTATAATGTCCTTGACATTATGCTTGAGTATACCAAGCTTGACTCATTATACTCCGAGTATACCACAGAAGACCTTTGAGAACCTTTGTGAGGTTCTCAATGTCAGGAGTGTTTATCCACATCACCTGCTTCTCCTCTTGGTCTCATTCTATCCTACACTGCTATCTTCTTATTTATTTATTTAATTTTATTTTCTTAACCTTTTATTTTAACTGGATTATAGCCAAATAACCTCAAGTATTCTTGCCTGGAAAATTCCACGGACAGAGGAGCCTGGCAGGCTACAGTTCATGGAGTTGTAGAGTCAGACATGACTGAGTGCGTACACATAGCCAAATAACAATGTTGTGATAGTTTCAAGTGGACAGCAAAGGGACTGAGATACATGTATCCATTCTCACCCAAATGCCCCTCCCATCCAGGCTGCCACATAACATTGTTAGAGCTCAGTGTGCTGTACTGTAGGACTTTGTGGGTTATCCATTTTAAATATTGCACTGCTATCTTTCTAAAGGCTTCCCAGACAGCTCAGTTGGCAAAGAACCTGCCTGCAATGCAGGAGACCCCAGTTCGATTCCTGTGTCAGGAAGATCCGCTGGAGAAAGGATAGGCCACCCACCCCAGTATTCTTGGGCTTCCCCTATGGCTCAGCTGGTAAAGAATCCACCTGCAATGCGGGAGACCTGGGTTTGATCCCTGGGTTGGGAAGATCCCCTGGAGAAAGGAAAGGTTTCTCCTACGCAGGCTGCCACATAACATTGAGTAGAGTTCCCCGTGCTGTACAGTAGGACTTTGTGGGTTATCCATTTTATATATTGCACTGCTGTCTTTCTAAATCACCTGTGTCTATTTTGTTTTCCCCGCAAGATCTTAGGCTTCACAAAGGTTCTCAAAGGTCTTCTGTGGTATACTCAGAGTATAATGAGTCAAGCTTGGTATACTCGAGCATAATGGCAAGGACATTATAATAACTGCTATCTTAAAAATTTACAAGATAATTCAGACACAGCACCTTGTTTTCTCACCAAGGCCCTATAGGTAAGTTAGGGAAGGCCTCTTTTTCTTATCTCCACCTTACAGAGAGACGCGTCACAATTAAGCAGTCTAAGGTCACCCAGCTAGTGATTGACAGAGTCGGGGTGCAAACCTGTGTCTTGTGACACCTTGTTCTGTGTTTTCCGCCCTGTCTTGGGCTCTAGTTTCCTCCTACGTACCTGTGTAATTTACCTGAAGGAGAACTTTGATAAAAACAGCAACCCTAGACCTAGGTTATGAAGCAGAACAGACAGGAATAAACCCAGGTCTCCTGATTCTCCCTCAGACCCTGCATTTCACAGCGTCTTTTCCCTGTGAGTATAGCTGTTCAGATGGTCAGCTCGTGTGCTGGCTAATCCTCTATGTAGTTTTCTCAGAAGGTATACAAGTTAAGGATCCCGTAATTATCTGATTTCCCTCTCTCTGCCCTAGGTAGCTAACTGGTAAGCTCATTTATTGTGTTTTTCTGGCAAAAATGAAAGATAACATTATGAAATAATCCAGTAAATTCAAGTTATGTCTATAAGAATTATTATTATTTACCTTTGTAATTCCTCATCTTTTCTCTGCTTTCCATTCCTTCATTCAGTCAGTCCCACAAGCATTTGCCCAGACCCAAGTATGAGCAGCGCTGCGTTAGCTGCTGGAAGAACCTGCAATAAGTAAAATAATCGATGTCACATAATGGATTATCATAATGAGATTATCATCTCATGGTTGAAATGGCAATTCTAGAGAAAAATTCTAAGGCATTAGAAGGGCGGGTGAGCTCAATATAAATGATTTATGGAGGTGATGAAGGTCTATAGCAATGCTGGAGATGCAGAGACCTGGGTCCGATCCCTGGGACGGGAAGATCTCCTGGAGGAGAGCACAGCAGCCCACTCCAGTGTTCTTGCCTGGAGAATCCCATGGACAGGGGAGCCTGGCGGGCCACAGTCCATGGGGTCGCAAAGATTCAGACACAGGTGAAGCAACTGAGCACGCACACACACATAAAGGTATATAAAGGGAAAAGGCTCTTATTTTAGAGAAAAACAATTAGGGGAAGGCTTCATACCAGGGGTGTCTTAAAAGAATGATGTCATGAGATATGTCTTAAAAGAAATAGAGACTATCGTCTGGGAACATGATCTCCATCTATAGGCCCCAGATACCCCCAAATCATCATACAGTCAAAGTAAAAACAAATGTAGCCGCAAGACAAGTTGCCTTGCTCCACACACCCAGCCAGCTGCCACCCCAGGTCCTTGCTACAGAGAAATTCTGGAGCCCCACCAGGAACTGGCAGAGCATTGCAGGGGAGAGAGTGGCATTGGAACTGATCTGAGGCAAAATGGAGAAGTGAGACTGTACCTTCCACATTCTGCGTACCGAGCATCTTCCTTCCCCCGAGGTGCTCAAGGCTTTTACGAACAAACCAACGTGCTTTAGATACCACAGTCCTCTCTGCCCTGCATCCCCAGATGTTCTCAGTATTTCTCTCCTACACTGTGCTTCTTTCCAAGGCCTGCACCCTCCGGAGTCTCTCCTGCTATGCACTTCTGTGTTTCCACAAGTTGAGCTTGGATTAATAGGTAACCCTCCGAGGTACTACAGGTACACAGAATGGGACCCCTTGCTCCAGCAGCAGGACACAGCCACGCCCCAAGTACACCGCTGAAAGAAGGCACAGGTGGGAGCAGGCAGATCTACCAGCTGAAGTGTCAGTTCAGTTCAGTTCAGTTCAGCCGCTCAGTCGTGTCCGACTGTTTGCGACCCCACGAGTCGCAGCACGCCAGGCCTCCCTGTCCATCACCAACTCCCCGAGTTCACTCAGACTCATGTTCATCGAGTCGGTGATGCCATCCAGCCATCTCATCCTCGGTCGTCCCCTTCTCCTCCTGCCCCCAATCCCTCCCAGCATCAGGGTCTTTTCCAATGAGTCAGCTCTTCGCATGAGGTGGCCAAACTACTGGAGTTTCAGCTTCAGCATCNATACCCTCCTGAACAGTTCAAGATACGACATAAAGAAGACAGAGAACATGATGTGGCTGTATCAGAATCGAGAAAGGTGAATAGTGACATTAAGACCAGACCACAGAGATCTTATAGGGTAGGCTTGAGCATTAGTGACACTGTTTCTGCACATGCCATCTAAGCCTGGAGGCCCTGAAATGAGTTGTCACATGTGAAATTCATTCTTCAGGCTTTCAGAAGGAATCACTCCAAAACTCTATCCCTTTTTTAAACACATGGAAGAAAGATATAGTTCTTCGAAGATGTATTTTGGGCAGAGATGAAATTTTGTAAGTAAACCTTTGCTCTTGAGCACATGGCTAAACATACAATCTAGAAAAGGACACTTTTCCGTTGATGGATAGTGTGATGTCCACTTATTATCATTACAGGCGACAAGTTGAATGAACGAATTTGAAAAGTTTCTCTGTGGTATTCCAACAAGAAAATGAGACTCTGAGCATTTTTTTAAATTCTATCATATCATTCAGATTCTATCTGGGCTTCATGACATACGGTCAGGTGAAGAAGGGGGTGGAGAGACACTGATCCACCTGGGATGAGGCACCCGGATGGACTTCCATGGCTGAAAACACACCTTCAACCAGTCAGAATGCAGTCCCTTGACCTTTCAGTGCAAGATGGTCACATTAAAAGCACAACTGGGGAGGGTGGGGGTTAACTCGAGAGTTTGGGATTAACATATATACATTACTATATATATGCTATTATATAAACAGATAATCAATAAGGAGCCACTGCATAGCACAGGGACCTCAACTCCATATTCTGTAATAACCTACACAGGAGAAGAATCTGAAAGTGAATGGATATATGTGTATGTATAACTAAAGCACTTTAGCTGTATACTTAGTTACTATGTTGTGGGTGTTTAGTTGCCCAGTTGTGTCTGACTTTGCAACCAGATGAACTGTAGCCTACCAGGCTCCTCTATCCGTGGGATTTCTTCCCAGGTAAGAATACTGGAGTGGGTTGCCATTTCCAGCTCCAAGGGATCTTCCCAAACCAGGGATCGAACCTGGGTCTCTCGCATTGACAGGCAGATACTTTACCACTGAACCACCTGGGAAGCCCTAAATCAACTGTACACCAACAAAAAATAAAAATTAAATTAAAAAAAGCACAACTTCTGGGCTACGAACACAACGGAAAAGGAATGAGGGTCAGAAGAGCAGGAGGTCACCTTTCTAGGAAGCAAGGACAGGGAACCAAGGCCATCAGCTTGGGCGGTGAGTGCACAGCTGCGTGGACCGCAGGCAGACTTGGAGCATTCCTTCCAAGAATCGTATATGGACTGGGGCAGAATACAAGCTTGAAAGGCTTTTCAGACATTTAGTCATAATAGTTAAAGAATTGCAACAAAGACTTGCGGCTTAACATAATAACCTCACTCAACACTTTTCTCCCCCAATTAACTACTACTCTCCATCAATTCTCTACGTTACCTTGCTGTTTGCAGCAGGAAATTGGCCTGAGTCGGTTGGAAAATTAATAGATTTATTTAATGAAGGCAAAGGGCAGAATTGTTAAATTTTACTTGATTTGGATTTATTTCACAATCAACACTTTTTACTGCACTTTTAATCCTATACATCATGGGTTCTTGACACCGGTTGTATATTAAGAGCAGCTAGGTGTTCTTTTGTTTTAATAATAATATCCCGGCAGGACCTGAGCATTAGTATTGTTCAAAGTACTAATGTCAGAACTTCTGGGAATGGAGCCCAGGCGATGAAATTTTCAAAAGCTCCCCAGGTAATATTAATATGCACGTAAGGTTGAGAATAACTGCAATATAAAAAAGAAACTAGGTGTTGATTATAAGGATTTAAGTTTTAAAATGTCTGGCCTCAAAGATAATGTCTCACTAGAGAAAGTTTCGACTTTGAGAGTAAAGAATGAAAAAGAAAGCACCAAGGTACAGAGGATCATTGGGGACTGTGTGTATGTGTATACTGTAGGTAGGGCACTGATATAATTCAGGGGTTATTAACAGCCTTGGGAGCAAGAACTTGTCTGATAATCTGATGAAGGCTCTATCTTCTCTAAAACAATGTACATATACATAAATTTTGCAAATTTTAGGGCTATCACCGTGTTCCTACAACCAATGTTAAGGACCTCTGATAAGGTCATAGACTGTTATAACTACCGTAAAAGGAACAAATAAGCAAGTAAAAAAAATCAACCATAAGAACTGAAAAGCCTAAGACTGGGTCTTGATTTTGCCCCTGAATTTGCTATGTGATTCTAAACAAATGACCTAAGCTTGCTAAACCTCAGTTTTTCTATAAAGTGAAATGTTTATCTGCCTATAGGGCAGTGTGGATAACATTTTTACAATTTTGTAAAAATAAAATCAATTCAGAGTAAATGAATAACTGTAAAACTACTTTGAAAAGCTACAGTTTATTAATAGAGATATGCAGGGGGCTTCCCTGGTGGGTCAGGACTTCCCTGTTGGCTCAGACAGTAAAGTGTCTGTCTACGGTGCCAGNGGCAGTGTGGATAACATTTTTACAATTTTGTAAAAATAAAATCAATTCAGAGTAAATGAATAACTGTAAAACTACTTTGAAAAGCTACAGTTTATTAATAGAGATATGCAGGGGGCTTCCCTGGTGGGTCAGGACTTCCCTGTTGGCTCAGACGGTAAAGTGTCTGTCTACGGTGCCAGAGACCTGGGTTCGATCCCTGGGTCGGGAAGATCCCCTGGAGAAGGAAAGGGCAATCCACTCTAGTACTATTGCCTAGAAAACCCCATGGACAGAGGAGCCTGGTAGGCTGCATACAATCCATGGGGTCGTAGAGTCAGACACGACTGAGCGACTTAACTTTCACTTTCACTTTCTCTGGTGGCTCAGTGGTTAAGGAATCCGCCTGCCAACACAGGAGACATGGGTTCCATCTCTGACCTGTGAGGATTCCCACGTGCTGTGGAGCAACTAAGCCCACGTGCCCCAGCTTATTGAACCTGTGCTCTAGAGGCCAGGAGCCACCATCACTGAATCCACGTGCTCCAACTACTGACGCCCAGGAGCCTCAGAGCCTGCGCTCCACCGATGGCAAGAGAAGCCACCGCAATGTACTCGCCTACTCCAACTAGAGAGCAGCCCCTGCACGTTGCAACTAGAGAAAAGCCCAAGCAGCAGTTAAGACCAAGCACGGCCAAAAATAAATAAATAAGACTATTTAGGGAAAAAAAGAGAAATTCAGAATTTATCTAAGAAGAAACATACAATTTCCTGGGTAACTGACATGCATATCTGGCTTTCCCTGTTATGTACAGCTGCCTCGTTAGGAGACCATCGATTTATAAGGAATTCAGCAAGTCTTGAGTAGACTCAGAGCTATATTAGAAGCTCTGTACTAGAAGGATGGTAAGTCCCAGCCCCAGTTGGCCTATATACTCAACCTGTCTCTCCTTACGGTATGATGAGTAGCCTGCAGTTACCATGCTTTGTCTCAAACTGCTAGTAAATCCATTCCTATTATTAAAAAAAAAAAAAAAAAAAACTCATGTATTAAAATGCAAAGGAAGAGTGGTAGTTTCAGGAGAAAGAAACCTATGAAGCAAAATTTGGTCTTTGAGGCCCTGGGGATTCCCACTGGCTCCCTATCAGAGAATCTCTTTCTTTCACAAGGAAACACTGTCTCAGAAATACCTTCAGTCCCAAGATATTAAAGTGTAAAAATCTAGGACTGAGAATAAAGTTTGCTTTTCACCGTCAGTGCTGCAGAGTTAAGGCCATTCACCCTGACTGTGGTAAGATGTTAACCAGAGGGGCAAACTTTCTATGCAAATTCGAAACAGGGTTACCCTAAAAGAAAGATCACCAACCGAAGCCTTCATGTTCCTGGGTGTCTAAGGTTCCTATTCACTTCATTGCGTCAGTCTTAATAAAAAGAAATAAGCAATGCGCAAGGAGGATCTGATACTGATACTGAATTTCGTTTGCTGTTTTTCACTCCTCAGAAAAATATATTAAATGCAGAGTAGCTCAAACTACTGTCTGTTTGTTCATAAAGGAAAATGCTTTATGTGCAGAAATTTCAAGTGAGAGGAGATCTCAGGTCTTCCAAAGCAGCTATTATCAAACAAAGCAACCAGAAAATTAAAGCACTGTAGATGGCTCCGACCACAGTCTCGGCTGTCTGCCAGCATCTCCGTCTCTCTTGCTAGGAGCGTTTTTGAATTGCTTATTGTGTCCACAAAGTCTCTCTGAGTGTTCTGCTTCTTTGACGTAAAATTCCTCCCCCTCTTTTACAGACTATTACTTTAACTGTATAGGTAGTCTGTCCCTAAACCCCTGTTTACCATCTACTCTTGAGTGAGGCACTGAAAAGAGCGGTGTATGAGAGCATTCAAGGTGTTTTTGTTACATTTAAAGAGGAATGGCCATTAAAGACCCAAGCACTTCATTCTCTCCCTCCTAACCAAGGTCCCCCAAGTCGAGGACCTACCTGGGCCTCTCGGCCCACCCACTTTACAGTAGCTCTTCGCCCCAGACCTAACGGAGGAATCTCGGCTTCTATGGTCATTCCTCTCCCTCTCTGACCACAGAAGCTGGGCCATTCTGGAAGGGTGTGTGTATGAGAGAGAGAGAGAGAAAAAAAAATGTCTTTTCCCCAAACAAGGGCACACATTTGAATTCCAAATGATTGAAAATGATTGACGACTTTGGTCTCTTAAGCAGTCCTATATTCTGGTTAGTTGAGAACTGCCTCTTGTATAAATTACCGGGTCACAAACAAATAGGGCAAGAGGCTCTCAAGGTGGTAACTTCCTCTGTATTAATCAGGAAAATGCTAAGAGTTGAATAACAAAATCATACACTTTTTTTGGATGGTTGGTATTTTGTTTCTGTGTATCATGACAAATTGTAATGGCTGTAATTCATCACATTAGAGAAGCAATCAACAGTTCTAGCTGGACAAAATTAAAATTGATTGAGACCCTTTGTCACCCTGGCAGAAGATAATAATTACATCATTATTTATTAACTATAGAGCCAATAGCCAAAAGTCTTTTTAATTTCTTTTGATTTAGATCTATTAGACATTAAAGTGGGCGTCCCTGGTAGCTCAGTTGGTAAAGAATCCACCTGCAATGCAGAAGACCCTGGTTTGATTCCTGGGTTGGGAAGATCTGCTGGAAAAGGGAGGTTACCCTCTCCAGTAGTCTTGGGCTTCCCTGGTGGCTCAGCTGGTAAAGAATCTGCCTGCAATGCTGGAAACCTGGGTTCAACCCCTGGGTTGGGGAGATCCCCTGGAGAAGGGAAAGGCTACCCACTCCAGTATTCTAGCCTGGAGAATTCCATGGACTGTGTAGTCCCACAGGTCACAAAGAGTCGGACACTACTGAGCAGCTTTCACTTTTTCATACATTAAAGTCCAGAATATACAAGCAAAGCAAAATATGACAAAATTAGGGGAAAATCAAGTGAATGCATTTAATCTGAATAATCCTGGAAAAAGGCTGCTCTTGTGTTTACATCCCATTGGCAGAACGTCTCCTCTGCGCTGAACACTGTCCTAGGGACTCTGGCCTTTGGTCCGTTGTATCCTCACCACACCCATGGAAGCATGTCAGTTGCATCCATTCTAAGTAGTGAACAGCTACATTAACAAAGATCATGTAGATTACCACAGGAAACACCTTCTATAGATAGTGCAAACACCTAGAAAGATGAAACACTCTTCTTAGAAACCACATCTCAACTTGCAGGGGAGCAATGGAGACACAGACGTAGAGAACAGACTTGTGGGCACAGCGAGGGAAAGAGGGTGGCACGAACTGAGAGAGTAGCATGGAAACACATACATTACCACGCATAAAACAGGCTGCCAGTGGGGATTTGCTGTATGACACAGAGAGCTCAACCCGGTGCTGTGACGATATAGAGGGGTGGGATGGGGTCAGAGGTGGGACAGAGGGTTCAGGAGGGAGGGGACATAGGTATACCCGTGGCTGATACACGTTGATGTGTGGCAGAGACCAACACAATATTGTAAAGCAGTTATCCTCCAATTAAAAATGTTTCGTTTGTTTGTTTGTTTTCAAAAAAAAGAGTCTTTTGAAGGATAAGCAAAACTGGTATGTATCCAAAATCTCAGAGGATGTTCCTGTTGGAGCCACATTTCTTTCATCTCTTCTTGGCCCACAGCATGTTCCCAGAAACAGGCCAGGGACAGAAAGGAATGAAGGAAATGAAGAGTCATCAAACACACCGAGTGTCCTTAAGGACAGTTCTGATGTCATTTCTCTCCATCTTCCAAGAATCCTGGGATGGCCTTGCACAGGCAAGTGACAGATATCGCCAGTTCAGTCTGTGACCATAATGGCCAATGTCACTGAGGAAGATTTGCGTCCAGCATTACAATAACCCAAGCTGATGTACCCTCCTTGCAAGGATGGCCAGGATGAGGTGACATGAGGTTAGGATAGTCCGATCCCTGGTTGGATGGAGATGAGCTCAACGGAAGTTTTCCGTGGATAGCAAGAGTCAAGCAAGCAGTAGCTCCTGGCATGGGAATGAAACTGTTGTTGGCTGGTTTGTGACCACTTTCAGTTCAGTTCAGTTCAGTCACTCAGTCATGTCCAACTCTTACTGACCCCATGAACCGCAGCCAGGCCTCCCTGTCCATCACCAACTCTCAGAGTCCACCCAAACCCATGTCCATTGAGTCGGTGATGCCATCCAACCAGCTCATCCTCTGTCGTCCCCTTCTCCTCCTGCCCTCAATCTTTCCCAGCATCCAGGTCTTTTCAAATGAGTCAACTCTTCACATCAGGTGGCCAAAGTATTGGAGTTTCAGCTTCAAAATCAGTCCTACCAATGAATCCAGGACTGATCTCCTTTAGGATGGACTGGTTGGATCTCCTTGCAGTCCAGGGGACTCTCAAGCGTCTTCTCCAACACCACACTTCAAAAGCATCAATTCTTCAGTGCTCAGCTTTCTTCATAGTCCAACTCTCACATCCATACATGACCACTGGAAAAACCATAGCCTTGACTAGACGGACCTTTGTTCACAAAGCAACGTCTCTGCTTTTTAATATGCTGTCTAGGTTGGTCATAACTTTCCTTCCAAGGAATAAGCGTCTTTTAACTTATTACACTCTAAATGGTGGTCAACAGCAAGGACCAGGGCACCCCCTGTTATACAGTTCTGAAGGAGCTGAAAACATGGGCAGGAGATAGAAACTTTTTGCTGACTTTCGCCGGGGTGCTGCCATGGTTTCTACCCTTCACGAAGGAAGCAACCTTAAACTAAGTTATAAAGAGCATTTGAGGACTTCCCTAGTGGCACAATGGATGAGAATCTGCCTGCCAAAGCCAGCGACAGGGGCTCCATCCCTGGTCCGGGAAGATTCCATGGGCAGAGCAAGTAAGCCCATGCACCACAGCTACCGAGCTGGCGCTCCAGGGTCCACGAGCTGCAACTACGGAAGCCCACTCACCTAGAGCCTGTGCTCCACAATAAGGGGAGCCCTGAAATGAGAAGCCTGTGCACCACGACGGAGCTTAGCCCCTGCTTGCTGCAACTAGAGAAAGCCCATGCAGAGCAATGAAGATCCGGCACAGCCAAAAATAAAGCAACTAGAAGAAAAAAAAAAGAATATTTGATTCTTTCTGCATCATCCTGATTCTTCATTGATGACAAACACTTGATTTCCTGGCCTGATCATTCCCAGACCAGTAAAGGAAGACATTCCCACTTCCCCAAAACTGTACAGTGATGGTGGTGGCCACCTGGCCGTGACATCGTGGAAGAGAAACTAGCATGATTAGAGGCCAACTGTTGCCTTTATTCCCTCTGTGCCTTCCTCTGCCTGAGCCTAACAACTCTAAAAGTTCCCCACATTTGAGTGAAAAGGCAACTTGACCATGGACTCAAATTCCCATATATTTGGCTCATTCTGTCCCCAAATCTTATATGTGTCAATAAGAAAAGCCCATGGCTGCTAATTTGTTTGTAATCCACCCTTCTGAATGCTTTGCTGCTGCTGCTGCTAAGTCGCTTCAGTCATGTCCGACTCTGTGTGACCCCATAGACAGCAGCCCACCAGGCTCCCCCATCCCTGGGATTCTCCAGGCAAGAACACTGGAGTGGGTTGCCATTTCCTTCTCCAGCGTATGAAAGCGAAAAGTGAAAGTGAAGTCACTCAGTCATGTCCGACTCTTGGCGACCCCATGGACTCCAGCCTACCAGGCTCCTCCATCCATGGGATTCTCCAGGCAAGAGTACTGGAGTGGGGTGCCATTGCCTTCTCCCTCTAAATGCTTTACTTACAAAATTATTATAAAAAATATATAATAATTTTTATGGGACATTAGGAATGTGGATACCAATTCTGTATTTAATAATATTAGAGAAATATTAAATTTCTACATAGGAATGGGAATGGTATCATGATAACATCAGGATTTTTGCATGGCTTTTATAAACACACATTAAAATATTTATAGATTGAATGCTATGATGTCTTGGATTTGTTTCAAAATAACATGGGAGGGTTGCAGCAAGTGGGGATATGGGTGAAACAAGATTGGCCTCCAACTGATCATTGTTGAAACTGGGTGATAGGCTCATTGTGCTGAATTTTGTGTTGTGGTGTTTGTATATGTCAGAAGTTTTCCATAATAAAAATCTTTTTTTTTTTTAAATAATCAAAACAGGTTAAAGTTACTTTAAATTCACATTAGAAAATCATATTTTCAAAAATGATTAAAAATAGATGTAGTTTTATGATTTAACATTAAATGAGATTTAAAGCTATACATAAAATGTTGCCTGCATATATATATATATATATTTATATATTTATATTTATATATGTGTGTAAATGGAAAACTAAAACTATGGAAAAAGCAAATTATGGCTGCCCCTGACTGGCAAGAGTACATGTTATTATTCGTACCTTGTTGCTTTTTTTTTCATTTTCCTAATTTTCTAGAAAGAAATACATTAAGTTTTTAATTTTATGAAATTATTTGTATAAATCATGCTCGTGATGCATAAAGAACAGAGTTATAGAAATGGACATGAAACAGAATCTGAATTTGTTTTTAAATGTGTATGCATGGTGTGTGTATGTGTATCTAAAATAAACATCATCAAATTGTTAACGATGATTTTCTCTGAGTGATGGCATCACTGGTCTTTTTTTCTCCTTAGTCTGTTTCTTCTTCAGTTAATATCTTTGTCTTAGTCTGTTTCTTCTTCAATCATCAAGTATAATGTTATAATCAGAAAACCACAGCATAAGAAAGGTTAATTTACTGCTATTTCTTAATAAGTAAAGGATTGTCTATGTAGGACAATATAAATACAAGGAATTATGTAATGTATACTTAATGAAACAGATAAGTCAGTCCAAGGGAATTTTAATTCTCTTGAAAGTATATGTTAAGCTTTTAAACAACGCTGATATAAAATTGTTCTAACAGCCACCATTATGCGGTAATGCTCTTGCCTTCATCTACTCGCTTCCTTAATAATCGTGGCTCATTTTCCGTCCATCTCCAGGTATATCCATGCCAATACCAGTCTTTGGGCTCCAGGACGATTCCAAAGTCTTTAAGGAAGGGAGTTGCTTACTCGCGGATGAGAACTTTGTCCTGATTGGCTCTTTCGTGGCCTTTTTCATTCCCTTAACCATCATGGTGATCACCTACTTTCTCACTATCAAGTCGCTCCAGAAAGAAGCCACTTTGTGTGTGAGTGATCCTGGAACACGGACCAAATTAGCGTCTTTCAGCTTCCTGCCTCAGAGCTCCCTGTCTTCGGAAAAGCTCTTCCAGCGGTCCATCCACAGGGAGCCCTGCTCCCACGGCAGGAGAACTATGCAGTCCATCAGCAACGAGCAGAAGGCTTGCAAGGTGCTGGGCATCGTCTTCTTCCTGTTTGTGGTGATGTGGTGCCCCTTCTTCATCACCAACATAATGGCTGTCATCTGCAAGGAGTCCTGCAACAGAGACGTCATCGAAGCCCTGCTCAACGTGTTCGTTTGGATCGGTTACCTCTCCTCAGCAGTCAACCCGCTGGTGTATACACTGTTCAATAAGACCTATAGGTCGGCCTTTTCCAGGTATATTCAGTGTCAGTACAAGGAAAACAAAAAACCATTGCAGTTAATTTTAGTGAACACTATCCCGGCCTTGGCCTACAAGTCCAGTCAACTCCAAATGGGACCAAAAAAGAGTTCGAAGAAAGATGACAAGACGGCAGATAATGATTGCACTATGGTCGCTCTAGGAAAAGAGCGTTCCGAAGATGCTCCTGCAGACAGTAGCAACACAGTGAACGAAAAGGTTAGCTGTGTCTGATGGGCTGGTTGCCGTAGCAACCATGGAGGGCAACACGGAGTCCGTTTTCCCTCTCTGGGAGGGGAAAAACGCTGGGAGACTGGAGAAAATTAGGCCAGTCTAGTGGAACCAACAATAATATCTATACGCCTCATTTTATTCTGTCAATGAAAAGCAGGGTTCAATGCCACAAAACGTGCACTTCAAAAATATTCTGACAGCATTTCAGCTGTGAGCTTTACCATATTATTTTTAACGTTGTAAATGATGTGTCTTTAATTAGCTTTTATTGTACAATGAGGCCATAAATACATCTAAATTACCTTCTATTTTCAAGTGGAAACCTCGCTGCTATGTTGTCAATTGATGGCATGAAGTTGGGTACCTTTTGCTGTAAATAAAAATAGCTCTCAATAGTGAAATATTGGTCACATATAATGGCCTCTTACATATAGAAAAATTTTCTGTAAAACTTTGCCATGATACATATTTTGAATGACAACAAAAAGACACTAAGGACAGTGTTATGAAATCTGTGTTGCTATGATACTTAAACACTTGACAACTTTTTCATTCCTGCTTTTCCATAGATGCCATTTTGAAATATTCACAGAGCTACTGACATCTTTTGCACTTCAAGTTAATTCTTCTCAGAAGTGAACAAGATTTTAAATGTTATTTAATAACTATTGCTGCTTTCTCTTCTACTATTTGTGCTTTATTCTGAATTTCCAATGTGGTCTTGTTTAGTGTTTGCTTTACTAGGTAAACCTATCAAGAGGATAATCAGACATTACCAGATACATTTCTAGAAATCGCTTCTTCTAAACAGCACAGTAGAAGTGTTTGGCATCTTGCCTTTTAATGACTGCATTGTGCATGCGCTCCCCTGAGCAGTAAAGCAGTATTGATGTAACTGTCAGGATTGAGGAACAAACTCAGGTTTTCTGGCTACTGACTGCAGTAGAGTCTTGTTCAGTTGCCCAGTCGTGTCCAACTCTTTGTGACTCCATGGACTGCAGCATGCCAGTCCATGGGGTCTTGGGACAACTCTGTAAAACTCAGTGACCCTCCTGTTGGCATCCATTAGGTAAATCAATGCTTTCAGATCAATGTATGTTATTTACTAAAACTGCTCAGTTTTGGATTCACAATCGGTGACTGAGTGTACACTACGTGTGAAGAAATGCCCTAGGTATAAAGTTATAAAAATAATTAAAACAAGATCTTTGCCTTTAAAGAAAAATAACCTAATTACAATGGTTCTTACCAAAAATAGTAATTAACAGACATTTAGAGAACCAATTCAATTTATTTCCTTCTCATCTGGCTCAGAAACAGGTTTGTTTCCCACTCTGAGGATTGTCTTGTCAGTTTCCTGACCGTTTGCCCATGAATACCCACCAAATAAGGAGGGAGAAAATACCACTGAAGGTCAAAGTCTGCAAATTAATTTAGGAATATGCACTTCAACCTTGACCCCAACTCTGACTACCAAATACTGAGTGAAATTTTTGTTCCACTTTCCTAAAAACAAGCTAATTTATTACTTACTAACGCTGGACTCTACTCCTAAAAAAGTGATAATGTAATATTTTGTAGGAAAGTTTGCTAAAGAGACAGAGATGAACAGCAATTAATTCACCTTGACGTTATGTTACTCTGAGTTAAACTGTACTTTCTTATTGGAACAGATGTTAGATATATTATTACAATACTGAAGCCTCTGTATGAGTCAAAAATCGTTTTCTGCTCTATGACATTTGAAAAAAAAAAAACTCTATTTGAAACCTAAAGAATGTGGGAAATACCACTGTGTAATTTGGAAATGCATTTAGGGCTATCCTATTAATAATTATGTCCTTTTAAGTACATTGAAAGGTGTCTTTTTCAAAGCTAGAATTTATGGTAAGCTGCTAATATCTAGGCTCCATTTGAACTGAACTGTTACCATACTAATTGATACAAAGGTTAAAAAGTCCCTGCTCTAATGTATTGTTGCCTTAGTTTATAACTCTGCACATCTCATTATATAGTAAAGACTACAGATTCTACACCCGTATACTCAATCTTGGTCAGAATGAACATAAATACTGCCTGATATGTCTTTTGACTACATATATATTACAAATGTGTCTTTTTCTCTCCATAATTATCTCTTCAAGTGTATATAGACAAACATGTATCTGTTTACTTGTACAGACATGTTCCCATGCACTTTATTCAATATTTTTATATTTATATGGAGGAAAGCAAGAGAGTCATTACGGAAAACGTTTAGCTTATACACGTGTGTGCATGTTTGTATCATGTCAATTTAAATGTGAATTTCATGTGCTAACGTTTCTATGATCTTCCATTGCTGTCAAAGCAGATTAAAATGTAACAAAAGTGTCAGCTCTTTAAATAAACTGGAAGTTGACCTAATTTTGTGGGAAGACTAACACAATTCTATGAGGGTGATGAAAGCAATGTTCCTTTTACATACTTGATTGATCCTAAATAAAATGGTAATTTTGCGTTCTTTGTTAAGTCTGGGGACTTTCAGATTACTAAGTTTTGTGGGTGTTTTGGGTTGGTTTTTTTTTTTTTTTTGCCCCATCACACAGTTTGCAGGATCTTAGCTCCCAGAACAGGAATTGGACCCACGCCCTTGGCAGCAAAAGCGCAGGAATCCTAACCATTGGACCACCAGACAATTCCCACTAAGGCTTTTTAACATACCTCTTACTCCAGTGAAACAGTCCTTGACTTATTTATGGATCTGTGATTAAAAGATTCATTCCTAGTCAATATTAAAATAGAGTGACCAATCTTATTTTACTGCAAGTCGAATGGTAGATTGTTCCACATTTAAAGAAAAGAATTAAGTGTCATAGTTAGAGAAACCTGTTTAAAACATTCTTAATCTACTTGGACACAGCACCATCTCATGGTCATTTTTTAAAGTGCTGCCGTAGAAAAATTGAACTAAGTTACTGTAACTGCTTTTGCAAAGGGTGCTTTCTCCACTTGTGCATCAGTGAAACATATTTATAAAGTGTTAAATTACTCTGTGCCATATGGAACACATAGAGTGAAGGTTATTTTATGTTATGATTTTAATCAAGGCTAAATCAATTTTGAGAAAGAAATAATTGTGAATAAAGTATACTCAAAAATAAAGGCAGTTTTGTGAGTCTATCACTATATCTGCTAAAGAGAGTTGCCTGAAACCTCCCAAGTGATCAGGCTGGGAGCTCCAGGTACCATCCAGGTATTTTGAGAATACAAAGCCTGTGCTTCTGGAGCTCAGTCACAAGAGCTAGGACCCTCCCAGTTGAGTTAGATTTATGGTGATGATCCAGTTTCTAGTTATCTGTAGCAGACAAATGCTCCATGTTTCATCACAATATCTGGTCCCACCTGTGGGTACACCTGCCTGTGAGTACACATATACAGGTGTAACCAAAGACATTCATCGGTACACACACACATTTTCACACAAGCTAGTTTCAAGAATTATTCAAAGTAGAGATGCAATATCATTGAATAAACAGGAAAGCTGCTCTGATTCATCATTTCACCTCTGAGTGTAGGGGAAAGGGAAGTAGGGATAACAAGGATCTTTTCCAGGTACTTCCAGCTCCATGTATTGAGAATCTGTCTTGTGCCAGGCAGTAAGTTGTTTGCCTTGCTTGCTTCACCTGATGGAATCATCACAAGCCTACAGGCATGTATTATTATTCCCCCTTTTACACAGATGGAGAAACTGAGATTCAGAGAGGTTAGTCACATGCCTTGAGGTCACACAGTTGGCAGCAAAAGTGATGAGTGCAAGCCTGGGTCATCTGACTCTGAAGCAGAAACTCTGTCCCCTGCTCAATTTGGTGTAGGAGAAAGAATACTGGACTTAGAACCAAAAGGTGCGAGTTCCCATCTTAGCTTTCTGTGCACTGATTATTTGAACCCGGACAGGCCATTGCCTGTGCCTCGATTTCATTGTCTCTAAAATGGAATTACTGGTACTTGTCTCGGAGAAGGCAACAGCACCCCACTCCAGTACTCTTGCCTGGAAAATCCCATGGACGGAGGAGCCTGGTAGGCTGCAGTCCATGGGGTCGCTAAGAGTCGGACACGACTGAGCAACTTCCCTTTCACTTTTCACTTTCATACATTGGAGAAGGAAATGGCAACCCATTCCAGTGTTCTTGCCTGGAGAATCCCGGGGAAGGGGGAGCCCGGTGGGCTGCCCTCCATGGGGTCGCACAGAGTCGGACACGACTGAAGCGACTTAGCAGCAGCAGCAGCAATACTTGTCTTGGCTAACTAACCACATTGCTTAAATGAGATTATGGCTATGGCTGTGCTTGATAGCCTATGAAACACTATATAAATGTTGTAGATGTGTTGTTATTAAAAAGAAAAAGCCTCTATCCATTATTAGCCAACAGAGCAAATTCTAGACAAAACTGGGGGCTAAGCAACATTATTATTCAATAGCTTCTACTAGCCTTTCTCTGAATGCTTCTCATTTTTGACAACTATTTGTTTCTGTTTTGTTCTTACCACAGTGGAGAATTCCCTTCACTGGTTTTCTTCTATCTACATCAAAACTTATTTATGTTATACACCGTTCCCTCTAGTTTCTCCTCTTTTCTGGAGTGCTAGTAAATAACTCTAACAAGTAATTCGGGCTTTCCCAGGTGGCTCGGTGGTTAAGGAATCCACCTGCCAATGCAGGAGATACGGGTTTGATCCCTGGGTCAGGAAGATCCCCTGGAGGAGAAAATGGCAACCCACTCCAGTTTTCTTGCCTGGGAAATCCCTTAGACAGAGGAGCCTGGTGGGCTAACCATCCACGGGGTTGCAAAGAGTCAGACATGACTGAGCAGCTAAACAACAACAAATAAGCAACTCAAGCTGATAGAAAACTCACTGTCTCTCACAGATCCCTCCAGCTACCCACCATGAGGATAAACCAAAGGCAACAATTTTAAACACCAGAGAGACAAGCAGGAAGAAATCAGGGCAAGAAACATCCTCCCGGTATCACTCAAATTATCCACCGAAAAACACATTCCTTCAGACACTTCATAATTTATATAAAGTTTTATAACTTAATGCTGAGCTTTAATCCACAGTAACAACGATGATTTTGAAAGAAACATCTGTGACTTTAACGATGTCATTCTAACCTGAGGACATTATAATATTGCAATGGCACCCCACTCCAGCACTCTTGCCTGGAGAATCCCAGGGACGGGGGAGCCTGGTGGGCTGCCGTCTATGGGGTTGCACAGAGTCGGCCACGACTGAAGCGACTTAGCAGCAAGCTTTCTCTTCATGGATATTTTCCCCAGTTGTTGAAAACAATTGGCACAATGTGAGAGCTGCATGTTGTTTTACTTGCAGCAAAATGAGGACTGCAGCCCAAGGTATCACATTTCAGATAGACATGAGAAACTGCTCCAAGGAGGTGAGGGAAGGAGTTAGGATGAATAGGAGTTTGCAACAAAGGGCAGGTAACCAGGAACATGAAAAAATTACTGTTAAATAAAGAAAGCAGATACGTCAAGTTAAGGAATTTAGCGCTTTTCTATGTATTGGAAAATGCAAGAGTCTTGGCTTACTGACATCCTTCCCTTGGTACACACCTCAGTTATCTGGGGCCAGTATCCTGTGTTTTCACATCTGAAATATCCTCAGGGCTCAACATAGGGAGTGGCTGCAGTCTGGTTGCTGCAGTCTGATTGCTGCTTGATGACTTGTATTCTTTCCTTCCTGAGTTTCCTTAGGGCTCACCAGCACACAGTGGAAGGCTGCAATCACAGATGAGGAAGACACCCTTGTTTATTGACATGGCAGGAAAGACTCCTTTTCTCACAGCAAATATGCAATAGAACAGAACTTCTTTGTTGATTTTTATCATTTTTTAAATGGTAAATTTTATCATTTTGCAGGCAGTTTGCAAAAACAAATAGCTTCCCCATTTTCCCTTAGTGGCATTCCCATCAGTCTTGNAGCCACAAGGGAAGCCCAAGAATACTGGAGTGGGTAGCCTATCCCTTCTCCGGGGGATCTTCCTGACCCAGGAATCAAACCAGGGTCTCCTGCATTGCAGGCGGATTCTTTACCAACTGACTTATCAGGAACACCCTAAACTGGAAACTTTCACTTTGGGAATCTCTCCAGTGGGCAGTGGGGGAGCTATGGATGAATTAGTGAGATAAAATGTAATCAAATTTGCAACTCTGATCGCTCAGGCGCCAGTGGGAGACCCAGCGGTATTGAAGGTGGAGGCTCTGATGGTTGCAACTATACACCCCAGGGCTTTATCGAAAGCAGTGGTGGCAGAGGTGAAGAAGCACAAAATGTGGAAACTGTTTGCTAATAAAAGGGATGAAGTAGAGATGGGAGAACTGTAGCTCCAAGCCCTCAGGAAACCACTATGTAACAGGCTCACCACCTTTTAACCTGAATTCCAAAATTCTTTATCCTCAATTCTAAAGTCCTAAAGTCTGGCCATTAAAAAATAATTCTTAATAACAGATTTGGTAGCAATACCTGACCTGACCTAAAGTCTTTTGTGGCAAAATCTACCCTGAGTTGAAATGAGGAGGCATAATTTTTACTTATCTGCTTGGTGTGACTATTCATATGTTTCATTGCAGAAATTTAAAGTATGTGATTCCTGAGAGCTCATCTAGAACCTGTTGGAGATGTATGTTATGGAATGTATTGGGTTCAGATCACCTTTCCAAAACCAAAACAGTCTACCTTCACAAATACTAGCAGCAGAGAGAAGACACCCAAAGAGGTATCTATGAATATAGTGGAGAGAGAAAAAGAAAAACTCATTTTGGGTTTGGGTTTAGAACAATAAAGATTATCACTATCCAGAATGACAAAGAAGGAGCCCCCTAAATTAAGGAATGTTCTATAGGAGCTTAAGAATTTTCCAGAATGACAAAGAAAGAGCCTCCCAAATTAAGGAATGTTCTATAGGAGTTTAAGAATTTTCCAATTCAAATTATTCATTTTTNGAATATAGTGGAGAGAGAAAAAGAAAAACTCATTTTGGGTTTGGGTTTAGAACAATAAAGATTATCACTATCCAGAATGACAAAGAAGGAGCCCCCTAAATTAAGGAATGTTCTATAGGAGCTTAAGAATTTTCCAGAATGACAAAGAAAGAGCCTCCCAAATTAAGGAATGTTCTATAGGAGTTTAAGAATTTTCCAATTCAAATTATTCATTTTTTATAACAGTGTTTAAAGGCACCATTGTACATATCTAGAAATCTATGTGTCTGGAATATCTAAAACCTCTTTCAAAGCAGTTAAGTGAGAACAAACGTCATGCCTTCAAATCACTGTAGTGCTTTAGAGTTATCAAGCAATTTCCTATAATTATTTCACTGAATCCTCTGAACCGCAATGCAATTTTGTATGCATGCGCTCACATTTAGCCAAGTCTTAATTTCAAAAAAATCTTTTGGTTTATTTTTACATATGTTATGCTTCAAAAAATATACTCAATACCAGAAAAGCCTCTGTGCAGAGAAAAGCTTAATACTCTAGGGAAAAGACTCCACAGAGCCACATGCATTCTAATTAGTTGTACTTCCATATCAGTGTGAAAAATGTGGACATCTACACCAAATTTATCAAATAATACAGCACTAAGGGACTGCTGTTAAAAGAAGATGGGGGCAGCCTACACCCCTCTCCCTTCAAGCATTGGAACAGTATGCTTTGACCACTATTTTCTTTTCAATCAATAAACTTTTCTCCCTTCTAAAAATAATGCACCACAATCTATAATCATATATCTGTTACCCTCAATTGTACTTACATTTCAGTCTCCTGAGTGAAAGCGAAAAGTGTTAGTTGCTCAGTCATGTATGACTGTTTGCAACCCCCTGGACTGTAGCCTACTAGGCTCCTCTGTCCATGGACTTCTTCAGGCAAGAATACTGGATTGGGTAGCCATTCCCTTCTCCAGGGGATTGAACCCGGGTCTCCTGCATTGCAGGCAGATTCTTTCCTGTCTGAGTCACCAGGGAAGCCCAATCAATCTCTTGAGGCAATAACAAATTTAACTGTTCCATTCCTGGTTACACTGTCCTTTCTAATGCTTTATCAAATGGTTCCATGGCACTGTGCAGCGCCCTTGCTAACTGTAGATGCCAACTATTTCTCTTGATTAACGTGCATCTCTGCAAAGCTCATGTTAAAATGACATTGTTGGTTGTTTTTAGTCACTAAGTCCTGTCTGACCCTTTGCAATTCAATTTGGACTGTAGATTGCCAGGATCCTCTGTCCGTGAAATTCTCCAGGCAACAATACTGGAGTGGGTATTTCTTTTTCCGATCCAGGGATCAAAACCTGCATTAGTAGGCGGATTCTTTACCACTGAACCACCTGGGAAGCCATGTTGCCTAAATGAAAAGAAACGCATCCTTAGTAAAAGTTGTTGGTCTTACCCATAACCTTTAAAACGCTTAAGCAAGTAACTTAAGGTTGTATTGTTGTTGTAAAACATTCAAATTCATAGCCACACACACAGCCAAATGGAAAGACTCCTTTACAAATGTTGAGGCTCTCCTACTTCTTGCCATTGATAATATTAACAGTTTGGTAAGTCATCTCACCCTCTCCACCCTTTCCTATGCTCAAGTAGTTCAAAGGCAGAATTCAGTTGTTCTTCATATATAATTTTCCTTTTATTATATATTTAATAAAAGGAAAGGTACAAAGACAAGGAAAAGGAGGAAAAGGTACAAAGGTATGAAGGAAACTGATTCATTAATGATTGAATTCATGGCTGTGATGCTTGACCACTCATCAGTCAGCTAGCAGTTCTTGATCAATCCTCTCAGTGCTATGCTAGATGCTAAGTAACACAAAGAAACATCAAGATGAGTTGGAGAGGAGGGAATGTGAGAAAATGTCATTTTCGTCTAAAATAGAAAAACAAGTGGAGAGTTATACGGCACATACTTTCAGCAGTACAAGGACATCTTTCCCTTTGGTCATAGTCCTTGATTCAACTATGAATGAACAGAACTTTTAAATAAATGATATATCTGTTTCACAGCTAAGCATATATCCACTCCCTATAATTTGTTCATAGTTAGCACACTTAGTAGTGCTAATAGACCAGACTAATAGACCAGAATTTAATGAGCGAACAACGTGAGGCATTGAAGAGTTTGCATTAAATCATAAGGATAACAAGAGAAAAAGGTCTGTGGACCAGAGGTAGGCTGAATTCAGCAGGACCTGGGTGGAAGTCTGGCAAGACTGAGGTTCATGAAGAGGGGATAATAGGACATCGTAGGCAGGAGAAACAGAAGTATGAAAAAGAAAATGATCACAACAGAAATGAGGGACAGTGAAAAAGTCAGTTTGGCTACAGAACAGGGCTTAATACAAAGCAGTAGAAAATGAAGTTGGAAAAGCTAGACACAGGCATTTGGACTTGATGTGATAAGAACAGGGAGCTGTGCCAGATTTTTTCTCATTTTATTTGGAAAATTTTCAAACATCAAAACTAGTTCAAAGAGCTATATGCTAAACACCCTATATGCATCAAGTGGATTCTATAATTTACATGTCAGTATGTTTGCTTTATCCCTATCTAATCATTCCTGCATTAATCATTCCTATTAGTCCATCTTGTACTTTGGGAATTTTAAAAAATGTGGTAGACTTATTCTTCCAGATGAATCTTGAATCATTTTCCAAGTTCCACAAAAATACTCTTGGAATTTTGATAGACATTACACAAAACTTGTCAATAAATTTGAAAGGAATTTACATGTTTAATTATCTGGTTTTCTTTTCCAGAAAACATTCTCAGTAACGTTTTGTGTTTAGCATTTTGTATTTTCCACTTGCATGGAAGTGGAAATTTGCCAATTTATGATTAAACATATTTTTAGGTATTTTAATGCGATGTGAATATCTTTCCCCCAGCCACCACCATCTTATGTTTCTAATTGGTGGCCCAGATCTTTCATCTTTTTTTTTTTTCTTCTTTAACCCAGACTCTGCTCATCTTGTATGTTTCTCTTATCCAAAACTCCATTATAACCTGAGCTCACAGTGCCAGGTGCAGGGCTGAGATCAGAGGGAAAGACTATACACACAAACTAGCATCCTTCTCAACAGTCCATTTAAGTTATTCATAAGAAAAGACATCTTTGGGCATACACACCAAGGAAACCAGAATTGAAAGAGACACGTGTACCCCAATCTTCATCGCAGAACTGTTTATAATAGCCAGGACATGGAAGCAACCTAGATGCCCACCAACAGACGAATGGATAACGAAGCTGTGGTACATATACACAATGGAGTATTACTCAGCCATTAAAAAGAATACATTTGAATCAGTTCTAATGAGGTGGATGAAACTGGAGCCAGTTATACAAAGTGAAGTAAGCCAGAAAGAAAAACACCAATACAGTATACTAACACATATATATGGAATTTAGAAAGATGGTAATGATGACCCTGTATGCAAGACAGCAAAACAGACACAGATGTATAGAACAGGCTTTTGGACTCTGTGGGAGAGGGAGGGAGAAGGTGGGATGATTTGGGAGAATGGCATTGAAACATGTATACTATCATGTAAGAAACAAATCGCCAGTCTAGGTTCAATGCAGGATACAGGATGCTTGGGGCTGGTGCACTGGGATGACCCAGAGGGATGTTACGGGGAGGGAGGTGGGAGGGGGGTTCAGGATTGGGAACTCATGTACATCCATGGCGGATTCATGTCAATGTATGGCAAAACCAACACAGTATTGTAAAGTAAAAAATAAATAAAAGAAAAGACATCTTTCTCGGTAAGTATTTACTCTGTTGCTAATCTAATATACAAAAGAACAATTTATTCAAAAAATGTTAAAGAGTCAAGGGAGTAAAAGACATGGCAATTGACAAAATTTCATAACCTTAAGTAAACCTATGTCCTCCTTTAATAATTGGTAGTATTCATTTCCTGAATCAACCGTTTACTTTCCTTTGAGAGAGAATAAAAATCTGGGATATACAGGTGGGTTATTTAAAAGCAAAGATAAAAGAGAGGGCATGTGAGAACATGTTCATTTTCATCTAAAACAGAAAAGCAAGCGGAGAGCTACATGGCACGTACTTTAAGCAGCACAAAGTCACCTTTACTCACAGTCCATGATTCAACTACAAATGAGCAGAACTTTTAAACAAATGATGTATGTGCTTTGTAGCTAAACACAGAATCTAAATGTTTTCGTTGTGCTTTAAAATGAGTTTTACAGTAAATATATTCAGATATTTCAAAAATCAAATGACTATAATTAGGAAGCTTACTGCTTCCTGTTCCCTCATATCCTCTATGATTTATTTAGTTAGTACCCTTTAGTAGATTTGTGCATTCTCCTAGTATTTCTTTATACACATACAAATGCCTATCTGTAATTTCCACTTTAATACAAAAGCTAGCATACTACATTCACTGATCATTGATCTATGCTTGTTTTTTCTTTGGACTAGAGGTCATTTTACATTTGTGCAAAAAGAACTGTGTCTGATAGCAGGCTGCATAGTATCCCGTTTTTTGATGCACCAAAGTATACTTAATCAGTCCTTAACTGATGGAGATTTAGGTTGTTTCTTTTGTTTTGGTGTTATAAACAATGCTGCAATTAATATGGATGTATACTATTTCACACATGTATAGTCATATCATGGGGTTTATAGTGTATGTACTTTAGATAAAATATTAATAATAATGAGTTAAAAGGAAGAGGAGTGGGAAGATGGAACAATATTGCTTACAAAATTCTCACTTTTTTTCATGAAGTGGCGTAATATTGAATCAAGTAGATTGTGATAAATTGAGAATATATATTGTGATTCCTAGAGAAGCCACTTAAGAAATATAACAGGGTAAAACTTAAGAGCCAGTAGAGAAACAGTGACCAAACAATGAAAATGGAATGCTGAAAAATATTTAACAAATCCAAAAAATATCCATAAAGAAGAATTAGAAAAATAAAAAAACAGGACAAATAGAAAATGAATAGCTAAAGACCAAAATCCAATAATATCAATACTTATATTAAATATAAATAGACTAAATATCCCAGTTACTTTATAATGATAAATTATGATAATAATACCAAAAAGATATAATAATAAAGGTTTCCATGCTTAATACCAGGGTCTCAAAATACATGAAGCTAAAACTGACAGAACTAAAGGAAAAAACAGACAATTCCACAATCATGGATATGTACTTTAACACTTTTTTCTGAATAATTAATAGGACACATTTAAGACTAGACAAAAATTAGTAAAGATGGGTTATATCTGAGCAACGTTATCCACTAGCTTGACTGCATGAATATTTAGAAACTGTATAATTGACAACCACATGATACGTATCATTTTCAAGTGCAGATGGCACATTTATGAAGATAGACACTATACTGGGTCATAAAAGGATCTCAATAAATTTCGAAAGATTAAAGTCTTTCATAGCATGGTCTCTACGAAGGAATTAAATTGGAAATCAATGATAATAGAGAGAGAAGATGGAAAGGAGAATTACAAGTCTGGAAAGATTACAGTGGGGTGTAATTCAATAGGAACATGACTAATAAGAAACTAGATCGAGACTTCCCAAATTGTGTTCCAGACAACACGAATCTATCAGAATGCTCTAAGACAACAACAGTACTGTATCACCAAGTGGGAGTTTCATAATTCATACCTTCAAGATTCCTTAAATCTTTAGTACCTTAAAGATTCAATGAAGTCCTTCATTTAGCCTAGCATTCTCATATTTAATCCTAGAAACATGAGTCTAAATAAAATTCTAAGGAGTTTGAATTTCTCAGTGTCATTTGGAGAAATGTGGGACCAGATTTATAAAGAAAGTCTGTTCATTAATTAAGCTTTGTCAAGTGATGATAAAATTTAAAGTGAGGTAAAAATTGTTATGTTAAGCTCTGATTTCACCTAAGTATATTCCTGAAACATCCTAGCCTATGATTTTATAGAACTAGTTGATGAAAATTCCCCCAAATTTGTCAGCTTTGCAAGAACAGTCTTTTATATATCAGGTTATCCGAATATAACAATAAAATTATCACTGTTTTCCTGACCATTTCTGATAAGTTCCAAATGGTCCTGGCTTTTCTTCAATTCTTTCATTTTGAATCAAGTCTCACTCTATTAAAATCTCTCCTATTCACATACTTATTCTCTTATTATTCTTATTCTCCACTCACTCCTTTTCTCAGAGTTTTTAAAACAGTGCTCTTCTTCACTTGTTGATTCCAACAAAAACATTTTTAGAACCGGCACATTACCCCCCTACTCACAAGGTAAAGTTTCTATAATGTTTGCATAACATTTCTGACTTCCATGTTCTAGATTAATTTAGTTGGAGGGAGACTGGAAAAAATCAGAGTTTAAAAGAATCAAAAGATATTAGCTATATCTTCTTAAATCCAGCTGAGCTAGTCTGGGCTGAAAGCAACAATCATTTACACTCTGGATTTCATTCTGTGGGACTGATGTTGCCTTTCTTGAAGACCCTGGTCTGCTTCAAGCTAACACATAGTACTAGAAAGATAAAATTCTGAACACAATAATGTTTCAAAAATACAGAATCGGAGACAGATTATTTCAGAATGTCAATCTAAGGATGCTAGATCTATCGCCGTGATAAATGCAAAATATTAAAATGTTGTGATTGACATGTATACACTAGCATGTGTAGAAGAGCTAGCTAGTGGGAATGTTCTGTACAGTTCAGGAAGCTTAGCTTTGTGCTCTGGGATGACCTAGAGGGGTGGGATGGGGGTAGGGTGGGAGGGAGAGTCAAGAGGGAGNATAATGTTTCAAAAATACAGAATCGGAGACAGATTATTTCAGAATGTCAATCTAAGGATGCTAGATCTATCGCCGTGATAAATGCAAAATATTAAAATGTTGTGATTGACATGTATACACTAGCATGTGTAGAAGAGCTAGCTAGTGGGAATGTTCTGTACAGTTCAGGAAGCTTAGCTTTGTGCTCTGGGATGACCTAGAGGGGTGGGATGGGGGTAGGGTGGGAGGGAGATTCAAGAGGGAGGAGACATATGTATGCATATGGTTGATCCACTATATTGTAAAGCAGAAACTAACACAACATTGTAAAGCAATTATATTCCAATAAAATTGTCTTAAGAACTCTTCTACACTAGTTCTGTGTTGTAAAAGAATCCATTAGATGTTTTATTAAATACTGTTTATGAAATCAAAATTAGATTAAACCTAAAATAAAGACTTCAGTTACTTCCAGATATCTATATTCTTTTGCTAGGCACAGAAAGGTGAAGAGCAAAATAACTCACACTTTAACTTTTAAATTGCTCTGAGGTCATACTAAAACAAAAATTAACACATAACAAGCCCCACCTCCAAATCATCTATATGATTAAAGATGTAATTTTTATCAACTGATTTAAAACTTGAACTTCCCTCTCCATCATCTAAAAGTTATTGAAGGTATATTAGTTGTAGCAAGAGCTAAACATTCCAAAAAAGAGACAGAAATAAAAATTAAGTGGAAGAAAACACAATTTGTATTTATAAAGATATTGATTAAAGAATGTGATAGTAGTTTGGTAAAACATAGTTATGAACATCCTAAAAAACAGAACAAAGAAGGAACTGCAATACATAGCACTTACTGATGGACAGAAGTAGAGTAGTTTACTGGGGAAAGCAAATGTTTATTCAGACCCCTAGTGCTAGGAGAAACACTTTTAGGGACTGTGTAAGAGGGTGTTAAACTGCTTTATAAATATTATATAAAGCCATCTCAAATGTTACATGTCTTCATTTTAGCTATCTATCTAAGAAAATAATGCCAAACATCATTCTGAAATGTAACTATAGTAGTGTAGTCTAGATATTGAGTTTTCTAATTTTTTTAAACACGTGGTACTCATCAAAGAGATACTGCATTCATCAAAACATCTCATTCATACAGAATTACAACTAGACAGTTCTATGCGATTTCTGAATTCACATTGGGAATTTGTAGTGAAATGTGCTTCAGGTTACACACTATAAAATGCAAAGTGCCCTTCTGGTGAAGAACATTGCCTAATGAAAAGAGCATAAAGAGATGGGACATATTGATGGGAATGTAAAATGGCATAAATGTTTGATATTTTGGCAACACATATCAGGAGGCTTAGGGCTTCCCTGGTGGCTCAGACGGTAAAAAATCTGCCTGCAGTGTGGGAGACCCAGGTTTGATCCCTGGATGTGAAGATCCCCTGGAGTAGGAAATGGCAACCCACTCCAGTATTCTTGCCTGGAGAAATCCCATGGACAGAGCAGCCTGGCGGGCTACAGTCCTTGGGGTTGCAAAGGGTCAGACACGACTGAGCAACTAACACTTTCACTTTCGCTTCACATCAGGAGGCTTAAAAAGGAGAAAAAATTTCGATTTAGAGATTCCATTTCCAAGATTCTGTCCTTAGAAAACGAAAGTTGCAGGAATTCCCCTGGTGCTGCAGTGGCTAAAACTCTGCTCCCAATTCAGGGTGCCCGGGTTTGAGAGAACTAGATTCCACATGCCACATAAAATAAATAAGTTTCATTTTAAAAAAGTGGGCAAATTTCTTACAAAATATGCATCATCAAGTTCTTTATAGTAATGAAAAATCAAGAGCAATCTAAACATGCAATGAGAGTGGTAAAATACATTATATGGAAAATTAGTCATCCATTAAAAATTCTTTCACAGAAAAATATTTTTTTCTTGGAATATATTCAAATACAAGTGTGTTAGAAAAGGGATAAGGAAACAGTTTCTTTCCTGTGCTGAAGGCTACATAAATTTGGTAAACTCTTATAGGAGTGTTATGAAGTACACTTATCAAAATTCTAAATATGCATGCCCTATTTGTGGGAAACACTCTGCAGGAATCTTTGCTGTGTGCACACAGATATACGTATGTACATCTTCATTGTTGTGTTGTTGTAATGAACAAAACCATAGACAGTCTACATGATCGTAACAAGTGTGGTGGTTTTAAAACACACACACAAATCCTTTGACTCTTCTCCCATCAAGAGGTGGGTCTAGATTCCCCTCTCCTGAAATCTAGGAAGGCTTGTGACTACTATGCAACGGAAAAGGCTGTGCAGCTTCTGCCTGATTCTCTTGGGACTCTCAGCGTTAGAGCCCTCAGATACCACATGAAAAGTCCAACTACACTCTCGTTGTCATACTGTAAGGAAGTCAGGCCACTTGCAGAGGTAGGTGCTTTGTACAGAGCCAGCATCAACCAACAGGCATGTAAGTAAAAATGTCTACTGATGATTTCACTCCCCAGTTACTGAGTCACCTCAGTTCTTAGTTCTCCCCAGCTGAGGACCCAGACATCATGTATCAGAGACAAGACATCCCCACTGTGCTCAGTCTGAATTCCTAACCCACAGAGAGAGTGCAGAAAAATGGTATTTCACATGACTTAAGTTTCAGAGTCACATTTATGCTGTATTGATAACCAGAGCAAAAAGGCACTGGTTGAATAAAATAGGGTATAGCCACAGAATGAAGCACTCTGCTGCTGCTGCTGCTGCTAAGTCACTTCAGTCATGTCAGACTCTGTGCGACCCCATGGGCAGCAGCCCACCAGGCTCCTCTGTCCACGGGATTCTCCAGGCAAGAATACTGGAGTGGGTTGCCATTTCCTTTTCCCATGAAGCATTATACTGCTGTTAAAAAGAAAAGGTGAAGTAATGTTAGAACAATCATATGATATGACCCTAGTCTGTTTTTTATTTATTTTTATTTTTTTCCAATTTTATTGAGGTATAATTGGTGACTATGACCAATTTTTGAAAGGGAGAAATAAACACTGCACACGAGTCTTATGAGCTTTCTAGAAACCAATTTTGTAGGGTATCTCAAGAATACTAAAAATCTTAAGATTTATTTAGTTGACTTAATATTTATTTAGTTGACTCAATAATCTCTCTTGTAGGAATATACTTTAAATTTCCATTTAAAAATTCATACACAGAATACAGTATTGTAAAAAAAATTAAAAATAATAATAATAAAATAAATTTTGAAAATTCATACACAAATCTAAATATTGTTCTTTGGAAAGGCCACCTAAAAATTCATCTCTGAATGAAAAAACAAAGCTAAATGAGAATGAACACGAACAGTACTAACAAGGGGGAAAGTATGATAAACACAGGTGTGGAGATTTTTATATTTAAGAAGAAAATACTACAAAAAATATAAAATCTGGATAAAAGAGATCAACTTCTGGAAAAACATAAATTATCAAAATTTACCTGAAAGGAATTTTAAAATCTAAACAATCATGTTAGAAAGTGGAAAAGGTTTCACTACTGCTTCCAAAAATTCATCAGGCACAAAAGCTTTGCAGGCAAGTGTTTTCAAACTTTCAATGACCAGATGACCTAGCAGAAAAATTGAATGAAATTCTCTCTTAAACAGTAGGATTATTGGTAATTTTATTTTTATTAATTTTTATATTTGTAAGTGCTCTTTTCAAATATATTCTTGTATTATTAACATAATTAATACTGTATGTAATGTAATTAAAATATATTAAACATTGGGATGAAAAGAAATGAAAGTGGAAATATGTACTTTTTACTTTATGAAACCTTTGAAATCAGTGAAAGACAAGTAAAATAAAAGTGATATCAATTTGGGGATGTTGCGATAGTTAGGAAGAGTGGAAAATAGAAATGCAGCCTGCCCTTTAAAGCGAAGCTCCAGGACACGCGAATCGGCCTCTTTCTCAGAAAGATTGGGGCTATGCCTCAGTCTGTGTGAGCAGGGCCCTGGGGTGGCGGTCTGCTGTTCTGACCTCCAGAGACAAGTAGCCAGTGGGCATGCCCTGGGCTGCAGCCCCAAAACCCAGGGCTCTAGATTTGTGTAGAAGCTCCCTTCCAGGAGATACTGCCACTGTGGAGTGTGTCAGGAAGAGCTGGAAGATAGTGCCCTCCACATCCCCCAGAAAACAAAAGAAGTCCAACGTTTAAAAATAAAAAGGGCACCCACCAGCTTTAGCAAGACAGAGGGACAGTGTGTAAATGGCCCCTGCCATCAANAAACCCAGGGCTCTAGATTTGTGTAGAAGCTCCCTTCCAGGAGATACTGCCACTGTGGAGTGTGTCAGGAAGAGCTGGAAGATAGTGCCCTCCACATCCCCCAGAAAACAAAAGAAGTCCAACGTTTAAAAATAAAAAGGGCACCCACCAGCTTTAGCAAGACAGAGGGACAGTGTGTAAATGGCCCCTGCCATCAACCCTGCCCAGGAGAGCATCTGGACAGGCCCTGCCCTCCCCCCTCCCCACAAGCCAACCTGTGATATTTTAAGATTAGCAAATTAATCTCTTTCACATAAAGTCTGAGAACTTTTCAACCACCGGGTGCTTCTTGCCCTGAGCCCTGGAGCGGGTTAGCCGAAACATGCCAGCCCTTTGGAGGCTGCTTCTCAGCTCGCACAGCCTTTTGAGTCTCGTGGTTTTCAAAGCCAGACAATTCAGGGGGCCTCGTTTCTTAAATACAGGTCTTAAAGGCTGGAGTGCCTAAAGCAGGAGATGAACACTTTCTCCAATGCAGAAACTCAGATTCTGCAAGGTCAGGTTCTGCGAGGTCCCTCCAGATTGTGGGTTGACACGCAGGAGCAGGGTTTAGGGCAAGACTCTGTCTCAGCCTTGCCTACCTGCCTGGAGGTGTTTGCTGATGTGAAGGAGTTGCTCAGATAATTTTCAGGTCATTTTCAGAGTGAACTGTACCCTCAGTAGCTATAGACTAGGTGTGTCCCTCGGAGGAGGTGAGTTGAAGCTTTTCCTATTCTGTCATTTGAACTGCCTTCCAGGACCCGTTTTCCATAACTGGAAGTCTGGAAAGTCTAGAAATCTGGATGATTTTGCTCTCCCCACCCCTCCATCTCCGAACCCGCACCCTCCCCGCTCCCCCCCATCACCTCTGGCAACCATCAATCTGTTTTTAATATCCAGGAGCTCTCAGTTTTGTTTTTTATGATCCAACATATAAATGAAATCATTCACTATTTGTCTTTCTCTGTCTGATATATTCATTTAGCATAATGCCCTCGGGTTCATTTACCTTGTACCAACTGATATTTTCCTTTTTTTTTTTTAAGACTGAATAACATTCCATTGTGCACATATACATAAAAATCTCACATCTTTTTCATCCCTTCATCCATCAATGGACACTTAGGATGCTTCCATGTCTTGGCTATTCTAAATAATGCTGCAATGAATGAGGTGGGTGCATACATATATCTCTTGAAATTATATATTATAAAATTATACATATATAGTATTAAAGAAGACACAGAAATTTATTGAAGCTAAAAATTATAGCTGTATTCATGTTGAGTAAAAGGTATTTTAAATTTCACTTGTGGTTATCATCACACTGTATCAACACAAGAAACTTTCAGTAGAAGACTTCATGTCACAGTTCTTAGGCTGGTCTGCACCCAACAGCAATCAATTTATCAAATAAACACCCTTAACTTTCTCCAGATATTTCCTATCAATTTTAAATAACTTGCAAGTTTGGGTATTCTATTTTAGTTGTGAAACTCAGTTTGAAGAAAATTCCCTTTTCAGTAATTTATATTAAAAAATAGTAGAAGGTAAACTGAAATTTTCATTTCAATGCTTTCTCAGAATGAAAACATCATTTTGATTAAATAAATACTGTCTTCAGCCTGAATTTCACTGGATCCACAGCTCCTCAGATTAGTTCACTCCACAGCTCACTATGGCCAAAGGGGCCTGAGCCCCTGGAAAAAATGCTGATGCGTAATCTCCTGTGTGGCATCTCTACTTATAACAGCAGTTCCAACTACCACTCTTTTGTGAGCAACAGTTCACCTACCACTGCTTTCAGACATCATTTGCACTGAGTGCCTAGTGTAAAACAGAAATACGGGAGCCCTTTCCAAACTCATTAACAATGTGGCATCAGTTCAGGTCAGTCGCTCAGTCGTGTCCGACTCTTTGCGACCCCATGAAACGCAGCACGCCAGGCCTCCCTGTCCATCACCAACTTCCAGAGTTTACTCAAACTCCATCGAGTCAGTGATGCCATCCAGCCATCTCATCCTCTGTCGTCCCCTTCTCCTCCTGTCCCCAATCCCTCCNTGCAAGCTCTTGGGACGTCCAATCGTGTTGTAAATGCGCTGTCAGAATTGTCTCGGGGCGTGGAGGTCATCTCTGATGGGGTGGTCAGGGGGGAGACATTTGCACGGACCTTGGAGGGTATTGGAGGTTGCAGAAATAATAGTGTGAGTAATCATAGCCAGCAGCGTTGTAAGTGCATGAATTAATAACCCTATCGGATTGGTCCTATTAATATCCCCATTTTATAGATGGGGAAATGAGGCATAGAAAGTTTGCCCCCAGTCTCTACCACGACCAGAATACTACCAGGAAGTAGTACCTAGTGAAGCCAGAATTTGAACCTGGAGCGTGTGGCTCCACAGCCTACTTTAAAATCACTGTACCATGGCCCCCAGTAGAAGCATCCAGACTATACTAGAATGATTGTGTTTGACTAAGTTAAAATAAACAAGCCCAGAAAAATAGTGTGGGACCATTGAAGACAATTTAAGGTAAGGTGTCTGGAGTTCATGAATGCTCTTTTTTCCCCAGGGTGGATTAAAAATTCTTCCATGGGCAAGCCATGTGAATTTTTATGAAGGAAAAGAAATTATGATTAGTACACAGTTAATAATATGACCGAAGTATATATGGCGTTTTATTCATTCTGCTCTTTTTGTCAGTTCATAGTTTGAATTTTGTGAACTTTTAATGGAATCATACTTGAAAAAAATTGTATCGTTAATGCCAGTGTCTTCCATTTCAGTGACATACTGCTTTTCAGCTACTGGCCTGATATTTGGGTGGGATTAACTCTCTACACTTGTAGCAGGATCCTGGCTGTGGGTCAGCATTTGTCATCTGCTAGTTAATGTGAGCAAGCTAACCATGTTTTCAAATGGACAGACTATACTTAACACTATACAACTTAACACTATTGAACTATGCACTTATAAATGGTTAAGACAGAAGACTTTATGTTTCTATCACAATTTTAAAATAAAATTAAAAATAAATTTAAATGATGAGTGATTCCAAGTAGACCATGTTAGACCTGACTGACTTGTGTAGGGCTCCACTGAGCAGTAGGGTAAATGTATTAAAGCCCTAGGCCTCTACTCAGGATTGGTTTTTGTGAGACATAAAAGGAGAAAACTAAGTAGGAATCTTAAGTTTTAGTTTCTTGTATATAATTAGGATGGTGGTAATGGGAATTCAAAGAGGGGATAACTTTAAGACATTACAAACAGAATTGGGTAAGATGGGCATAGATGAAAGAGAGCAGAAAGAAGAATAGAAAAACATGATTTGAAGGTAGGAGATGAAGTTAACTTCAGATGTGTTGAGTTTTGCTAGCCAGAGGCACGTCAGGTGAGACGGGTTCAACAAGGAAATTTAAATTCTGGCACCAATGTTTGAGGACGATTGAGTGGAGAGGGGTAGATTTATAGTTTCACACAAAAAATGTCGGAGAAGGCAATGGCATCCCACTCCAGTACTCTTGCCTGGAAACTCCCATGGATGGAGGAGCCTGGTGGGCTGCAGTCAATTGGGTCGCGTAGAGTCGGACTTGACTGAGTGACTTCACTTTCACTTTTCACTTTCATGCATTGGAGAAGGAAATGGCAACCCACTCCAGTGTTCTTGCCTGGAGAATCCCAGGGACAGGGGAGCCTGGTGGGCTGCCGTCTATGGGGTCGCACAGAGTCGGACACGACTGAAGCGACTTAGTAGTAGTAGAAGTAGTACACAAAAAAATGTAGTTGGAACTTAGGGGATGGGAGTTAAGGAAAGAGTGTAAACAAAAAAGGAAGGGGAGATGGGAGGAGAAAGAAAGAATGGAAGAGAAGAACTCAGATCCTGTAATTGCGTTGAGGAAAAGGATATTTACAAAGAAGTGCTGGCGAGCAGTGCCATAATTGGGTGATGCTGGGGAGACCTGTGCAGGCCATTTAGAGCCAGTGGGATGGGGACACGTTTGCAGCCAGAGAAAAGGATCAAAGTCCATGAGAGAATGGGAACAGAAATCCAGGTAGAGATAGGCAGGAAACTTGACGCTCAGGAGAAGAAGGAAAGAATGGGTAAAATACAAAGAATACAGATTTCTGGAGATAGATAACATTCAGCCTCAGTGAGTAAAGGCAACAAAAGTGAGATCTGACAGTTAGGCCTTTTGGAGGAGTAGATGCTTTGTGAATAAAGACCCCTTTCTCTTTAATAGTTTTTACCTAATTGGCGTTCCAAGTGTCGATACCATGCAGTGAGAGAACCTTTGTTCTCTGAAGATTATTGGCTTTCATTGACTTTCTAGGAAAATTGGCACTGTGGGTTTTTCACGGGGGGAGGGGGGTTGGTTTTTGTTTTGGGGTTTCAGAGAGGGGTGTTTTTATTATTCTATCGCACTCAGTAATTTCATTTCTCCCCCAAGAGCTCTTCCTATAATGGAAATGAAACATGTCAGACAAATGTCTCTTAGCATGCATTGCTGCACACGTTTCTGTTTGTTCTTGTGTTGCACTGACTTCACCGTCTTTCATAAGCCCAGTCAGTTTTCTCACCAGCTCATGTTTTCTAGCCAGCCAGCCCAGTGTCCTCAGGTTCTCATCTCTTCCCTTCTTTATCCTCCCTGCATGACAAGCTTGACCTGCAGCTCAGGTGGGTTTAGGCTTCCTCTCATCTTCCTTTGCTTCTGGAGGCTCTGCTCCTGTTTTCTTCCCTCTCAGCAGTTGATCATAGCTCATAATTCCAAATTACGATTTAGAACTTTTTTCTGTTTATTTAAAAAGAAAAAAAAAAAAAAACCTCTCTTCATTGGAATCTTATTCCAGGAAAAGTTTTTAACCAAACACGAGGCCTTGTGGCAAAGTAGGTATTAAGGTTACTTAGACTATGCTGCTGCTAAGTCACTTCAGTCGTATCCAACTCTNATTTAGAACTTTTTTCTGTTTATTTAAAAAGAAAAAAAAAAAAAAACCTCTCTTCATTGGAATCTTATTCCAGGAAAAGTTTTTAACCAAACACGAGGCCTTGTGGCAAAGTAGGTATTAAGGTTACTTAGACTATGCTGCTGCTAAGTCACTTCAGTCGTATCCAACTCTGTGCGACCCCATAGGCAGCAGCCCACCAGGCTCCCCCGTCCCTGGGATTCTCCAGGCAAGAACACTGGAGTGGGGTGCCATTGCCTTCTCCAATGCTTGAAAATGAAAAGTGAAAGTGAAGTCGCTCAGTCGTGTCTGACTCTAGCGATCCCATGGACTGCAGCCCACCAGGCTCCTCCGTCCATGGGATTCTCCAGGCAAGAGTACTGGAGTGGGGTGCCATTGCCTTCTCCTACTTAGACTATGGGCCTAGGTAAAGCAACGATGCTGTTCCGTCAGCTGGCCTTCCCATTCTGCCACACCCAGGGTGGATGGTCATCTACCTTAAGAAAGGAAATACCTCTATTGAGAATGTGTAGTGGACTGTTGCCTTTGTTGTAAAAATATGTCCTATTTATACATCATTTGGTCTTTTTTTTTTCAGGATCATCTACCCTTTGGCACAGACCAAAAGCAAGTAGTAATTGGACAGGTACATTAAATTTTATTTTTGATATATTACTTTTGAACTTGAATGTAAAAGATCTAGTAACTTGGCTTAAAATATGCTGTGTTTAGCATAGGAAAATTTCAGTGAAAAATGTAATCACCTAGTATATCATACATCAAAGTATGTCATATCTATTTCTTAGCTTATGTCTTGATTTTTTATTGAGCCTTTTTTCTTCATTCATAATTTGAAGAGAGTTTCTAAAATGGGTGGTTAGAGGGGAAAAGAACTTTAAAAGCTTTAAAAAAAATTTCATTCTACCAATTTAAAAAACTATTTTCACTTTGTCTTCTTTGCCCAAATGGAAAGTACTTGATTTTGAGTTTTAGTTAAAAAGAGCATTCAAAGAATAGAAGAAATAAACCAGTGATAAGTTACTAAAATAGGTGAATAGCAAAGTATAAAAACAATAGAGGTAAAGATTAAGTTAATTTTAAAAACTTTAACATAATTTGGTAGCTGGAAGTTTAAAATGTATTCATTAATTCAACAAATAATTTTTAGATATCTTTCATGTACTAGATATATGTTCAGTGTATCATGTTTTGGTAAAGCAGATATAGTCCCTGCTAGGTCTAAAAAGGGAGAAGGAAATGGCACCCCACTCCAGTACTCTTGCCTGGAAAATCCCATGGACAGAGGAGCCTGGTAGACTGCAGTCCATGGGGTCGCAAAGAGTCAGACACGACTGAGCGACTTCACTTTCACTTTTCACTTTCATGCATTGGAGAAGGAACTGGCAACCCACTCCAGTATTCTTGCCTGGAGAATCCCAGGGATGGTGGAGCCTGGTGGGCTGCCATCTATGAGGTCGCACAGAGTTGGACACGACTGAAGCAACTTACCAGGTCTAAAAAATAGGAATTCCTTGTAAAATAATTCCACCAGGTAAATTTTATTCTTTGGTCTCATGTGCATATATTTTAAAAGTGTACCTCTGTCCCTTTTAATTCATTGTTTAAGATATAGTCATGAACAAGAATGGCTGAAATTAATATTCAGTAACTAATAACATCATTTTTCTCTAAAAATTGGCCTTTTGAAGATTAAAAGCATAAACCTTTGAATAGAAGGTAATTCCTCTGTTTGTAATACCCTAGTGCTGTGAAATTAGTCAATCTTTTCTGGAAACAAAAAAAAAAAAAAAAAGAGTTTTTTTAAGAGTATTTAAAAACCCTCTGGTGAGGCAGGAAAGCAGAGCAGCAGAGGGGCTCTGAGGTCAGACTCTCTGGGTCACACCCCAGATTTCCCGCGTGAAGCTCAGTGTTTGGATTTATCAAAGACATTACCTAAAGGTAAGGTTGAAACTAATCTTTTGCAAAGGTATTTCCCAGATAAGCTTTCCAAGATGGTTTTTACACGTCTTTTTAGAGTAACTAGCACCACAGCTAGACTACCATACAGGAGAGGATTTCACCGAGCACACCACCAGAGTGGCAACACCTGTTCCTGGGACCCGAGGATTTTTTCATTTAGTGTGTATGATTGACTGATTTGTAATAAGAAGAGAAAGGGAATCCTTCCTTGAGAAATACAAATCAGAATCAGTCTGGTTTTTCTCTGCTCAGTGGGTGCTCAACCATACATAAAAGATGGTGTTCCAGTTTTTTGTAGGTTTTTTTTTTTTTGGTATTATTATTAAAAGTTAATAATGTGTGGTGTTTTGACATTTAAGTTTAAAGTTATTCATGAAAACTTTTAAGATGTTTTGGAGAGAAAAGAATTAACCAAACTTCAAAAATATTTTTCTGACAAATTCCATAGACTGAGGAGACTGGTAGCTACAGTCCATGGGGTCGGAAAGAGTCGGACACGACTGAGCGATTTCACTTTCACTTTTAATTCACTTAGGACAGCTGTTATGTTTTACTTGCGGGTTTGTTTTAAAGGGAGAAATGTTGATCTGAAAGTTGTACAGCACCTTCTCTGAAATACTCCGCTAGGATGAGTAATTTGATCTGGTTTAATGTATAGGAAAGTGCCTATGCTCTGAGTGTTGAATACATGTTCTTTCTTATTATCAAAACCGTTACTGTTACATCATTTTCCTCCCATTTTCTTCCCAGCTATAATCGGTCATACCATTGACTCTTTTCTTACAGTTCACAGCAAACTATTAACAATGTTGACTCTTCTAAGCTAAAGTAATCAGTTAATAACTTATTTGTATTCTCTCGCTTTCTAAAAGGAATTTGGGGCAGTCCACAGACATACACACCATGAAGCTTGTTAATAAATTAACAAGCTAATGACATACCAGACAAGTTAATGACAAGTTAATGACATACCAGAGTACTTAAGTTTTCTAAAGTGAATATAACAAGTGTAAGTATACCTAATAAACTTAGTCACTTTCATAATACGATTTACCAGAAAATTAGCACGTGAAAAAAATTTGACGTAGCAGACAGCCATATGTTTAGATACTTTATCTGAAAACAGTTCTGTTGCAAATTTTTTAAGAGCTGATTCTCTGGAGATTGATGAGATCCCTTTTCACTAATAGGGGAAGAATGGCCTTGAAACAGGTTTCCAGCAGCAAGTGCTTTGGCGGACTACAGAAAGTTTTTGAACATGACAGGTAACTACAAAGAGGATACGATTTTAGATCTCTCTCTGCTTCCACCTACTTAAATCTTTAAATAAGCTGATGAAAGATCACGATTGCATGAATAACTGTTTACATGGAAAACCTCTAGTTTTTATCAAATTTATCTTACCTAGTTTTGACATTGGTGATAGTAATAAGATATTTACTTGTAAGTTACATATAAATTTCATATTTATATGAAAAGAGAATTAAGGGTGTGGTCCATTTCAGTGTCTGTGAGCAAACATGTAGTTTAAGATCTTTAGATTTGTTATTTCATACATTTCTTTAGAAACAATTTTTCTTTTAAAAATTGTCATGCTTATATTGAGGGTATTATATTTACTGTTTTAATTCATTCTTCTGCAAATGACTGTGTACCATGCTCAGCATAAGCTCAGGTTGATTAGTATGCTAAATTGGCCCTGTTCTTTCTTCAAGGGCTACGGTCTATACCCTAAAATGTTGATGAGATCATTTATTCTGGATATTAAATCACTTGTTTTATGTTTCTTTCTGACTAATGAGGGGCAATTTTTCTTTTTTTGATGTCTGTTAAAATTATAGTGTTGAACTGAAGTGCAAAATGAAATTTGCTGTCTATTTACCACCAAAGGCAGAAACTGGAAAATGCCCTGTGCTATATTGGCTGTCTGGTAAGTGTTAGTGTTTGAGTTTTGTAAAGAAGTTTCTTTTCCTTTTTTTCCTGGCGTATCTTACTCTTCCACCTTGACTTTTTGGTGTGCTTTCTTAACCATTTATAAAAGACTTTAGGAGCCTATAGTCTGCTCTCGCTTTATCGTGAGAATAATTTCAAACCTGCTGAGTTACATTTCTTTTATTACTTCTTTCTCACATCTGTGTTGTTATTGTGTAATTGCTAAGTCGTGTTGGACTCTTTTGCGACCCCATGGACTGTAGCCTGCCAGGCTCCTCTGTCCATGGGACCGCTGGGCAAGAATTCTGGAGTGGGTTGCCATTTCCTGTTCCAGAGGATCCTCTCGACCTAGGGATCGAACCTGCGTCCCCTGCATTGGCAGGTTGATTCTTTACCACGGAGCCAACCAGGGAAATCTGCTTTTTCTGATAGACCACATAATTTAGCAGAAAATATAAAGTTCAAGACTCATTGGCAAAAGCTTAGAAAACTTATTTAGTTTGTGCCTAACCAAACATTTCTTAGAGACTTTACCACTCAAATAGAACAGTGTTAGGTAAAATCAGGACACCTGTCATATGGTAATGAGAAACCACAGACAAGTAACTTCTTGCAGTGTTTTCTAGAATGTTTTAATTGGACCCGGATCTTCTCCCCCAACAATCTGGAACATCACAGAAGACTTCTTCTTAATCACTGGTGAATATCAAAGACTGTCCAGTGGATTGTGAGAGCTCTTTCACAAAATCCTGGCACTTCATCTCTAGAAGCAAACATTTTAAGAGACTCATAGAAAACCGAATTATGTCATAGAGTTGTATTGTTGTTTCTTTAAAACTGCTTCTTTTAACTTTGATTTACTAAATCCTCCCTTAATGTATGTTTTCTCACCAAATTATCACTCTTTGAGAATTATATTTCATTTTAAAAGGTAAAAATTAAGTACGTACATAACTTTAACTCAGCATCTCATTTCTTTGACTAGAGAAAGCAAAACAGTTTTGCTGGAAGAGCACTGGGCAGTGCCGAAAGCAGTGATAGATCCCATGTTTGTTTTAGAAACTGGGTATTGTACAGCTAAAGATGCTTTAGAAATCATGTAAGCATAGCCAGTGTATTATATATTACTCAGAACCACATACAGGAGTGAACACGTTTTCTGATTCATGGGCCAAAGCCATATTCATTCTTTTCTCCTGTTCTTTTGGAATTTTGTTTCTTGTGAGAGCTAATTCAGTCATATCTCTTGTTAAAAGAATAATAAGCCAGGCCAGATGTACCAGGATATTGTATAATAGGCACTGTAATAATAAGGTCCTAAATTCTTAACTGTAGTTGAAAGCTATCAAGATGTATTGTCTGAGCTTTATGAATATAGAAAATAGTTCATTTGTTTACATCAAATGACAGGGCATTTTCCATAGTGAGATGCTAAAGAAGAGATAAACCTTGGAAATTAAGACTTGATTTTCTGGAAAAAAAAAAAAGTAAGATTGACCAGCACACTTGAGAAAAAGTGACAGAGGAATACTGGAAGGTTTACATCGCAGTTAATTGAAGGAAAACAGTGATAGAAAGATAGCATCAATTGTTACAAATTAACTGAAATCAGACTATCTTTATTCTGAACTGTATACTTTAAAGGAGTGAATTGTATGGCATCTTGAGTTATACCTCAATAAAGTTGTTACCCAAAAAAAAAAAAAACCCAGCTCTTCATATAAAATAAGTAGAATTGACCACATAGCTATTATTAATAGTAACCATCTTCATATGCTTGAGCACAATTCTGCTAGTAGAAGTACCTTCATTTTCCTGAGTACTGTTCACACCCTGCTATCTTAATCAGGAAATTTGTGTTCTGACTAACGAAAAAACTTCTTTTCTGATCTCTAATTACATTTCCATTTCCCAAATGCACAACTCTGAACTGTGTCTCAGACACAGTTTAAGACCCTTTACACATTATCACATTTAATCCTCATAGCCACCTTATGAGGTAAAAATAGGTAATATCATCCCTATTTTTCAAATGGAAGAACTGAGACTCAACGTATTCGTTGCTTGCATAGTTAAGTAACTAACTTAACTTAGTTTAGTTAAGAAGGAGTTGAATGACATTTACAACCAGATACTATTTGGAATCCAAAACTCATGCAGTCTGCACTATTACCCTGCCTCCTTTGAACACATTTACATTAAGGTTGCATTTGATTTGCATTTATATTACATTTACATTTAATTAAAATTGCTGACCTTTTATCAGTATTTGAGGCAGTTCTCTACCATAATCTGGCTCCAGTGTTTATGAAAGGCATTCTGAGAAGAACGAACAAGGACCTTGTTCCCTTGCCATAACTAGTGAAAATATATATGTCCTAACGGTTTATTTAACCATAAACTCTAGTAACATTTATCCAATGACACTTGTAACTTTCTTATAATTATTAATTTAGCACATCTTTTTTGGGCAACCATTTCATAACTCTGTGCTGGCTGTTGGGGAATAAATAGAAACTATATGTTGTGTAGTTAATATTCTGCTTCATGCAAATCAGTAAGTTTTAGTGTTGCTAATTATCAGGCATATTGGGACATTTAGCATTGGCTACTAGAAAGGCCATGGCACCCCACTCCAGTACTCTTGCCTGGAGAATCGCATGGATGGAGGAGCCTGGTGGGCTGCAGTCTATGGGGTCGCTAAGAGTCGGACACGACTGAGCGACTTCACTTTCACTTTTCACTTTCATGCATTGGAGAAGGAAATGGCAACCCACTCCAGTGCTCTTGCCTGGAGAATCCCAGGGACGGGGGAGCCTGGTGAGCTGCCGTCTCTGGGGTCGCACAGACTCGGACAAGACTGAAGCGACGTAGCAGCAGCAGCAGCAGCTCTCTTCTTAGTACACTGAGAAATTCAAAGATGATTAGTCTAAATTTTATTGCTGAGAACTACTTGTATATAAAAATAGTATTATGATGACCATAGTATTATCTCACTGAACATTTATGTTTTGATGCAGCAGTAGTATTAGCATACTTGATAACGTGCCATTGGGATTGGTAAAACATTTGGTTTAGGCACCATCTTGCCATTCTGTGGTTTGAAAAATTCTGAATTCCCAAACACATCTAGTCCAAAGGATTTCTGTAATTGAAATTTTAGTGGGTGACTTTGAAAAGACAGCTGGGGGATCATTTAACCTAAGACAATTCTTAGATTGATACTGTCACAGATTTTATGAAAAGAGAAACTTTAGTGTCTTTTTAAGCATGATTTCTTTAACAAAGCAACAAACCTTTTTAATAGTAAGTGAGCTTGTTTTCTTGTATTGTAAAAAAATTAAGGCTTATAAGCCGTTCACAGTATAGCATGAGATAACAATATTTTTAATCTTTAGGCTTAACTTGCACAGAACAAAATTTTATATCAAAATCTGGTTATCATCAAGCTGCTTCAGAACATGGCCTTGTCGTCATCGCTCCAGATACCAGCCCTCGTAAGTGTTCGTATTCCAGAGATCCTTTGTAAAAGTATAAATCTTCAAGACTTAAGTTAGAAGCAGAGTAACATATACACAGTTTATTTTGTATTTTTGCTATTTACTAATCTTTCAAGCAACATCATGACTCTAAAATACCACACTATATATTTTCCTCGCTGAATCTTACTAACAGTTTTGCTATCCCCATTTTATAGATTGGCACTTTGAAACAGAGATTGAGCAACTCAGTTAATCTTTGTCATATTGGCACTAGTACCAAAATAACTCACAATGCATGCAAAGTCATTGTTTTGTTCCTTGGGTAGCCTGTCTTGTCGTGTAGTAATTGTCTTTTCTCATTTCTGTTAGTCGTCAAACAGTCACGCAGTTAAACACATTAGTTTTAATACAAGTGATTATAACGTATACATTAGAGAAATGAGAATATCAGGTATTTGAGAACTCAGTCCATCAGATTGTTGAAACTTGTTTTGTGACGCTGGAAGGGTCAGGAAATGGAATTTAAATGGAAGCTAAATCTATCTGGAAGTTGAATGACTGGCCTTCGGAAGCAGTGCATTTCCTTTCATGGTCCCTATGATACAAAAAGTAAAACATGTCTCAGAGGAAATGTAATAAAATGTTTGATTCAGACGAGCATCAAAAATATAAAATGTCTCCAGATTAAACTTTTAAGATAAGGTTTATTTTTAAGTAAAAACCATAAGAAATTCTTAATGATCATTAGTGGAAAAGTACCATATTCCTGGAAGAGCAGACTGACTCTTACAAAGAGGTCATTTCCATCCAATTACATATCACTATGATTTTATTCGAAATCCCTGTGGTTGACTTTAAACTGCATGCAAGTATATAAAATAAAACCTAATTTAAAAAGAATGTAAGAAAATTCCACTGGGGGGATGGATAAATAGGAAAAACAGGTTGGAATGATTCCAGAGTATATAAGAAGAGATTTTCGCTGTCAGTTCAAGATGGTGAGTTGAGCACAAGCATTTGTCCCCATTCCCTTCTGAGATTGCAGTGGTACAGAGAAGCAAAGTAGTGTTGGGGTAGGGAGGAGGGTCATCAGAGAAGAAATTTCAACACGTTTACGAAGGATAAAAAGAAGGTCAAAACCCTTTGACAGGTAAAACAGAGTGAGGATGTGTTCAGAACACTTAGGAGCTTCTAACATCAACAGAGAAAGCCAGTGAATACCCAGCCTGGAGGACTGGGTATCCCTTTCCTACCTCATTGGCTGGAACTAGTCACAGGACCACACTCAAGAGGGCAAGGAAGTATGTGCCCCAAAAGGCCAGAGAGCTCACGGTGTGCAGTGAACAGCTCTGATGCAACTGAATATTCAGGTTCATTTTAAAGTGTATTATTAAACGTGGGCCATTACCAACAGAGTAGATGAAGCCACGAGACTTTTCTTTAATTAGGTGGCTGCAATATTAAAGGAGAAGAGGACAGCTGGGACTTTGGCACCGGTGCTGGGTTTTATGTCGATGCTACCGAAGACCTTTGGAAAACTAACTATAGAATGTACTCTTACGTAACGAAGGAGGTATTTAGTATACATTGTGATTATTAATCGATGACTGTGAACGTTTGATTTTGGACACAAGGTCCTTCTAGTCTTTTAAACTAAGGTGTGGTATTGTTGAATCTGTTTGGTATATGTGATGTGATGTGGTCAGTTGCTAAGTCATGTCCAACTCTCTGCGGCCCGTGGACTGTGGCCCACCAGGCTGCTTAGTCCATGGAATTTTCCAGGCAAGAATATGGGAGTAGGTTGCCATTTCCTGCTCCAGGGAATCTTCCCGACCCAGGGATTGAACCCACATCTCTTGTGTCTCCTGCATTAGCCACTAGTGCCACCTGGGAAGCCTGTTTAGTATATATTTACTAATTACCTTTGTAAAGATTGCAAAGTTTACTGGTACTATACTCCTATTTTCTACAATTTAAATTCACTAAGTACAATTTTAAAGAATTTAATAATTATCTTGATACCTGTTTACACTGACCAGGTTATATAAAGCAAATAGTATATGAAAACACTTTGCATTTCTCTGGTAGTTGGTTCATTCAGATATATTTCACAGGGATTAATCATAATCAAATGTCCACATCATAAAAATTCAGAAATAATAGTATAAAATTTTAATCGTGTGTAAGTCTGTCACCCCAGACAACTATATTTGGGTATATTCCAGACTTTGTTTTATGACTAGTTTTCATATAATTGTAAAACATTTTTATCTTGTTCTTTTTTAGTTATGTAAAACAAATATTTTATAATATTCTGATCTATTTGTAACATAATTTTAAGAATTGGATAGTATTCCATCATATGCCATGATTTACTTTTTTCTAATGGAGCTATTTATATGTTTACGTATGTCTTTTACCATAATGTGTATTATTGCATTGATTATCTTTGTGTATATTTTTTTTTACCCATAAGAACTTTTCCCGTAGAATAGATTCCAGGAAGTGAAATGATTGGATCAAAGTTTAGAACATTTTGAAGTTTCTTTCTGCATTATTGTCTTAAATTTGCTTTCTAAGGGTGACGTATCATATATTCTCCAGTGATATATTAATAATCATTGTCTATCCTGCATTTTTTAAAAATCTTTACGGTATAAACCATTTTAAGACTGTGATTTGGAAGTATTTATTTTTTTTATACAACTTAGAAAGAGTCTAAACTCACTTCTCTCATATTTTCTGTCCCACCATTAAATTCTCTCTAGCTTCCCCAACTCGTAAATGACAATTTTCCAGTGGACCCCCAGAGGATGTCTGTTTTTGGCCACTCTATGGGAGGCCATGGAGCTCTGATTTGTGCTTTGAAGAATCCTGGAAAATACAAAGTAAGATTACCTAAGCTTCTCGTGACAGATATTTCTCTTGAATAATATAATATTAGGAACCTACAGAGATTGAAATTAGATACTGTTGTTTAGTATTGGGACTAAACTTTTCTAGTGTTGGGAATTTCAAGAGACTGTGGGGGAAGACTGTTAAATTGACCATACAATATATGCTACAGACTAAAAGAATAGGCCTTGTACCCCAGTGTTTTCTCATTGGTCTGCTAGAGGTATTATCAAGAAATTTTCATTGCTTCTATTCAAACTATAGTTTTCTAGGCTCTTTTCTTCTAAAAGTTAGTCTTGACTAATGTTATTGTGGCAGTATGTTATCATTTACTTATATTTTTATCAAGAATATTCTCACATAAAGTTTACTCTGATTTTCCATCGTTTTAAATGCAAAAACTGAGTAGAAATTCATCATAAACTTTCATTTGTGCCTTATTTAATGAAAATGTAATCTACTGCTTTGTTGCTTTAGCAATTATATTTTATTAGCCCTTTGAATAGAAAACACAAAGGATGATGGATCTTGGAGAGGCATATAATCTAAGCTCATAGTATAGGAGAAGAAAAATCGTTCACAGGGATTTTCATGGCAAGTCAGTTTTTTAAGCAAGTTGCAAATGTCTGTGCATAGTCAACTTACGAAAATTGTTCATAAATTGTGTTTTATTTTTGTGCCTTAAGTCTGTGTCAGCATTTGCTCCACTTTGCAACCCAGTGCTCTGTCCTTGGGGCAGAAAAGCCTTTACCGGATATTTGGGAACAGATCAAAGTAAATGGGAGGTAGGTACTGGATGGCTCTCTTAATACTCATTCATAAGTTTTCAAATTTGTTGAAAAGCTGCACTACAGACATTATATTCCTAAATTATTCAAGTAAGGATCCAGGGTCCCCTGCATTGCAAGCAGATTATTTACCATCTGAGCCACCAGGGAAACCCACACATCCAGAGCTAAAAATAATTAACAAAAGTGAATATATATAGTAGTAACAATACCCATTAAAATTATATTGAATTATGGCAGATATTCTGAAGCTCACATCTTTTTTCTAATGATTAATTTATGTTTATTTTCTAAATTAACATTACGAAAAATACCTCCTATTACTAAATTTAGACTTATCTCTTATTAACTGTGTGCTTGATTGTATGGTAAGAACCAGGAAGCCTGGGTTTTTATTTTGTGTATCTGTTTCAAAATCTAGTGTCTCTGAGGTTTAGATTTTTAATTCTAGGCTTGCTGCTAAGTCACTTCAGTCGTGTCCGACTCTGTGCGACCCCATAGACGGCAGCCCACCAGACTTCCCCGCCCCTGGGATTCTCCAGGCAGGAACACTGGAGTGGGTTGCCATTTCCTTCTCCAATGCATGAAAGTGAAAAGTGAAAGTGAAGTTGTGTCCGACTCTTGGCAACCCCATGGATTGCAGCCTACCAGGCTCCTCTGTCCATGGATTTTCTAGGCAAGAGTACTGGAGTGGGGTGCCATTGCCTTCTCCGAATTCTAGGCTTAACAGCCTTTAAACAGCCTTTAAACATAGATACTGTGTATGTAATGTACATTTATGAGTCTGTTTCCAACAGTGAGATTGCTTTTTAAAGCATAGGAACAGATGCTTCTAGATGAAAATAAAACAGGCCCTTTTTAGACTGTGCAGAAATGGGCTATTTGAAAACTCCCACCAAGAATTTGAATATTTTGCAAATGAGCTCATCACCGTGTGCTTGTTAGCAAGTAGCAGATACTTGAGTGGGCGGGGGGAGGGAACCTTTTTTCATTGCTGCTTATTCAAAATCATATACTCATGGACCCCTATTTTACTTAAGTTTGGTCATTGAAATTCTAACAGAATTGGAAAGTTAGTCTCTTAGTCACTAGATTCAAGTTTTGTTTTGCTTAGGCCTAGGTTTTCATTATATTGGAAGAATGCTATTAAAGACCAACTGATTGAGAGAAGTAGGGGAGAGGTAGCCTATAAAGGAATGTGTACCCTTTTTCTCCGAGTGGCAGTAGATTTTACTGTCTTAATGATGCTGTGTTTAGGCCAGCATTTAATTTACTCTTGGAAGAAGGAGGCTTTGCAGAATTATGAAATCATAGAACTTTAAACTATTTGGATTTCATGTCTCCTTTCACTCTCCTTTTAAGACTAAAGAAAGCAAGGCTGAAAAAGCATGATACTTTAGAAGGGAGCATCTTTTGTTTGTTTTGATCAATCCATCAATGTGGTTAGTGAATATACATGAGTGATCAACATTTAAAGATGGATAGTAAAATAGAAAATTGTAACTAGTGGCGGCTCCTCAGATACTAAATTTGAGTTGTTAACGTGATTCAGATTATTCACATCTTCCTGAAAGTTCCTGGAGATGGTAGATATTTGGTTTTTCAGCAGATAGCAAAAGAGAGATTTATGTCTGGAATTAGTCAAAAAGCAGAAACAAAAATAGACTGCTTATTTGAAATAGAAGAAATAGTCAATTTGTGAAAGGATTTACAAAGGAAAAAAATCAGGATTTTTAGAGTTGAGCAGTGGTTAATAACCTTGATGATTTAGAAGAAAAAAGGTTACACACTGAAGAATACTTGAGATATAAAATCCTTGCTGTTGGTCTGGGACTGCTTGAAAGTAAGGAGGAGGCTGTAATGAGAATAGCATTCTGAAGACCTTATAAACAAAAACCAGACAAGCCAACTTAATCAGCCTCAGAGCTTGAATGACTTAAAATTCTATTCGGTTCTAGAATAGGATATTCTGAAGAATATCTTTCTGGCACTCATGAATTTATTTTTCATTATTTCTCCTCTTTTTATAGGCTTATGATGCTACCTGTCTTGTGAAGTCCTATCCAGGGTCTCAGCTGGATATCCTAATTGATCAAGGGAAAGAGGACGAGTTCCTTTCCGATGGACAGTTACTTCCTGATAACTTCATAGCTGCCTGTACAGAAAAGAAAATCCCTGTTGTTTTCAGATTACAAGAGGCAAGTACCAGGAAACCTTACCTTGCTCTAAATTCATTATTAAAAAAACAAGATTCCATAGTACTTTTAAAATTTTATTTTAGAATCTGAAAAGGTACCTCTAGTTAAGATATTTTCTAATTATAATGAAAACTTCCCTATTAAGTTAATGATATCTAAGACCAGATTACAAAGAAATAGGAAAGTGTTTGGCAGTGAAAAGTATTTACAATTTTCTGTCCTACTGGAAAATCAGTAAATAGCTCCAAGTTTGGTGCTTGGGTGGTACTTAATCATCAACGTTATCGGGTATCTTTCTTTACACATGCAGCTCTTGTTGCAGTCAAATAAAAAGAGAAGCGTACACCTTAATCACTCACTTTAGGTACACAGCCTGTGTATATTTGTCTGACGCACATATGCACCGTATATTGAGTTAGATACTAACCTCTCTGTTGTGCGGCTTGCTCATTGTTTAAGAACAATTACTGGATTTCAGTTGGTTTGCAGATTTTCCGTTTTCCTTGGCTAAAATACTTTTGACTATTCACTACTTACCTAACTCTATGCTAATCTAGTTATAATTAAAGAAATTCTGCCTTTATTTTTTTTTAATTATATAATCATACACTTCAGAACATAATATAAACAAAATTTTTCTTTCAAAATGAACCCTGAAAATTATACATGGCAAGGCTTTTTAAAAACATTTTTATTCATGTTTATGGGTAATATGCCATATGGGTAATATGTTTATGGGTAATATTCCAGGCACATTGATCTAAAACTTATAAGTGTTATCTAGATCAGTGTGTAAGCTTACAAAACTGTTTTCACAGCATTAACTCATTTTATCCTCATATGACCAGTGAGAGACGATTCCTATCCTGTCCACCTGTTTGGGTTCTGTGTTTTTGTTTTTTCTTCCCCCAGCTTATTTTTTAATTGTGGTAAAACGCCACAATACCACATAAAATTCACTGGCCTAACTCTTTGTAAGTGTCCATCTCACTGGTGGTAAGTACATTCATAATGCTCTGCAGCTTTCACCGTCATTCCTCTCCACAATTTCTTTCATCGTGTAAAGCTGCAGCTCTGTTCCCGTTAAGCACTAACCCCCCCATTCCTCCCTGCCCCCAACCCTTAGCAACCACCGTTTTACTTCCTGTCTCTGTGACTGCCCTGAGGATTTCCCATAAGTGGGCTCATAGAGTATTTGTCTTTTTGTGACTAGCTGGTTTCACTTAGCATAGTCCTCTTAAGGTTCATCCATGTCGTATCATGTGCCAGAATTTCCTTCCTTTTTAAGGCTGAGTAATATTTCATCCTACGCACACGCCAGATTTTGCTTATTCAGTTGTCTGTCAATGAACCATGTAGGTTGCTTCCAAGTCTTAGCTGTTGTGAATAATGTTGCTATAAACACGGATGTATAAATATTTCCTGAAGATTGTGCTTTTAGTTATTTTGGTTATTATACCCAAAAGTGGATCATGTAGGATTGTGTGGTAATTCTGTTTTTAATTTTTTGAGGAAACTTCATACAGTATTCCATAGCAGCTTTACTACTTTACATTCCCATCAGCAATGCACAAGGGTTCTAATTTCTCCACATCCTCCCCAGCATTCCTTTTTTCTTTCTTGTGACTCTCCATCATTTAAAAATGGAATTTTTTATTAATAGATTAATTTGAACCTTTATCATCAGAATTACATGTTTTAGATCAACGATCAACCTTGAGAAATTTTATTATAAGGATAACAGTGTGTTTAATTTTATTAACTCTAGCTATAAGTGATATAACAAAGTGTGTTTCTTCCCAAATGACTTTAACTTCTTGGCAATAGTGGTGTTGGCTGCCTCTTCTGCATCCCTTGAGTTTATGCCAGGAAATTTTGTTGTTACCGCTAACAGCAAAGTTTCAGCCTTCCTACAAAGACTGAAAAATTTCTAGAGTTTGTTATAAAAGCAGCAGAGTTACAACACTGATGAAATTCTTCAGGGGAAAAAATAAGTCAATTTATTTATTTCTAAAATGTCTATATCCCAGGCAACTGAAAAACGTAGTTGTCTGTGGTTAACAAAGAGTGAAGACAGAGCATTCCTTTTCCTTTTTATTTAACGATGAGAAACTATTGAAATCATCAGTCACACTTTTGAGCTCAGGCCCAGTCTTCTGTTCCCCTTCCTGCCAGCATGGGCCGTGGGAGTGACTGCACAGTCTGGAGCAGATCCGGTGTAGGTTTGTTTTACTTGAATGAGCAGCACAGTGATCATACCTCGGCAGTGGCCCCAGAGAGGCAACTTTTCAGAGTTTGGGCTTCAGACTACCTCAGGTCTGAGGGACCGCCTATCTGCTTTCTCATTAGGGTTTCCCAGGTGGCTCAGTGGTGAAGGATCCGCCTGCCAATGCAAGTAGACGCAAGAGGCACGGGTTCGACCCCGGGGTCAGGAAGATCCCCTGGAATAGGAAATGGCAGCCGCGCCAGTATTCTTGCCTGGAAGGCCTCACTGACAGAGGAGCTTGGTGGGCCCAGTCTGTGGGGTCACAAAGAGTTGGACACGAATGAGCATACATGCATACCTGTTTTCGGTCCGGTCCGTTTTTTAATCCGAAAACTGGCAGGTACTACTTGGTACGATGCTTCACAGGTTTTGTGGCCTAAAAATCGTGGGCATATTTGACCTCTTCACAAGAATTACATGGGTGCCAAATGCTTGTCTCCTACTTCTTTATATAAGAAACTGTCCTTCAGCTCGAAATTAACCAATTAACTGGGACTGGTCTAATCATTGAGTGACGTGAAACCAAATAATTCCAAGGCCCAGCCTTAATTTTGACGGCATTCCTGTCAGATTCACTTCTGCAGTTTGGCCACTGAAAATAGAAAACAGATTGCTTTTAAGTTTCTTTGATGATTTTAAAGTAGAACTCTTTATTAACTGGTGTACCCAAGATATGCTTTGCGTACTGCTGGAAGTTAGAGATTGAGAACGTTTACTGATTCATCAAAACCTTAGGGATTTTGGCTTGTTCCCTGAAATGCAGGTGATATTTTTTATTAGGTCCAGTTTTGTTTCTTCAGTGCTTAGGAAAATTCGTTTTTCTTCCATTCAGACCATTTGCTTGTTCAGGTTAAACTTTCTTAGACTCTTATCTTTCCTGGTTTATTCTATTTTATATTTTAATTGCCTCTGGCAGAGTAAGGGCTGTCCTAAAAATTACCTGCTTTTTAACACCCTTAAGTTCTTCCCACCCTATTTTTAATTTCTTTTCCCCTTGAAAGGTACTTACTTTGTATTCAGAGGACACCTTCAGGAAGGGTTGCTCCTCCTTTTGCCATTGATCACCTGTCACTGATTTTATTTGACCAGATAGAAATCTGTTTCAACTCAATTACATTTTCTCTCTGCAGCATGGTAGTTTTTAAAAGTTTACTGACTTTTTACCCAGTTTGGTTTATTGCTGAGAGATGTCAGCATTTAATTAATTATTGCTTTTTCCTCACCTGTAGTAGGCTTTTACTGCACAGGCGGTCAGATTCTTAATGTGATTTATGATAGCCCTGTTGAACTTCCCAGGATAGGGCATTTGGCTGTTCACATGTTCTTTCCCTGTATTGTTTATGTGTGCTTATTTTGTATCTGAACACTTTCTTATCGGTGGTTGTCTGTTTCCTTTGGGATTTGAAACTTCTTGCCTGTGTTCCTAAGCTCTCCAAATGCTGAGTCTTTTATGTCCTTGTTGATAGGACCACATGTTTGCTCTGTGCATTTAATTAATGTGTTATTTCTTTTCTTTGCATATATTAATGGCAGCATCTAGAAACTTGGCTATGCAGAATGTTTCTTTTTTTTTTTCTCTTTTTACATTTTTGCTTTTCTTTTTTCAGTGAAAATATTGAAGTACAAGCGTAATAAGTTTTACTTTGATTAGAAACCGTTCACATATGGTGATAGTTTAATTATTTACAAGCAAATTAAGTAACATGCAAGATATATTTAATGGCCCTTTATTGACGTTTCTGAATGGTAGATAAACATCATCTCTCTGTTTTGTCTTCTAGGGTTATGATCACAGCTACTACTTTATTGCAACCTTTATTGCTGATCACATCCGACATCATGCAAAATATCTGAACGCATGAAAACCTTCAGATAAGAGAATGTCTTCAGGATTATAAAATTGTAATAAACAGAATCGCAAGGAAATAAGGTTTTAAAACTTTTGATTTCATAATGCTCAAAATGCTTCTTTCTGTAGTTGAATCACTCACTGAATAAATATATCAAACCTGCTTCTGATTTTAAAAGTTACTTTACCAGTGTTTACTTGGGAAATATTTGATACTTAACAGCTTTTTCAAGATCATTTGGAAATGATTCAGAGGCATGGGCTGTCTTTTTTCCTGTTTTGTATCTAGTGTCTAACAACTGCTTGGCTTCTAGTGGTCACTGAATTGAATAACTATTTGTTAGCTGGTGAATACAGAAATAGACTCAGAAAGATTAAGTGAATTTCCCATCATTACATAGTTATTTGTGGGAGAGCTAAGATTAGAAGTCAGATTTACAGAACCCAGTGAACGAGATTTCTGATCTGTTGAGTCAAATGGATTTGTGGACATTGGTTTATGGACCTCTCTCAAGAGACAAGAATTAAATACTAGATTAGACTGAAATTAGATAAGGAAAGTTGTTTCATATGTTACTGTGAAAGATATTTTCCTTTAGTCACATGCAGAAATGTAGCTTGATAAACTGAGCCAAGAAAAGTAATGATTCTCTTTGTAAGTACCAGAGTGTGTTCCTTCCAGAACTTAATGGACACACTTTTGAAACATGATAGGTGAATTCTGGTTGTTTTAAAAGAAATATATTTTTCTGTTAAAGAGCACAAAAGTTATACATTTTATACATTCAAGAAGAGTGCATATTACATGGTAACAGAGGAAGACATCAGGTTTTTAAAATTATAAAATAAGTACTATGTAAATGTGAATTAGACTAAACTTTTCTAAAATTATTACTATTTAAATATCAGTACTCAAGACTGAACCCTACAATGAACTGCACCCAAATGTTTCTAAGTCTGAACAAACTTGTGTCCTCTAATAAGAAAAATTTTTTAATTCATAAATTTTTTCATGTAGATAATTCCTTTATAAAGAAAAATAATTGTGTGATCCTATGATCTTTGTATTTGTTGAGAATTTAACCAGAGAAGCAGAACTGTTGGTAGACATGTACAATAAGAGACATTTTACAAGGAATTTGCTGTGTCATTGTGGGAGTTGGCTAAGCAAGTCTGAAATCCGTGAGACTTGGAAGGGAAGGGAGGGAAATGCAAACAATGAAGTGCCGTCAGCAAGGGAATTTCAGGAGCAGGGACTCCACTGTCCATTGAGGCCACTGTCCACAGCTGGAATTTCTTCTCTCCATTTCAGTCCTTAATCCTGCTTTTACATACCTTCTGAGTAAGGCCCACCAGATAATCCAGAATAGTCTTCCTTATTCAAAGTCAGTTAATTAAGGAATTTGATCATATCTGCAAAAATCCCTTCATAGCAATAGCTAGATTAGCATTTAAGTGAATTACTAGGGGCTATTATCTTACAAATTGTCACAATATTATAAGAAAATAATCACTCTGCTGTTTTGCAGGGTAAATGCAAAACATTCAAATGCTCAGTAAATAATTGCTAACATATAGCCACTGGTAACTAATAAAGACAAAACCCTCCAATTACAATACAGAATTGACCGTTAAGGATATATGCTGCTGCTGCTGCTAAGTCGCTCCAGTCGTGTCCGACTCTGTGCGACCCCATTGATGGAAGCCCACCAGGCTCCCCCGTCCCTGGGATTCTCCAGGCAAGAACACTGGAGTGGGTTAAGGATATATGGGGAGCCAATAAACTTGAACTTGCTTTCATGTGTCACAAATACTGGCCTGAGGGAGGAATGAATGCTTATATATACACACAAGAATATTCTTATATACCTGTATAATGTTTCCCCTACCAGAAAAAATTCCCAGTCTTTCATATAATAAGGAACCATTTCCATGACTTTATAATAACAACCTAAAAATGAACTCCTAATACTAGTTTTGTGTGCTTCTAACAGTCACCTGACAAAGGAATTGACTCATTTCTTGGACCACTGTAAATATTGTAAAAGCTCTCTTTAATCTCCCTTTACGGAACAAAACAATACAGGAAAGCCACCATTACTAGTAGAGGCAAGCCAAGAAATGGGTGGAGGTATTTGCAAAATGGGTATTGGACAGAACCTGCATCTAGAATATATAAAGACCTCCATAAATTATTTATTTAAAAGATAAACCAACAGAAAAGTGGGCAAAAGATTTGATTGGGCACTTATCAAAATGGGATGTAAGTATGATTAATGAGTACGTGAAAATGTGTTTAACTTCATAAGACCAGGGAAATGCAGACAGTGAAGTGCCACTATACACCTCCCTGAATGGCTAAAGTTGGGAGAAATCGCAAGTGTTGGTCTGTCGGTATGGCGGTCTGCTAATGGGAGTGTAGCTGGCAGAGTCTGCTGAGACCCAGCATAATGTCCAGTCACGTCATATCCAACTGTTCGCGACCCCATGGACTGTGCATGCCAGTCTTCCCTTCCCTTCACTGACCCAGAATTTGCTCAAACTCATGTCCATTGAGTCGATGATGCCATCCAACCATCTCATCCACTGTCACCCCTTTCTCCTGCCCTCAGTCTTTCGCAACATCAGGGTCTTTTCCAGTGAGTCAGCTGTTTGCATCAGGTAGCAAAGTACTGTTGCTTCAGCTTCAGCCTCAGTACTTCCAATGACTATTCAGGGTTGATTTCCTTTAGAATTGATTGGTTTGATCTCCTTGGTGTCCAAAGGATTCACAGGGTCTTCTCCCAGAGGCTCCCCTGGTAGCTCAGGTGGTAAAGAATCTGCCTGCAATGTAGGAGACCCTGGTTCGAATCCTGGATCAGGAAGATCCCCTGGAGAAGGGATAGGCAACCCACTCTAGTATTCTGGCCTGGAGAATTCCACGGACAGAGGAGCCTGGCAGGCTACAGTCTGCGGGGTCGCGAAGAGTCGGACCTTCACTGACTGAGTGACCTTCGCTTTCACTTTCTCTAGCACCACAGAAGCATCAGTTCTTCAGCACTCAGCCTTCTTTATGGTCCACCTCTCACATTTGTACATACCTACTGGGAAAACCATAACTTTGACTATGTGGACCTTTGTCAGCAACGTGATGTCTCTGCTTCTTAATGTGCTGTCTAGGTTTGTCATAGCTTTTCTCCCAAGGAGCAAGCACCTTTTAATTTTGTGGCTGCAGTCACTGTCCACAGTGATTTTGGAGCCCAAGAAAGTAAAGTCTATCACGCTTTCCATTTTTTTTCCCCACCTATTTGCCATGAAGTGATGGGACCACATGCTATGATATTAGTTTTTTGAAAGTTGAGTTTTAAGTCAACGTAATGGCCCTTCCCAACAATCCCACCAGAGGTGTACCCAGCAGAAACATGCATGTAAAACCTATATGGGAATGTTCGTAGCAGCACTGCTCACAATAGCCCAAATCTAGAAACAACCCCAATGCCCATCTACAATAGTATGCATAAAATCGGTGTATTCATACAGTGGAATATTCCACAATGAGATGAACACACTAAAATTAGATGCAGCAACACAGACTCTCAAACATTAAACACAATCTTTTTTTTTTTTTTTTTTTTGCCATACCACATGATATATGGGATCTTAGTTCCCCAGCCAAGGCTGGAACCAGTGCCCTTGGAAGTGGAAGTGCAGAGTCTTAACCACTGGACCACCAGGGAAATCCCTCGAACACAATCGACTGTATATGTCATTATGTACCATTTCATATAAGAGTCCAAGCCAGGCAAATCTCACCTATGGTGGTAGAAGTCAGGATGGGATTACTTATAGCAGGAGTATGGGGCCCTGGGCAGAGGTGATTAGAGGGTAGCATACAAGGTCCTTCAGGGGACTAGTAATGCTCACTTCATCTGGGTTAGTATATGAGCATGTTCACTTGGCAAATTCATCAGGCCATACACTTAAGATTTATACACATTTTCATATGTGTTATTCTTTAGTGAAGATTGGGTTAAAATCTCTTAAGTAGTCATGTTACGGAGACCATAAATATACTACTGCATGAAAAAGAAAAAAAATTCTTGATGTTATACCAGGATGTTTATTTGGAAGAATACAGTTTTCAGTGGCCACATCATTTATGGAGTCAAATAATGTTGTTATCTCACTTAGAAACCACTTAGAAGTGAAGGTGATGTGTGATGGCTTGTGAGCTCTGAATTTTGAAGATGCAAGTGGAGTCCAGATAAAAATTATTTATTGAAATCTAACAGTGGAAAAATTCCAAACTGACCTTTAAAAAATATTTTTAATATGTGTAATAAACTGTGACAAGTAGACATGAATTTTTGTTTTGAAGGTTTCATAAACATTTCAAATTATCCCTACAGCTTTTTAACATAGTCTCATCAGAAAAAATGCTATTCTTGTATTTGGCCACAATGAACATACACACTGGATGAGAGACAAAGTGGCTTTAGTTTTGATGGCTGCGGCCAACTTTACTAACAAGAAATTTGTGCATATAGCATATTTTAAGTTGGAAAACATGAATTTTAAACATCAATGTTTAATAAATGTTGAAAGCCAGGAAGAAAAACCAGTGCTTATACCCATCCATGTCAACATCTTTATGTGTGTGTGTTTTTGGCTGTGCTGGGTCTTCATTGCAGCAAAAAGGCTTCTCCGTGTGGTGAGCACTTTTCTTGGGTTGCAGCACACAGTCCTCTTGTTGCAGAGCACAGGCTTAGTTGCTCTGTGGCATCTGGGATCTTAGTTCCCCTGCTGCTGCTGCTGCTGCTGCTGCTAAGTCACTTCAGTCGTGTCTGACTCTGTGCGACCCCATAGACAGCAGCCCACCAGGCTCCGCTGTCCACGGGATTCTCCAGGCAAGAATACTGGAGTGGGTTGCCATTTCCTTCTCCAATGCATGAAAGTGAAAAGTGAAAGTGAAGTCATTCAGTTGTGTCCGACTCTTAGCGACCCCATGGACTGCAGCCCACCAGGCTCCTCCATCCATGGGATTTTCCAGGCAAGAGTACTGGAGTGGGTTGCCATTTCCTTCTCCAATGCATGAAAGTGAAAAGTGAAAGTGAAGTCATTCAGTCGTGTCCGACCCTTAGTGACCCCATGGACTGTAGCCCACCAGGCTCCTCCATCCATGGAATTTTCTAGGCAAGAGTACTGGAATGGGGTGCCATCGCCTTCTCCTACCAAGGATCAAATCCACGTCCCCTACATTGGAAGATGGATTCTTAATCACTGAAACACTGGGGAAGTCCCATGCACTTCTCACTTTCTTTACAGCCCTGAGAATTTAAGTTCTGATTCAAAAACACTTTAAGGATAGAATTATTATAATGATACTTTCAGAAAAAGTTAACCTGGTATGTCTCCTGCTTCCATAAGGTAACGTGGGCAGCTCATTTCATCCTTATAAGTCTGATTCCTCATCTGAAAATGTGTAGACAAGAGCCCCTTCACCCTCTAACTCACAGAACTGTGGAGCATAGCAAGATAAGATACCCGTATGAAATCACTCTCATCCCACCCAGATATTAGTAACCAATGCACTATGGTCAGAGGACTCCTGAGTGAGGTGTCCTTTCCTTAGAGATCACCCATAGGAATGTCACAGAGCTTCTGCCTTTATTTTCATTTCATTCCCTATTAAAATGTATATTTATATTTTTCTATATGCCTTATAATATACATAATGCATTGGTAAATTAATATAGGCAACTGTAAATAACAGTTCATATGCTGAGGATGCCTATGCAAATATGAGACCCTCAGAAGTCCCCAACTGCAACCTTTTGTGCAAAAAGAATTTGTGAGGACCAACAAAGAATATCTGCTGTGCCATTAATTTGTTTTTCTAAAAATAAAATACCTCTCTCCAGGAAGACATAGCTTGTATACTTCTTCACCTCCTTCAGTAGTGCTGGCCAGTCCAGGAGAAAATGTCCTTTTGGTCTTAAGAGATAATAAAAGGAATTCGATTGTGTTCTGTTTGCCCTGATTCCAGGACTCCGACCCAAGAGCAGGGATGCCTCCTCGCCTCTTTGGCCTCAGGTGTCATCTTCCTGGTGATACCTGGTGAGTGACAGCAGGTGCCAAGGAGAAGCCAGCTCTTCCCCTTTGGGCCGATAGCAGCACGTCCTCAACCAGTGAAATCAGTGAACATTTATCTTATTGGGTTTGTTGGACAAATTCAAATATGAACAGAAAATGTGCTCTGGAGGAGGGAACTGAGTGAGAGAACTTGTTTGTTTGTTGTTGTTTTCCCAAGATCGTATTTCAGAAATCTTTCTGAAATCTAGACACGTGTCTGCGTGTGTTTTACCCCTGCGTGCAGAGTTATAATATTGAGCACAGGCTGCTCCAGCGGTGGATTCAAGGTGCACTGCCTCTTTGGTCATTGCTGCATAAGCACAAGTTTTATTCTCCGAAGACTAAAACCTAGTCCTGGTTTCTTCTAAAATCATTTCAGTAAAAACACTGCCACCTAGTGTTCTGATCAGGAGGAGCAAGATAGATCATACACTGACAGTTTCCCAGAGTAAGCAGCAAGTAACTCATTTTCTTAGTTATATTCACAGAAAACTTGAGGGAGTATAGAAATTTCCTGTATTGATTGTAAAATAATGTAGCCCATCTCTTGCTACATCGTGCAGAGAGGCTGTCCCAGCTGTTGGAGTGATTTTTAAATATAGATTCTAAGGTAATTCTAATAGCCCGGCCTTATTCAGTTACTCTGATCTGGCTCATTGCACAAAGTCAAGGCAGAGGGATTATGTAGGTGTTTCTCACAGGTTGCTGTGAGATTTACAATACAAACCTTTAACAGGGGCAGTCAGGTCGTAACTACTCAATTGTGGGTGCATGCTAAGTTGCTTCAGTCGTGTCTGACTCTTTATGATCTATTGACTACAGCCTACCAGACGCCTCTGTCCATGGGATTCTCCAGGCAAGAATACTAGAGTGGGTTGCCATGCCTGCTCCAGGGGATCTTCCCAACCCAGGAACTGAACCCATGTCTCTTATGTCTCTTGCACTGGCAGGCAGGTTCTTTACCACTAGCGCCACCTGGGAAGCCCCAAGTACTCAATAAACTTCAGCTATTGTATTTAATTTTCTTTGTCACTTAGATCTGTGACTACTCTGGTTATTAAGATTTCTATAAGAGAACAAATAAATTATTGTGAGTCTTATTATGTCCCTTTCCCCACTGAAATTATTATTTGTCTCATATGAGCTTGATAAAAGAGATTTATTGGGAAGCAAACCTTCAACTACAGCAGAATGTGTTCTTTTTTCAGGAGTACAAAGGAGGAAGCCATCATCTGGAGGGGGAGGGGAAAGTTCACCGAAATGAGAGGCATTGACGGTCAGTCATCAAGCCTGGGTAGCACTCTGCAAAGTCAAGAAGAGGTGAGAGGACATCTTAAGCAGGACGTGTAGCCTAGGAAACAAAAACATCAGAGCCCCTGGTGGTAACAGGAGACTGGTGGGGCTGCACCAATTGATAAATTGCCAACAGACTGGAAAGGCATGCATGGCATTGAAACCTGCAAACAAGTAACCGTGAGGCAGTGAAGGTGTTTCTAGTAGGGAAGAGACGTGCTAAGACTTTGCTTTTTTTCGTATTAGGGTCACAGGAGAAGGTTGTAAAGATAAGGCAGACAGGGAGACCAAATGGACCCTTGACTACTCATCTCCGAAAGGGTTGATGAGGCTGGCACTAAGGTGGCAGGGGTGAAGAGGCGGTGCTGGGGCTGAGAGATGTTTCTGAGGAAGAATCTACATTGTTTAGTGACCAACTGAAAGGGCCAGGGATACATCAGTGATGACCCTACCTTGTCTAGCCTGGGAGACTGGGAAGGCGATGAAACCACTGAATCAGGAGATACATGAGAAGAAGAAGGAGTTTGGGGAGGTATAGTAGGGAGTCCAGGTTCAAACACATTAAAGTTGAAGAACCTCCAAGTATGACTTTCACAAGCACATTCAAGTGAAGATACTCAGAGCTACATTATTCTCAGAGGGGAAGCAGGACCTAGAATTGTGAAGGTATGTAGATTTATTTATATATCGCTGCTGCTGTTGGAACCACCAGATAGATATCTTTCACATGAATGGAAGTGTTAACACTCCTCCTTTAAAAAAAAAAGAAGAAGAAGAAGGTGGAGATTATGAAGAAAATGGAAAATGAACACTCTGAGAGAGAAAACTAGCACCAGGAAGAACTCTTGGGTTTCAAGTAGCAAGGGCTCAACATCCCAAATGCTACAAGAGAATCAACTAGAACAAGGACTCAAAAGAGGCCACTGGATCAAGCGACTGGGGTGGGATCCATGACATTATTATGAGTGTTTTCAATGGAGTGGTGAGGACAAGAGGAAATGAAATGGAAAATGAATGGAAAGTGAGGGCGTTGGTTCAGTTGTTCAACAAACGCTTATCAAGTGCCTACTGTATTTTAGACTGTCCCGACCTCGACCAGCAGGAAACAAAGACTCCTGTGCCTGGAGCTTGCATGCCAGTATGGTTCACAGAATGCCGTTCAAAGAACATTCTCGAAGGGTCTGGGAGGACAAGACACTGGCTGGGTTTTTTTTGAGCGGAAAGGTGAAATCAAGGGAATTGTTTTCCACAGGCCGGTGAGGCTGGAGTTTGTGGCTGAATCGCGGTCGATAGAGAGGAGAGATTGGGGAAGACGCGGGAAGGAGGAAGTAAGGGAGAGAGACCAATCACACAGAGCCCCCCGCCGCTGTGGAGCCGACGTTCAGCCTTGGAAGAGTGAGCAGCCATTTTCACCTCCAAGACAGGAAATGATGCGACAGTTCACATCTGACGGTCTTCGTTTTTCCCGTAAATGAGGAGACAAGCCGAGAGCAGACCAAAGGAGATTTGAGACCGCAATCTGAAGAACGAAAGCAGGAAGTAGGAAGAGAGCCAAAGGACACAGCGCCAACACCATTTTCCGAGCAGAGCTGTATCCAGCTAAGCAATGAACACGTGTGGTGCTGTGCTACTCACGTCTGCACGTTCATCCTCACCAGAGGCTCCCCGGTGTCTTCCTCAGACAGAAGATGTGTCTTCCTTCTCTGTTCCCAGCCCCCAGCTCTTGTGACTAGAGCAGATACTTATGTGGGGCTCAGATTCCAAGAGATCGGATACTTTCGTTTACCTCTCAAAGGAAAGCGACCGTTGTTGGGGAGCATCTACCGGCCAAGTGCTCAATCTTACTTAGGTCTAATCGCAGGGGGGAACAGGCAGCTTACCCTACCTACGCTTTCTCTCCAATCCCACCCCACCTTACCCCATTTGATCCTGCAGAAATACCGAGTCAGCTGTCCTCTCTAAATCCTCAGCACTTTATTTTTCCATTAGTGTTGCTGTACCAATCAACCCTCAAGTCCAGCATTTGAATCACAGAGGAGAGTCATGAGATGGATTTTCTACAGGCAATTGCCTCCTGTTCCTTCAGTCTCATCACCTCTCTGAGTCAGAAAAGGCCTCTTTGCCCTTTGTCTGAGGACGTTCGTCTTGTCTTCTCAATGACTTTGTGCTCAGTGCAATGATCCTCAGCTCCAGACCTGCCTGACAGGCCAATGTCCTCCGTCCACTAATACGTGTACCTCTTAACCCAAAGATTTTTTGGTTGAACACAGCTGTCCTGGATATATATTGACACAGATTTCAAGTACCACTTGCTGGAAGGTTCTGCTTAGCTATTCAGATGATTCTCCTCAACTGCCTTTACCGAGTGATACTAATATAACTTTACTGGCTTTCCTTTTATTTATATTCGTGGAACACACACAAATCAATGTGTGGTCCTTTTATTTTCATTTCCTGTCCTTATATTTCATGGTGTCTGTAAACATCATATAGTTGGATTTTTAACCTGCCTTTTAGCTATCTAGTTCTTTAGTATTTACTGTAATTGCTGATATATTGGGGTTTATTTCTACTCTGTTATTTGGAGCCACTCTGCTTGTTCTTCTTCTTTTGCGTCTTCTTCCCAATCCACTTCCTTCCTGTGACTTTTAGAAGGGATTTTTAACTTCATAGCTTCTTCTTTACTGATTTAAAAGCAATAAACTCTTTTCTTACATTAATATGTCCACATTTACATTTAACACAATTAAAAATAAATCAACATCTCTACCCTCCACCAAAGAAGTACAAGGAATTAGAGTATTTGAACTTCCATAATGCCTTCCTGTCTTTTGTAATAACCAGCTGGTATTTTCTTTCCACTGTCCTTTATTTTGCAACCTCCTACTCCAAATTAGACACCAGTGGTCATTGTCCTATGGCCAATGCTTATTCTAATATGCTTCAGTTCAATTCAGTTCAGTCACTCAGTCGTGTCCAACTCTTTGCGACCCCATGAATCACAGCACGCCAGGCCTCCCTGTCCATCACCAACTCCCAGAGTTCACTCAGACTCACACCCATCGAGTCAGTGATGCCATCCAGCCATCTCATCCTCGGTCGTCCCCTTCTCCTCCTACCCCTAATCCCTCCCAGCATCACAGTCTTTTCCAATGAGTCAGCTCTTCGCATGAGGTGGCCAAAGTACTGGAGTTTCAGCTTTAGCATCATTCCTTCCAAAGAAATCCCAGGGCTGATCTCCTTCAGAATGGACTGGTTGGATCTCCTTGCAGTCCAAGGGACTCTCAAGAGTCTTCTCCAACACCACAGTTCAAAAGCTTTGGCACTCAGCCTTCTTCACAGTCCAACTCTCACATCCATACATGACTACTGGAAAAACCATAGCCTTGACTAGACGGACCTTAGTCGGCAAAGTAATGTCTCTGCTTTTGAATATGCTATCTAGGTTACATGGTTTTATATTTATTTCTCAACCATACTTTTTTGAATTTTAGACCTTTCTTCTCCCTGAAATAATTAATTCAATGAACGTGAGTTGATGGTAATTCATTTTTGTCTCAAGTTATGAATATTTATTCTTTCTTAGCACTTTAAAGAGGTTACTCACTGTCTGTTTGCTTCTGATTGTACTATAAGAAGTCTATATTGTCAATCCCATTGGATTTTTCTTCTTTCTGTAGGTAAGCTGTCTTCCCTGTTAGGATTGTCTTTGTGTTTACTTATCCTGCTTGAAATGCACTATGCTTTACTCCATCTGAGCATTCGAATGCTTTATCAATTCTGGAAAGTTCTCAATCTCCATCTTTATATATTGTCTCTCATATCTATTCTCTTCTGAATACTAAGAGGATAAACGGTAAAAAAAAAAAAAAAATTAAATAGCCTCCTGACAGTTCAGATCAAGACTTGCCACCAAATAAGTTGCAGAGGAAGCTTTCAGGCTTCGAGTTTCAGAGCTAACTTTGTCACTTTGAATGGTAAACCCATGCATGGTTGGGACTAGGGTCTTGGTGGTAGAAATCTTCCTTCAGTAAGGAACTGCTTTTTTATCTCCCTGGTATCCTGGAGTGTGACAAATCTGAAAAACTTTAAGTAAACATGCTTCATCTTGGAGTTTCCCAGACTGTATCTGTGGTAAAAATTCAAATCTTAAACCTATGGAAGATGAGAGCTGTAATAACAAAGTCACAGGAGATATTTCCCCATCTACTCTCAGTCAATAATGGCTAGTTTCCTTTGCAGATGGACAGATTTTTTTTTCTTTCTCCTATCCTTTCAATGACGAGGCAGCTTTATACAGATCCTAGCTTCGTGCAGAGATTTCACATCCAACTCAGGAGCTACCCTTGAATGGGTCCATGTACTTATTTCCATCACAGAAGACCTATTAATAATATCTTTTCTTGGTCAACATCAAGATGGGCAAAAGATCCCAGTACAGCCGTGGCTTCACCTTTGTCTTATCACTCTGAGCTCCAGGTCTCTATGGATTTCCTTATTTTCTTATAATAATCACAGCACTTCAATGTGTATCATTTATTTTTTAAGCATTTCTAGGCATGTTGCTGGAGGAGGTTTTTCTGGGCTGTGCTTTGGCTCCCTCCAGCGAGCTTGACTGGGATAATTCTGAGGTGTGAGCTGTTCTATTGTCTTGTATGTCCTCAGTCACTTCAGTTGTGTCTGATTCTTTGCCACCCTGTGTACTGTACCTGCCAGGCTCCTCTGTCCATAGCCTTCTCCAGACAAGAGTATCAGAGTATGTTGCCGTGTCCTCTCCAGGGGATCTTCTCAGGGATTGAACCCTAGTCACTTACATCTCCTGCATTTGCAGGCAGGGGAAATGACAACCCACTCCAGTATTCTTGCCTGGAAAATCCCACGGACGGAGGAGCTTGGTGGGCTACAGTCCACGGGTCGCAAAGAGTAGGACATGACTGAGCAACTTCACTTTCACTTTCACTCACTTCTTTACCACTAGCGCCACCAGGGAAGGCCGGAGGTGTTCCATACCATTTCTCAAAGCTTCCTCCAGGATTGAGCTGAAATCAGTAGCTCATTGTGGAGCAGCTTTAAGGACGCACCCCCTAGTGGCCACTTTCTAGAAGGCATCCCTAGTGATCATCTCTCTTTTTTAAAATTTATTTTTAATTGGAGGATAATTGCTTTATAATGTTGTGTTGGTTTCTGCTGTACAGCAATGTAAATCAGTTACAAGTACACATATATCCTCTCCCTCTTGCACCTCCCTCCCCTCCCCATCCCCCTGTACTTCCCCATTTTCTTGCAGGCTCCCTTTCACCAAAGACCTAAGTGCCCTTACCCTTATTTCCAAGTATGTCTGCTTCTTTGGGGCTTCCTTAGTAGCTCAGACGGTAAAGCATCTGCCTACAATGCGGGAGAACTGGGTTCGATCCCTGGGTCAGGAAGAGCCTCTGGAGAAGGAAATGGCAACCCACCTCCAGTATTCATGCCTGGAAAATCCCATGGACTGAGGAGTCTGGTGGGCTACATACAGCCCATGGGGTCCCAAAGTTGGACACGACTGAGCGACTTGACTTCACTTCACTGCTGCTTCTTTGGGGATTCCCTGGTAGTTCAGCTGGTAAAGAATCTATCTGCAATGCAGGAGACCTAGGATCGATCCCCTAGGTCAGGAAGATCCCCTGTAGAGGAGAATGGCAATCCACTTCAGTATTCTTGCCTGGAGAATTCCATGGGCAGACCATGGGGTCACGGAGTCAGACACAACTGAGCAGCTTTCACTTTCTGCTTCTTTTAGGTATTGCCTGCCTAATACCACGTGCTTCTAGGAACTAGACATGCTTCTAGGTGCTTCTAGAGGTAGCCTCTAAAATATCCTGTTATGCTTGTTAGAGAGCATAGTTTCTTTCAGGAAACAGTTCTATCCTGGAAAACGCATATGCTCTACCATTTACAAGGGCCGGGGTGGGGGGATGGGGGTGGGGGGAACCAGTATATACGGTGGTACTCTGTAAAAATGCATAGGAATATCTCAAAATATTTTGAAAGTTTCACAGTTCCCTTAAGCTGGGATTACTGGTGACCTTCCCCAACCTCTTTATACTTTCCAAAGTTTCTATGATGAACGTGTAACTTTGATAAACAGAAGAATCCCCAACTTTTAAAAAGTCGTAGCAATATTTTATTAAATTGGGAGAGAAAAATGGCAAGGAAAATGGAGATTTGTCCCTAGACCTCATGTTAAAGCGAGGTATGTGTCCTCTCACTGTGCTTATAAATCTTTTTTCCTTTTCTTCTTGTTCTGACCTTAATCTGTCTTCGCTAGCTTTTGCATCGGTCCCAAAAGGCTCAGCTGACCAGGTTTTATTTTATAAATACACTTTCTTTTGTATTTCCAAACATCTTAGGTATTGTTGAGAACTTTTTTTTTTTTAACTCTAGAAACTTCACCTGGGTTAGCTCTGCTGGGAAGTTCTTCTGTACCGTGAAAAGGGCAAAGGCCTGAGATGGCTGAATTTGACTTTGCCCTGCTCTCTCACCTGCTGTGACCTTGAATGAGTTATTTGAATACTCTGAGTCTCAGCTTCTTCTAGTTAATTTGCACTCAAATGATTCCTGCAAAGTCCTTGTCTCTTGAAAACATTCATGGGAGGTTTGCCAACTCAAGCTTCAGAAATACAGAACTCTTTACTACTGGATCAAGAATGCAAACAGCAGGGCTTTTTGGGTTACTTCTCCCTGCAGGTCAGTTTTATACTCTAGGTGTTTCCCAGGTTTTGTGCCTTCTGTCTTCAGTCACCAGGAAAGAATCTGAGTCCTGGAGGAGACTTAGTCAATTGTGAATAACGGGGCTGCTCCTGAACCAGGTGGGCAGCGTCAGGTAAGAACCACCAAGGGAATGCCGGGGCAGTACAGTGGTTAGGGCTCTGCACTCCCATTGCAGGGGCATGTGTTTGATCTTGGTAGCAAACTAAGATCCTGCATGTCACTTTAGTTCAGTTCCGTTCAGTCGCTCAGTCAACTCTTTGCGACCCCATGAATCGCAGCACGCCAAGCCTCCCTGTCCATCACCAACTCCCGGAGTTCACTCAAACTCACATCCATCAAGTCGGTGATGCCATCCAGCCATCTCATCCTCAGTCGTCCCCTTCTCCTCCTGCCCCCAATCCCTCCCAGCATCAGAGTCTNAAAAAAAAAAAAGAAACACAGAAAACCTCATGGTACACAAGGCAAGGTTAGCTCGTAGAAGCATGTGGTATTAGGGGACAACTCCATGGGTGTCTGGACTTCCCTCATAACTCAGTTGGTAAAGAATCCGCCTGCAATGCAGGGGACTCCAGTTCAGTTCCTGGGTTGTAAAGATCTGCTGGGGTAAGGATAGCCTAACCACTCTTCTTGGGCTTCCCTTGTGGCTCACCTGGTAAAGAATCCACCTGCAGAGCGGGAGACCCAGGTTCAATCCCTGGGTTGGGAAGATCCCCTGGTGAAGAATACCCACTCCAGTATTCTGGCCTGGAGAATTCCACGGACTGTAGATCCCATGGGGTCGCAGAGTCAGACATAACTCAGCGACTTTCATTTCACCACGGGTGTCTACTGCAAGTCCCTTCCTTATTGCCTTTTGGTAAGAGATTTTGAGACAATGTATGTAAAATTCAGTGATTCTTCTAACTGACATCGCTCCGATGCCTACTGCATGATAAGCACTGTACTGGGCCATGGAGAACCAGCAGAGGACCAAACAGACAAGCAGCCATGTTTTAATGGAGCTTATAGTTCAGAACCTTTATAGTTCAGGACTTTTACCAACAAAGATCTGTCTAACCAAAGCTATGGTTTTTCCAGTAGTCATGTAGGGATGTGAGAGTGGACTGTAAAGAAAGTTGAGCGCTGAAAAATTAATGCTTTCAAACTGTGGTGTTGGAGAAGACTGGTGTTGAGAGTCCCTTGGACTGCAAGGAGATCCAACCAGTCCATCCTAAAGGACAGCAGTCCTGAATATTCATTGGAAGGACTGATGCTGAAGCTGATACTCCAATACTTTGGCCACCTGATGTGAAGAACCGACTCATTGGAAAAGCCCCTGATGCTGGGAAAGATTGAAGGCGGGAGGAGAAGGGGAAGACAGAGGATGAGATGGTTGGACAGCATCACCGACTCCGTAGACATCAGTTTGAGCAAACTCTGGGAGTTGGTGATGGACAGGGAGGCCTGGTGTGCTGACCATGGGATTGCAAAGAGTTGGACCCGACTGAGCGACTGAACTGAAAGTTCAGAAAACACACTGGATTCACAGGAACCACTCCATAGACTCTGGCCATTTCGGTGGCCCATTAGCATGTGAGTGTGGGGAGTACGGAGAGCTCTTTAGAGGGGAACCCTGCCTTACCCACAGCCAACGGGACCTCATCTCTGCTGGCTGACCTCCAGTGGAAGGCAGATTAGATAACCAGTCCCACTGGTGTCATTGCTGCCTTAATCTCACCCCAGGAGAAACAAAGAAGTGCTCAGACACAGCAGGTGCCTAGAATTCAGTCGCTGGGACAGTCCCAGCTGCGGTCAGTGCCGTGTAGCTGAACTGCATGGGTGACCCTAATGCAAACATGCCCTGCCAGGCTCCCCCCAGTGCTCCCGCTTCCATCCTTCCCCTTATCCTTCACACACTCCCAGGCATTCCAGTCAACTTACAAGGCAAAGCATCTGCAAAGCACTGGACTCCTGTAATGTGCAGGAGACCAAGTTGGCTAAGCTTTGGGTACAGTCACAGCACTTCCAGTCAAGAGCCTCACAGGCCGGGCATAGCTCTTCCTGACTTGGTAGATACAGTTCCTAAGTATCGAGGCCCTGACTGGTCCCAGCCGTCCCTGCTCAGGCTGTGGGGTCTCAGCTCTTGTGTGTGGGTTAGGGCAAGAAAGCAGAAATGATCTGTCCCTGTTTCCCCTTGAATCCCTCAAAACAGCTGCTCTTCTCCCAGAGGTAGGCTGGACGTGTGGGGAAAATGGTAACACCGACCTGGACTCACGGGAGGTGTAATCAGGAAGCCTCCCTGAGGGTCGGATTCCTCAGTAGACAGCTGGAAGCGAGGACCAGACCCCAGGATTTCACAGCAAGCACCACAGAACCTTCAGATTTCCTCAAGGACATTTCTGGGGCCACTACCCAAGGGACAAGTGGAGAGGTCTGATGTACACATGGACCCCAACTGCCCTCCCTCACCAACCCCTCCCGATCACAGCAACTCTGCTATTGAGTGCTGTATGTTCTGTGGGTTCCGGGGGAGATCTTAGTTTGAATAAAAACTGTCCTATCCTATATATGCATATTATATTTATATTTCACAATACATAACATAAAAACATAAAAATACACTAGATGACTGCTACAATTTGTTTCATCAGTGACACTCTGCATAGGATTTCTTTTCTGCATCTGATGGGTAAGTCAATCAGAAGATGGTTTGTACAGATTCAAAGTTTTAATGGCTGTTAAATCATAAAAGGAAGGATATTTGCACTGAGCATATTCTGACTACTTAGGGCACTGTCAGCCAGCCTTGCACATCTTATTGCGCATATAAGCAATGGACAAAGATCTTGAAGACATCTCAGCCACACAGAGGATTCCATTTTGAAGAAAAAAAAAAAGCATTTTACAAAATATTGAAGCCATTCATATTATACAGCCCACTGCAAGAAAATACTGAAAATTAGTATCAAAAGAAATATTTTAATTCTGAAAAAAATCTTTCAAAACAAGGATTACAGAGTTTCATATTGCCATATATACATGTTAAAAAAAATATTTCAGGACCCTGCATTCTCAATGCCCACCAAGGTGCAGTCATCTGAATTCCTATTTCTATCATCAACTTTTGACTGTGGCTAACATTGAATACGCTCTTTGTTCCAAGTGTTGTTTTTTTTTTTAACATCATTATGCTATTTGACAAAACAGGTATTTGTGCAGTACAGAAAAACATTAAAATGTATTTTCAATTAGGGTAAAGTGCACAGTACACTTGATAGGAAGTAACTGCTAGCTGCCAATCCAAACGACTGTTTTCAGCGTTCCCTCCCCGCTTGCCCAGATGGGAGGGCAGCCCTGGCATTGGCTGATGTAAGTCTGTGTTCAACGCATACTGTCCTGGTCTCTCTGTGTTCACATCTGTCTTACAACTTGTGGCTGCTGCTGCTCTAAACACTCAACACTGGCTTTTCACAGAGGCAAAGATGCAGTCAGCATTCACAAGACTTGGAGACGAATTCCTGGGAAATCTGTACCTGCAGGGTGAGGGCACACGCTTGTGACTGCCTAAAATAGGCTGTGTGTCTGTGAAGTCTTATGTGACTCCTTCAGACCAGCATGGATCCCTCTCCTTCGCTGGGTTTTCTCAAGTCATTGTTTTGTTTGAACTTGCTCCCTCCTGGGCCCTCCAGGCTCCCAAATACTACTTACTCCACCTTCTCCTATGCCCACCTCGGTGTCGCATCCATCTGCCCCACCAGCTCACTGACTCACTTCTGCGGTTTCACACCAGACATCGTGAGTCTTACAGTATTTTATGGGCTACTATGAAAGCCACCAGCTAAGCTGCAATAAAATCAGCGAGTCTTCACCCCAGAATTGTTGCCTCTTTTAAAACGGGCAGCTGTAGAAAGTGCTGCTTTCCTGACCTAGGTCCTCTGTATCTCAAGTTATTTCCTGATCACTTTTCAACGAAGCTGCCCTTAAAAACCTTTTTGGTTACAGAATCATCTTTTTCTCCTCGCCACTCTCCTACATCACTTCCTTATTACCTACCTTTGGTGCTAGACTTTTACCCAGGTTACAGTACAAAAATTACACAACAAGACACATGGCCAACACTTGTTACTTCTTTGTGTTAAAACGTGAATGTTTTGTGCATAGCAAAATAAGTATGAACCCCAAAAAAGAACTGTTCACATTTTTATATTCAAGTTTAATATGTCTTTTTTTTTTTCCATCACAGCTATTTACAGGTAACTTTGGGGTGCTCTCTTGATTTCAGTCAGTTCAGTATATCAAGGGACAACAGGGCTGCTGGAATGTAGGAAGCTGGATGGAATGCAGAAATATAAATAAGACCAATGTTCCATAAACCAAAGTGTAAATAATGGCTCCCCAGAAAACAGTTCTTGTCACAGAAGCACCTGTTTTTTCTTGCTTAAATTTTTTTTTGAGTCATATACATCAGAAAACATGACTATGGAGACCAGAATTACTTGTACACCAAAGAGGATAGAAAATAACTCAATATTTATAATATTAAAATAAAGTGTTTAACCACAAAAAAGCAGTAATAAAATAGTTTCCTAGTTTACAATTTGCATCCAAAGGATGAATAACAACTCACTAATAAATAATATTTATATAAATATTTTGTATGTCGAAAATAGTTTTTTGTTTTTTTTTAAAGGCAATGGTCTCAAGAAACTTCTTGAAAAATTTGGTGGCGAAAAACCTGATTGAGTTTCATTCCCTTCACCCCCCTCCCCCACGAAATACACAATGTGTTTGGTTTTAATAAAAACAAATGCATCTTGCCGCAAAATGGTTGTGCTTGGTGTCTTGGTAATGGCAGTGGGTGAGCATGGAAGGGGCGGAGGAGGCTGTGGAAGGCACTGATGTGCCGCTCCGTTCTTCACCACCAGCTCCCTCACAGGTTTTAGGTGATTACCTGTCTCACCTTAATGTCGGAGTCAGTTACGAAAGGTAGGAAATCTCCTCTCATGTCCTTCCGTTAATTCAGCTCAAGTTGGGGAACTGACGAGCGGGGAGTGGGAAGGTGGAGGGGACAGGTGCTGAGAGCGGAGTCCAGGGTCTCTGACCAGAAAAGCGTCTGAGGCGACCCAGAGGAAAGGAGCTGTTCTCATGTGAACAGAGCCTTCGTTACAGTTACATCTAGCAACGCTTGCACAGTGATGCCCACTTTGACCAGGCCTTTCTCTTCAAGGATGTGATGGGGTAGACACAGTTTTTCCTAAAAGGAAGAAGAACAAAGCATTGGTTTTTAGATGACTGGAATCTAATGATAAAACCTCGAGACACTACTGAAAGGAGTTAAGTCGAGCTCTGCTGTCTGCCTGTTTGATCACCTAAGACTGCTCTCTCCCTAGCTTTCAACCCATTACAAAGACTTTTTCTGTGTTGGCAAAGAAAACAATGATTTTTTTCCACAAGTGAGGGTTGCTCTAGAAAGACTCCCAGGCATCCTGAAATGTGCAAAAGACCTCCTGCTGCTGCTGCTGCTGCTAAGTCGTGGCAGTCGTGTCCGACTCTGTTCGACCCCATAGATAGCAGCCCACCAGGCTCCCCCATCCCTGGGATTCTCCAGGCAAGAACACTGGGGTGGGTTGCCATTTCCTACTCCAGTGCATGAAAGTGAAAAGTGAAAGTGAAGTCGCTCAGTTGTGTCTGACTCTAGCGACGCCATGGACTGCAGCCCATCAGGCTCCTCCGCCCATGGGATCCTCCAGGCAAAAGTACTGGAGTGGGGTGCCATTGCCTTCTCCCCAAAAGATCTAAACATCAAGAAAAAAAATCCTTGACACTAAATAACTGAGCTACATACAGTTGGAAACCACCCACCAGGAACACAGTAGCTTATACTCTTACAAAGCAAAGTTGCAGACAGCCTCTCACACATTCTAAGGGAACTTGAATATTCATTTATACAGACCACACAAGGTTCTACTGACCATAAACCTTTACAAATCTTTTTTTAAACTGGCCGTTAATCTTGAGTTAGTTCATTTTATTTTCCATGATCTCTGGAATGGAGGCATCTTTTCTCATAGTTTGCAAACAGCCTTATAAATAAGTAATTTTAACCACAGCCTTTAATAGCCGCCCTTTAAAGACTCTTTTATAAAACTGTCAAAGACACAAATGTCCAGCTACTTTCTCGTGCTGTATTTTTGCTCTTGGGAAATGTCCAGCACATACTACTCAAGGAAGATAATCAAGGCGACTCACTCCCTGCATGCTCAACTGACGGTTTACAAAAGAGCAAAGACAAAATAATTTTACACTTCTGTCGTTTGACCCTAGGCTAATACCATACAAGGGAATCTCCTTCCAGAGACTGTCTGCTTGACGGGGAAATGACTCCACAGCAAACACTCCCTCTCATGCACCCGAAGGTGGTGTGTTCTCCATAGTCCAGTAACCACTTTTTTTTTCCAAACTGGAGTATCACTGCATTACAGTGTTAATTTCTGCTGTACAACAGAGTGAATCTGCCGTATGTCTGTGTATATACCTCCTCCCTCCCACCTTTCTAGGTCATCACAGAGCACCAAGCTGAGCTCCTCGTGCTGTACGGCAGACTCTCACTAGCTATTTCACACATGGCAGTGCTTGTATGTCAATCCTAATCTCCCAATTCATCCCACCCTTCCCTTCCACACAGTGTCCACATGTCCCTCTGTCTGTCTACGTCTCTATTCCTGCCCTGCAATTAATAGGTTCATCTGGACCACTCTTCTGTACTTCACATATATGCATTAATACATGCATATTATTGGTTTTTTTTCCTTTCTCAGTGGCCACTGTTTTTAAGAAGAGTTGAAATGAAAGCTGCATTAAGCCTCAGGTGGTGGACACAGTGTTTAACTTGAAGCCAGCGGGGGTCACTGGTCAGAACTGCTTCCTTTCACGTGACTCTTGCTGGAGGAACCAGATCTTCCTGTTGCCTCAATACAAGAATCTCCGTTAAGTTATCCCAAGTACAGGCATTCTGCTCTTAAACAGATCTTTAAAACACACATGCAAGAACCTGTTCCACAACCTCGAAATGTCTATAGATTCTAATCTCGCAGTCTTAGCATCCCCCATCCCTCCCACTTCCCTGCTGCTGCTAAGTCACTTTGACTTTGTGCGACCCCATTGATGGCAGCCTACCAGGCTCCCCCCGTCCCTGGGATTCTCCAGGCAGGAACACTGGAGTGGGTTGCTATTTCCTTCTCCAATGCATGAAAGTGAAAAGTGAAAGTGAAGTCGCTCAGTTGTGTCTGACCCTTAGCGATCCCATGGACTGCAGCCTACCAGACTCCTTCATCCATGGGATTTTCCAGGCAAGAGTACTGGAGTGGGGTGCCATTGCCCACTTCCCTAACTTATAGTAAACTTCAGAGTGTCCTGACTCCAGGCCTTAAGTAATGGCTATTTGTCAATATAAAACAGCTGATTCTTTAAAACACAATTTGAACAGTTATTTCAAGTGGCTGGTGTGTATCAAACAGGATTATCTTGTCATCAATGTTGTGTTTGGTGGAGAGGCAAGCTTATGCTGCTTGCCAACTTAGCAGCCAAATGTCAATTTGAGAAAGAATAGGAGGTTCTGTCCAAGTTAGGAACTGGGCCCTAGGCCACAGTGGATTCCTCCTTGTGCCACAGCCTGAGGGCAGTGTGTGCCCAACACCTGTTTGCCACGGCTTGTGAATCTCATTTCATTGCTAAGACTAATACCACAGGGACAGGAATGTATTTTCCTCATTCTTATGGTTTCCACAGAATCCAAGTAGGAAATTATAAATGCCTACTAATTATGGTTAAGCTCCTGGTGCAAGGAATTCCTTGGGAAAAAAAAGAAATCTTCACTTTATAGCAGATGCCAAGAACAATCTGAGATGAATTGAAGAGTTAAAAAAAAAAAAAAAATCCCCAAACACTCCTTCCAATCAAATATAGGTATGTATTTAATATTTTCTCGGAAAAACAGATGGGGATGAAAATGTGGTATCAAAATCACAAAAGATAAAAACAACTGATCACCTGAAAGTGTAAAGCTCCTGTGTATCAAAAAACACACTCAATTAAAAGATAAACTAAAAAAATCAGCTGTATCAAATTACAAAGGGATTATATTGACATATAAGCTCAACAAATCATTGCAAAAACACCCTAAGAAATCAACAGAGCACTGAGGAAGGAACATGAGTAGAAGTTTAAAAACAAGGGGTTTGCCCCAGNAAAACAGATGGGGATGAAAATGTGGTATCAAAATCACAAAAGATAAAAACAACTGATCACCTGAAAGTGTAAAGCTCCTGTGTATCAAAAAACACACTCAATTAAAAGATAAACTAAAAAAATCAGCTGTATCAAATTACAAAGGGATTATATTGACATATAAGCTCAACAAATCATTGCAAAAACACCCTAAGAAATCAACAGAGCACTGAGGAAGGAACATGAGTAGAAGTTTAAAAACAAGGGGTTTGCCCCAGGCATTGTGAACAAGATATTTTGCATCTTGACCTCAATGTTCACCTATGGTTAGCAGTAAATATTCTTGAATTCTACAACTAATAGTTGGACAAAGCCTAACCTCTGTGTGCAACCCGGCTTTGACGGGGCTGTCCTGAGTCCTGCTTGAGCTGTATGTCTCCTTCAGTGACTGCCCAGTCCCACTGATGAGTGATGGCTCCAGTGGTCTGCAGAGTTGAGTTTCCAAGTCATGCTTGGGCAGGGCTGGGGCTCCAGGGAAACAGGATGGGAAGATATGAGGCCTTGGCTGCCTGCTGACAGGGCACTGGAGTTGTCACACACCAAGTGAGCTCAAAGTCCTCCCACAGAGTTCAAGATTCTCCCTTCCACCCTTGCAGCTGGTGACAAGGAGCAAACAGAAGATATAAAAGGTACTCCTTGCATCCTTTCTGGCTTTCTCTTTCCATTTAGACTTCCTGAGAATCCCTGAGGTGCCCTCCGATTACATTATGCGGTTGGAAGACAAGCATAGAAACCTCATAAAAACAATCTGAAGTTGTAGTTATTCTATTCCAGGACTAGGAGGATATCTCTGATGCAAATTACAGTCTGAGGTGCTGGTTGACAGGACGAGTCTGCCAGAAACACGGAGGCGCTTCAAGGGTGGCCAGAAGGCCATTTCGATCACACTAGTCCTATCATTGCATATCCCACAGGGAGGGAATCCCTATAGAAGTTGTGATGGGAAGGAACTGCTGTGAATTTATAGCTGGATGGGAAATGATTTCACCTTACCTGTATAATAAACTTAAGAGAGAGGTGAACATTTACACTGGGTTTAAATGCACAAAAATCTCCTTGTTAGAGGAGATGAGTGTCTTCCATTGAGAATGTAGTAGCAGACTGCTCTCCTTTGCTGTTTCTTTTTAAAGCACAGAGCAGAATCATAAGTAGTATCCTGCATACAGATACTCTGAAGGACTCGTCCTATCCTTTGCATTATTTCTCCAATCGTGAAACAATTATTCACTCTTATCCCTTCACCCATCCCTCTTCTGAGCCACAACAAGTAGGGCTGAAAAAGACAGGTGAGCCACAAAGATTCAACTCCAACTCTGCAAGACTTCTGGGGTACTTCCTATAGGTCTGGTCCCAATGCTATAGATTTACGTTGCATTTTTACTTTCTTCTTTTTGACAACTCTGCGAGGTATTGGGTTTTTCTGTACCATCATATGGAAAAATCTGAATGAACGTTTTGGCCAATCCAATAAACAGAATATTCTGCTTTACAGAGGAGAAAATGGAGATGTAGAGAGCTTAAGTTCTCTACGGTCACACAGTAGGTAAAGTAGGATTTGAACTTGTGTCTCATCTTACAGCAGCGGCCCCTTCCACGACATCGTGTTGCTTCCCCCAAGGTCCTTGACTGAGAAATGAGTATGTTCCGTCCGTGTCCAGGAGACAGGAAACGGCCCCTGGCCCCTTGGAGTTCTCTCTAGGTAAGTCCACCAAATTCAGCATCAGGTGGGCATGAGAGAACCCTCAACAGAGGAAAGGCGTTAGCTCTGCTGGTTAGCTCACTTAGTTTCCTTTGTAGTGAGGGACAGGCGTCTTGTTCTCGCAGAAAATGCCTCTTGGGAGCAGGCGGATCGCTCTCCCTACCTGGCTCTCCTCTTTCTCTAGTTTCTTTCGCTCCTCAAGAAGCACACTGCCTCCTGCTAGGCCACCCACTAGACAAAATGAAGTCACCCAGGCAGCACATTTCATGTGGTTCAGTCTGTTGCTAAAATGTAAAGTCCTGGCACTACACTGATTGAACCTTGAAACTGTTTGCATGGGCAAGAGTATTTCAGTTCCTGCTCTGCATGTGAGAACTTGGAGGGGCTGCTTCCTCCGACGTGAAATACAGATCATGTCAACCTCTTCTAGATCAAGGGACTTTCTTGTCAACTCTTCATTTGGTTCTCTGTTTTCCAGCCCAGCTACTGTCTAGAATATTTGTTTTCTATATATATCTACCCCTTCTCTCACCCTTCTAAACCATACCCCCTTCACCTGGCTATTCCTACACATCTTTAAGGCTTCAGTGTAAACACCATGGTTCTAAAAAGGCTTCAAAGACCACACACTATCATCAGGGTCAGTCCCCCTTCTCCATGTGTTTCACATACAGAATCCTGTACCCGACCTATCACAGAAACGTATCCATTGAATTCCTCTTTAGTTGTCCACTCAGTCCGCTATATAGGGTCCAAAACCCTGTAAGCCAGTCCAGCCCGTGGTCTGTTTTTGTAAATACAGTTTTATTGAGACACATTTATGAGTCATCTGTGGCAGCTTTCATACTATAGCAGCTGAGCCGGGGAGTCCTAAAGATAGGGTTTAGCCCACAACGCCTAAAATATTTACTGGCATTTTATAGAAAAAGTTGGCCAACTCCTAGTCTAGAATGTAAGTTTTTTTGAAGACAAAGTCACATGTCATGGTTACCCTTTTTATGGCCAAGGTGGGGTGCTGCACAATCTTCATTTAATATCTGAAGAATGAATGAATGAACACAATCGTAAACAAAATCCAGAGAAAAAGCCACAGAACTGGATCCTGATAGTCTTAAGGGAAAAAGCAAACATTCTATATACCTGAATATTTATTGAGAACTAATTTCAAAAACTGAAGCCAAATTTTAAAAGCCTAACCTCCTGGGACTTCCCTGGTAGTCAGTCCAGTGGTTAATATTTCGCTTTTCAATACAGGGAGTGTGAGTGTGATCCCTGGTGGGTGACCTAAGATCCCACATGCCACGTGGCCCAAAAACCCAAACAGAAAACAGAAATAGTATTGCACAAATTCAATACGTTTTAAAAAACTTAAATCTCCTGAAATAAAATCCCATTAAAATATTTTTTACCTATTCCAGAACCATTTTCAAAATCATAAAATTTTAATGTACTGTCCATTAACATTTACTCTGTAGGTAAAACATCCTTTCTCCTTATAATAGAGACCAGCATGGAATTTAGAGACATAACCTTGGCCACCATACACTAAATTTAATTTCTTACTCACAAATAATTGGCCTTTATTTGTGAGTGCCTTTACTTATCTACTCAGTGATGAAAATCCTACTCAGTGGTTTTGTTTTTGAGTTCTATGGGGCCCTTTCATCAGCACCGTTTTTAAGTGTTTCTCCCCAAGAGCAGTGAGTGACCTAGGAACCACAGATTCATAAGTAGAACGAACTACTTACAGAACTACTCACAGATTTTGGAAATCTCGACACTGAGTGGCAAGTTGCCACCGGCTGGAAGAACTGGAGAAAGAGAAATTTCTATTTCAAAAAGAATGTGTAAATAAATACTTGATCATTTTTATCAGGTATTAGAAGGAAATAACTTAAAAAAACAAGTCTTTCTTGTCAAAGGAAGATTTAGTATGCATATATAAATCACAACTAAATCCCCAACCACCTCTCAGATAACAAGTGGGTTGACCAAGTATCCCTAGTTACATGGCAGTGGCAGGCAGCACGCTAGCACGTGAGCTGGTGCGTGAGTACCTGGGGGAAGAACCATGGGGAGGTTTAATAATATTCTGAACAGAAATGAACAGCAATGGGCAAGAGAGTTCATTCCAAGTTTTGCCTAAAGGGCTAAATTAATTGTGTTCTGCTTGTTACCAGACTATTTGATGAAAAAAAAAAAAATACCATCCAACAGATTCCCAGAGGAGCAGCACATTAGGGTACAGATGCATTAATGACACAAGAAATGAAAGTGCATCCAAAAAAAAAAAAAAAAGCCAGAACTGAAATAGGAATGCAGCCAAAGAATGATGTCAGGTCAGTGTTGAAAATTAAATCTGCTCCCATGGGATTGTGCTAGTTAGTTTTTATTGACAGAATTTTCTTTCAGGTGGCCACCCATAAGTCATCTCTCTTCTTCCTCTGTGCCCTCACCCTGATTAAGAAGGAAAAAACCAAAGAGCTATGACTTGGAAGGGAAGTCTCAATGCACTGCAGAGCTGGACGGAAGTGCTGAGTGTAACTCTGGGGGTGCACAAATTAACGTACTGATGGGCTGATAAAAACTTGGATTTATTACCCAAAATGTGTTTATTAACAACTTATGGCTCATGGTGCTCGTCAGACATTGTACAAAGGGATTTTATTGTGTTACAAGTTAATGCATACAAGACAGCACCAAAGGCAATTCAGTACATCTGCAGGTTACTTATTACACAACTGGCGTGAATTAGACAGCTTCCACACACCCCGTGTTTCACCAATCAACACAAAATCAGGAGGGAAAGGCTCAGGTAGCTCAAGATATCACCGTGTAAAGGCTGTCTCCTGTTAGAAAAGCTGATCTGACTTACCAACAAAGCATCTGTATCAAATATATTCTTCTAACTATGTAAGTTTTCCACATTCTCAAGTTCCCCTAGATTCATGGAAATGTTCAGAAAAATAAAATTATCTTCTTAGTAGCCATCTATAAATACTGCTTCTATCTGAGTAAATTAAGCAATTTATCTTGAGGAAGTGAACTCCATTCTCCCCCTCTACCCAACCTAAGCAAAGATATTTGGCAGCCGGACATAAATTGAAGCACTGGGGAGTCTGTCTTCACCTCGTATTCTAAAATGATATCCCCACACCAGGAATATCTTGGTCTAGATAAGATCACAATGTCCTTTTCTTTAATTATAAACTAATAACATTCTTCTGAAAGCAGATATAATTAACATATAATCCTTTAAGTTTGTTAAATATAGAAGTAGCTTGCTAGTGTCACTGGAAATCAAAGGTTAAATGGAAATTTCAAGTCACTGGAGAAACTACATCCTTCTAAAATAAAAGCAATCTCATTGGCTCCTACCATAGTAACCCAAGCCCCAGAACCAAGAATATTCCATGACTCACGGCTTTATTTGGAAATAAATACTGTCAAATCCATCACATTCTAGACTTGAAGTTATGATGTGATGTAGCAAAAAAAAAAAAAAAGCAAAATGACCCATTATATTATTTAAAAATAGAAATCCCTTCTGGAAAATCCTTTCTAAGAGCCTCAGAGTAGACCAAACAAGGATAAGTAAAAATATACAGAAAGAGTGGTGTGCAGTGGATCCTCCAGGGGGCGCGCTGACAGTGTGAGCCCCCTTCTCCCCATCGACCCTTCAGCACAGCTCTCATGCAGCAGGGCAGAGGGGCTCTCTCAGGGTGGAAGTGGACGGTCACCCTGCTCTTGATGCCCTTCACAGCTCCTGCTGCAGGAAGCAGGGAGGAAGCCAAATGGACGGCCAGCAAAGCAGTCATTTTCCAGATGGTAATTTTCAACTTGGTCAACAGTGGTTATTATTAAAGATTTTTATAGACCAAATTGGACCCCAAATGCCTGCTTTCTGTCTTCTTAGCAAGGCGGCTGCTCTACAGCTCAACTGCCCAATCCTGAATTAGGATTCAACTTCAATACTGACCCAATGGGAAGGTTTTCATACACTAAATCCCCTTTGTTCCTGTTCTGGAAACAACTTCTGCTCTACTCAGGGCAGCAAAGCTCACTGGGAGAGAGAAGAGGCCCTGCATAGCACTGCTGTTGGCACGATGTGGACGAGGAAACACGAGGTGTGGGTACCGAGTCCTCACTGTTTCTCAGCAAGTGAAATTATTTAATGGGAACCTCAGTCTATAAAGTTTGTGCTTCTGGAAATTCTGATGTATACATGTTCAGCTTCAAAACTTGCGAGATTACTGAAGAGATGACAGGGATGGAAGTTTGCAAGGCAAAGGCTCAGAGGAAGGAAGGACCCTGTCACAGAGCAGGGGACAGACCAGAGCGTAAGGACACACACGCAGGCATTACGGAGGCAAAGCATTCCAGCGGTAAGTGATATAGATCAGCACTATAAAGAGAATATGGACAAGACAGAAGCTTATAAGGTCCCTGGAGCGGAGGGCAGAAGTTGGTTGTGGGGCTTTCTCCCCAAGTGCCAGCAGAGTGTCAACAGTCTTTCGAATGTGACGAAAATCCAACTGCAGGATGTCATATGGAGAGCAGAGGTCAGCCTATTCCGAGGGCAGCCATCAGAACAGAAAGAGACAGTGCATACAATTAAAAATACACAGAACAATGGCTGGAAAGAAGCACACATTTTTACTTAACTTGCAAATGGCAAGAGTAACCCCTTATTTCAAGCAGGTAAAAACCGTTTCACCGAAGTTTTTTTTTCTTTTTAATTACAAAAGAAAAGCAGCATACCCAAGGACTTCTATGCAAATAGGACAAAGAAACTCTTTACCCCAAATCTTGCTAATGAGGAACAGAATGTTCTGTAATTTATATGTCATTCTGGTATTCAAAGAGTTTTAATATTCATATGTCAACAATGGTATTAAAATAAGAGCTTTTCACCTGGGACATATTTAGGTCTTCACCTTGCTAAAGGGAAAAATATAAACTTTAAAATTTAAGCCTTTTCTTCACCATTCTCTTAATGCATTTTTTATCCTGGTCTATGAAGACTGCATATAAAGTATTTCTCTCTGAAAGGTAATGAATGTACCTAATTTGGTTTTCTCTTAGAGTTATTGATAAACTCTGGGCATTGCTAGTTCTAATTATATCCCTACATGTGCCCCAAAAGTACATTAAATTTCACATTTTTACTACTGACATAAACCAAAAGTCTAGCAGAGCTTCTTAGATCTGCAGTTAAATAACAGTACATTCCTGCATAGCATTATTATAAAAATTTCTTCACCACTAAACAGATATGGTTGGGGCACAGACCTTCAGGTTTTGTCTACATTGACTGTCACCATGCAAGGAGGCAGAACTCTTCCTTTCTCAACTAAACACAAAAGTTGACCTCTGGATGCCCACTGCTTTCAAGAAAAAAACGGTTTTCTGATACCCTGAATTCCTGGCCACAGTTTCAACTTAAAAATTATAATTGATATGTTGGTATGAAACCAAAGTTCTGGTTTTGTTTCCAAATTGAAAAATATGTGAAAATATTTGTAATATATTTCATAAATGCAGCTTTATGTCCAAATTAGGCAAAGCATTTAAATATATATATAATATATATTTTATGATATACTTTGCAACAACATTGCCCTCTGTTTTAGCATCACTGCTAAACAGAGGCAAATCACAGAGCAACTGAAAGATGATTCTAAAAGACTATGTCTTTCTCATATATTCTGAAGTTAGCTTGATCCCCCCGATAAGGAGGCGAACTTAGTGTAAATGGGTTGAATAAGATTATAAACCTCCCAATCTTAATTTATGAAGGTAGAGATACTCTCAACAAAAGACATTTAAGGAAATTAACAATCTATTCGGACCATGCATCTTTTCTCACTGCATTAGGAGGACTCAAGTGAGCACTGCTATTTTCTCAAGAATTAAAACAGCTACTGTATGTATGTTACTTGCTCAGTCATGTCTGACTCTTTGCAACCCCATGGACTGTAGCTCACCAGGCTCCTTTGTCCATGGGATTCTCCAGGCAAGAACACTGGAGTGGGTTGCCATTCCCTGCTCTAGGGGATCTTCCTGACCCAGGGATTGAACCCAGGTCTCCGGCATTGCAGGCAGACTCTTTACCGTCTGAACCACCAGGCTACTAATAGAATCTATTTCACTAGGACAGTGATGGGGTCAAGAATTAACAGTTGGGGAAGCATCGAGGAGAAGTAGCTTCCTATTGCAATAACAATTTTCTATTGCAACGTTGTGCTTAATCAGTGAACTCTGAGCAAAACGAACGTAAGACAGAAGGCATATGCACATTGAAATGCGATTGTCACAAAAGTGGTATTTCCACGGGTAAAAGCCGTATATATCTCCACTATGTATTTCAATACATTTCCCAGAACCCTATGGAAAATGTCTGGTCTGCTTCCCTGCAACTCCATCAAAGGACTCAGATCGTCTACAGTTTCCAGTATATTTATCCAACAGTACACTTCTCACATGGGTAGGCAACACAGACCATTCTTCTCATTCTGGAAATAATTTTCATGATGCCACAGATTCTGGGTTTTATTTAGACACAGTGGGTAGAGCTGTTTTTAGCCAATCTGTGGCGGGTGGTTTAAATTAAATCACAATCTCTGAAGAAAAAGGCATGGGTCTAAGATTGGCTGACAGGCAAAAATCATAATGGGTGGAGTACGGGCACCTCTGCTTCCACCCGAGTCACACAGCTCACAGCCGTCAAATCAGTCCCTCAAGGATGCCATGACAGGAACCAGGGCTGAAACTGCCAGGAGAACCTGGGAGTTTTCCAACCCTTGTGCTTCCCCAATTTCAGTCTTAATAAGAGGGACTTACAGATTATGCTTTATTTTTTCTTATAATTAAAATCATAAAATACTAAAAGAGAAGGAAATTTAAAGAGGCCAAATTTCACCATGTATTTACAGAGCACTAGTAATTACTGCAAGGTGTTTGAAAAACATAGTTAATACACTCAAGAGTCCCCAGAGGCAAGTGCAAATACTAATTTCCATTATAGTGAACAGAAATCACCATTACTAGAAGTTAACTGATTCTGATACAAGGCAACATGTGTGTGGCTAAAATCACTATTAAAGATTAACTCAGGCTCCCCCAAATACTACAGATATAAACAGATATGTAGGGATCTGGCAAAAGGTTTAATTTACAGGCATTCTGAGTATAACAGACTAAATTCTAAGAAATTTAGAATACATTGTTTATTTTCATTTAATTTTAAAGGCAGTATACTTATTAATACAAAGTATTTTGAATCTAAATTATCATAGCATAGCAACGTTGATGGTTATTTTGAAAATTTTAAGTCTTAATTGACAAGGTATAATTTAGCAGAGTGAATTAGGAAAAGATTTCCAGAGTTTTTCCCAGATATGAGAACTAATCACCAATTTTATGCACTTAGAGAGTAACTCTAATACTGGTATGAAAATTTATCTAGAAATGTAATTCTAAGCTTTTGGAATAAAATATTTATTTTCAACCATGTACATCTTGAAAAGCTGTCAGACCACTGACCAAATTTTGTTCTGCCACCAGGAGACACCCAGTGGGAGAGGATTCTTACATGAACGGTGATAAACACCTACTAACTATTAAGGGATGACTGGTTTTCCAAGCTAAAGGTTAGCTTTATTTAATAAATTATGAATGTAAAAACTGATTTTAATATAATCAGGTGTATAATCAGGGGCCCGCATCGCTGGTTATCCAACCTCAGAGATAATCAATGCAAATATAAACATAAATCTTATAATAAGAATCTCACCACCCCTCAAAAGTGTTTATTAGTTAGGATTTAAATTGACACTAAAGTCATTGATTTGGGGAAGAAAAGAGGCATCGGGCTCAAAGAAGCAAAGGAACTCATATCTCCTATTTTAAGATTAAAACAAATAAGGTAGCGTCGATGTATAAAACGTGTTTCAATTAAAAATTTCAGATCAGTTTTATACCTATAGGGTACACCTCAAAACAGGTGTAAAGTAGGAAAGATTTTACAATTATTTTCAAAAATAATACCTCATATAAAAGTAAAAAAATACAAATATGAAAAGTACTGACAAGAAGATTCAATCGTAATTTCATTTGTATCAACACGGTCATCGTTAGCTTCTCAGTGTATTTTAGGATTTTATTTTTAACTCATCTGGATGATGCAGAGGACGGACACCAAGTGACTTGCCTTGAGGACATGGAATGAAAACATTCCCCTCCCACAGTCCAGCAAGGACCCCTGGCCTCTGTGCTGCCCAGGCAGGCAGAGGCCCTGTACAGTACATGGAGTTGCTGCCCTAATCCTCTTCCCTATTTGCTCCCTGGAGTTAGTAATGAATAGGAAGGGCTCGGCAGCTAGGTGCATTTAATTCCAAGTTCCTTCTTCCTCTAAAAAGAGCAAGTCTGTTAAATAAGGACCCTGGTCCACAAAGAGGTTGGAGGCCAAGGTTTCTCATTTCAACTGGAGAGACAGAACAACGTGTCCATTCTCAACAGGACCAAGGGTTCCCTCCTCAGACAGAAACGTGGGCAACTCCTCTCAGAAAAAGACCAGGGCAATCCCCTCAGAAAATCTGGCAACTTCTCTCAAGAAAGACCAGGGAATCTCACCTTGGACAGACACCTGACAGAGACCTGTTCTTTACCAGGAGAGAACAGGGTTTCTTCCCTTGGACTGAGACTTGAGCTATTTCTCTCGGAAAAAGAACAGGGCATCTCCTGTCAGTCAGAGATCTGAGTGTCTTGACCTATAGAAAGAGTAAGTTTTCTTTGCTCAGAAGAAATGTGAGTGATTTCTCTCAGAAAAAGACCAGGACTTCTCCCCTCAAACAGAGACCTGAGCAACTTCTCCCAGAGANGACTTGAGCTATTTCTCTCGGAAAAAGAACAGGGCATCTCCTGTCAGTCAGAGATCTGAGTGTCTTGACCTATAGAAAGAGTAAGTTTTCTTTGCTCAGAAGAAATGTGAGTGATTTCTCTCAGAAAAAGACCAGGACTTCTCCCCTCAAACAGAGACCTGAGCAACTTCTCCCAGAGAAAGACCAGGGTGTCTCCACTCAGTCAGATACCCACGCACTCCTTCAATTAAAAAAAAAAAACAAAAAAAAAACCCAGGATGTCTCCACTCAGAGACACCTGAGAGACTTCTCTCAGAGAAAGACCAGGGCATCTCCCCTCATACAGTGAGTTGGGCGACTTCTCCTAGGAATGGCAAGGGCTTTTCCGCTTGTCAGAGACCCAAGCAGCTTGTCCCAGAGAAAGACCCAGTGTTTCCCCTCAGTCAGAGACCTGAGCAACTTCTAAGAAAGACCAGGCTGTCTCCCCTCAGTCAGAGACCTGGAAGACTTCTCCCAGAGAAAACCTAGGGCATCTCCCCTCAGTCAGAGACCTGAGGGACTTCTCCCAGGGAAAGACCAGGGTATCATCCCTCAGAGACCTGAGGGACTCTTTCCAGAAAAAAAGAGCAGGACATCTCCCATCATGTAGAGACCTGGGTGACTTCTCTCAGAGAAAAACCAGGGCATCTCCCCTGGACAGAGAGTTGGGTGACTTCTCCCAGGAATGACCAGGGAGCCTCCCCTCAGAGACCTAAGCAACCTCTCCTAGAGAAAAACCAGGGTGTCTCTCCTCAGAGAGATGCCTGGGTGACTTCTCCCAGGAATGACCAGGGCTTCTCCTCTCATTCAGAGTCCTAAGGGATTTCTCCCAGAGAAAGACCAGGGTGGCTCCCCTCAGAAACCCAAGCACTCCTTCCATAAGGAAAGCCAGGGTGACTCCACTCACAGAGACACCTGAGCAACTTCTCCCAGAGAAAAGACCAGGCCTTCTCCCCTCAGGGACCTGAGCGACTTTTACCAGAGAAAGACCAAGGCTTCTCCCCTCAGTCAGAGACTTGAACGACTTCTCCCAGGAAAGATCAGAGCATCTCTGTTTAATCAGAGACCTAAGTGACTCCTTTCAGAGAAAACACCAGGCATCTCCCCCCAGACAGAGAACTGGGCGATTTCTCCCACAGAAAAGACCAGGCTGTCCCCCTCAGAGAGAGACCCATGTGGTTTCCACCAGAGAAAGACCAAGATGCTTCTTCCCTCAGACAGAGACCTCAGTGACTTCTCTCAGAGAAAAACCAGTGTGATTCCCCTCAGACAATAAGTTGGGTGACTTTTACCAGAGAAAGACCAGGGTGTCTCCCCTCAGAGAGAGAACTAAGTGACTTCTCTCAGAGAAATACCAGGGCATCTCTCCTCATAGGGAGACCTGGGCAATTTCTCCCAGAGAAAAACTAGGGCATCTCCCCTCAGACAGAGACCTGAGCAACCTCTTTAGGAAAGACCAGGGCGCCTCTCCTCAGAGACCTGAGTGACTTCTCCCACAGAAAAACCAGGCCATCTCCCCTCAGTCAGAGTCCTAGGCAACTTCCTCCAGAGAAAAGAACAAGGCATCTTCCCACAGAGACCTGGGTAGCTTTTCCCAGAGAAAGGCCAGGGTGTCTCCCTTTCAGACTTCTCCCAGGAAAAGACCAGAGCATCTCCCCTCATTCAGAGACTTAAGTGACCTTTCTCAGAGAAAGATCACCGTTTCTCTCTTCAGACACAGACATGGGTGCTTCCCAGCAGGCTGAGAGATTAGGGCAATATCTTTCAGAAAAAGACAACGCTGTTTCCCTCAGACAAAGAGACCACAGGGTCTCTTTCCAGATAAAGATTTCAGTGTCTCCCTCTCCAACCCCGCCCCCCCAAAGAAAACCAAGGTGAAATATTCCCTGGTAAAAAAAAAATATTTTCTATTTTTTCAAAAAAATATTTTTGATGCTCCACAAATGAAAGATTTCTCTTGACCTGAGACTAGTAGGAGTCCTAAAATAGCCCTAAGTTTGGATAAACTTGGGAACCCTCCAGTAGCCAACTGTAAATTCTCCACATCAAGGTCAGAGACCAGGAATGACCAAGATGACTCAGAAAAGGCAAAGAAAGCCTCAATATGTTCACAAAATGCCTCAAGACCCAGAGGCTTAATTGAACTCAGATTTTTGGTGATTGAGAGTATATTCTGAAGAACTTGGAAGCCCACTAAGGGTAAGCCTATGTTCAAGATCAAGTTCACACTTGCACCAGAGGTCAGAGACAGCACACAGTCTAACTGGCATCAACATTACTGGTGTCTCTGGGATGGGGCCAGCAAAATCTCCCAATTCCCAGATTTCCATGAGATAATTTTCCTGCAGCTGAGCAGCTGATGGCAGAAAGCAACTGGAACAATTCTGAAATCATGGGGCTGCAGAGCATCCATGGATTATTGGCTAAAAGAAACCTTAAGGGTTCAGTGATTTTCAAACTATAATTAGCAATAGAACACTTGTCCCCCAAAGGAACTCTTAACTGGAAAGTCAGTATACGCCACAGGCAAGGGAGAAACTGCTGTAGCTGAAGCAAGGCGGCAGTTGTGATCTATAACCTCCCCAAGTGGCTTTCCTCGCCTCCTGGGTGGGGCCTTAAAAAGAATCCAGGGCTCTGGAGAATGTGGCTTAATCTATCGCTTAAGTCCAACACCTGCAGTCTGCAGAGCAGGGAACTCCAAAGAGACCCTCCATGTAAGCCAGAAAGAAGGCAGGCTCTTGATGCTTTTGAACCCGACAGACTTGGGTTCAAAAGCCAGTTCTGCTACCTCCCAGCTGAAAATGTGAGGTTAGGAAATTGTGTAACCTCTCTGGACCTAATTTTCTTCATTGTATGGTAATAAAATACTTCTAATCCTCAACAGTGAGCATTCAAGAAGATGAGGCAGGTGTAAGAAGTTCTCAGCGAATGGCTTTAAGGGCTCTAGGCTGCCACAGGCTCGCCCCCGGGGCACACAACGAGTTAACGAGATGCAGCTGTGGCTAATTTATCCCAAACCCACGTGTCCCTCCCTCTGCTCACAGATCCTCTGCACTCACACTCTTGCCTCACCTTCCAGGTGCTGTCCCTTTAGTTGTGGAATTGGCCCCAAACGGAAGAAAACAATCAAAAACAAAAACCTAAGGCACAGGGAAGCAGGAAGAGAAGTGACCCAGGCTGAAATAACTACCTGAAAAAATATTAACTCTGCCACCAGGAAAGAAACTTGCCAGGGAGGGCCATTTCCAATTTGTTCTTAAGGATCTTTCCTTGGCATTCTCATTAGCAAACCTCTACCTCATCCCAGAATCCCTCAGAGATGGCAAATATGCCAGGTGTAACCCTAACAGAATTTCTCCAGAACTCCAAACCAACTACTTTCTGTGATGTCAACTCCTATCATTGGCATCAATTGTGCCAAATCCTAACTGTGCCCTAGACTAGGAAATGGGTAGGTCCAGCTTGCCTGGAGAATCCCAGGGACGGAGGAGCCTGGTGGCTGCCGTCTATGGGGTCACACAGAGTCGGACACAACTGAAGCGACTTAGCAGCAGCAGCAGCAGCAGCAGCAGAAGCCTTATCCAAACATCACAAATAACAGACGTCTAGAATCACCGTACACATCTACTGCATACTCTAACCTTCTGCAGAGATACCAGGCTTCTTACACTGTCTGCAATTCTGAATGCAGCCAATTTGAAGTAGCCACATTTATAGGTAAGCCACTCCACTGAACACACAATAAAATGATTCGTGAACCTTGACCAACCCCGAGGCAGATACCTGGGACTATGTCCCTGGAGACTTCTAAAGAAAATATAATAAACTGTAACAATTGGAACAATTTAAAAATTGCTTTCTTCCCACTGTATTGCTTTATGTGCAATAGTTTTAACTTCTCAGCAACCACATTCCACCCAGATGAACCTAATAAAAGTGAATAAGCTGCCGACCCTGAGTCTGGTTTGTAGTTTCAAATTGTAACTCTATTACAAAGGGCAGCAAACTCCGGCTAGAGCACAGCTGTGGCTTTTCAGTCTCTACAGGATGGTTTATCATTGTCAATTAGATTAGCTTAAAAAACACAGAATTCCCAATCTCTGTGACTTCTGGGTATGTTTATGTAGCTAAGTTATGAATGGAGAAGAGAGGACAAGCTTGCACATTAGGAGGAATTCATTAAGCTACTAGGAAATCAGTGAATATGTTCTTACCCAAGTATTAAGTTTGAAACCAAAAAGAAAATGTAATGTTAAAGGGCCTCTGCTCTTAAGTACCAGCCTTTTAAAATACCTGATTGCAAGGGAAATTTTCTGCAACTAGATTTGGGATATAACTACCTTTTCACTATAAATCATGAACTGCAGTGTGCCATATATACACACTGCAATTCATCAACCATCTTAAGTAGTGGAAGAAGGATCCTTATCTAAGTGGGAAGGAGTCATTCCAACCCTCCCCCAACTTAGTATCATATTACTAGATGAAAACATTTCCAGATTTCCAATAATTTATTCCTCATTCATTCCAAGAGATAAAAACATGTTCCTTTATGGGTACAGAAGATTTGCCAGTTGCTCTCCAATTGGCAATTTCTGGTTTCCATCAGAATAATCCACCCTCCCTTTAACATATCTTATTAAAGAAGTACAGCTGCTAGCCAGCCAACAGATTTTTGCTAGTAGCAATGAGCTTAATGTTTTATAACTCCAGTTACCAGTAAAATGCTGTTGGATTATCCATCAGGATGGATATAGATAGATGTATACACAATCACATACACACATATACCATGTGAACTTGAAAATCATCTCAAATCTTAAAAAAAAAAAGGTTCAAAAATAGCCTTAATGACACATTTCTTACTAAGCATAGTTAAGTGAAATAATGGCAAAAAAGAGATGCTTTACCCCTTGCAGTTCAATCATCTCAGGAATTATCAGTTGCCTGTTAGTGCTAGCGGCATAATCCAGAAATTATGATAAAATTTTCTCTGCATTTTGATGCTAATTTCCTTTCCTCACTTTAAAAGGAAACCATAATTACCAACCTTTACCCACAATAAAAGGGCATTCCCATTTCATTTTGTATCATTTTGTAAGCCAAAAAAACGCTGATGAGTTTTAAAATATCACAGGGAATTAAGTGATAACTCATCAGTGCTTTTGAGTACAGACACGAATAATTTACAGTCTGAAACTTGGTATGATGATTTTGATTCACACATGGGAAATCTTATTAACCCATGAAGGAATCAAATTACTAAAAGAGGTACATGTAGGAGAATTTCACAAACACTTTAGCCAAGAATGTATGTGCAGCAGTGAAACACACACATACAATATGGACACACAGGTTAACATTTACATCTGGACAGATCATAAAGGCATTTAGCATATTATACAAAGATTATGCTCTTTTAAAAAATGAATTTGCAAGCTTCTTTTAATTGATATAGTTTTGATTTAAAGATGCTTTAAAATTTTTCCCTTTTTCCTCAAATAAGATTAGAAGCCCACTGCTAACCCTCACCTTCAAACCTCACCAAGTTGAAAAACAGGAAGGAAAAAAGGGAGGAAGAGGAAAAAAAAAAAGCCCTAATTCCAACAACTGTTATCTCTGAGNCAAGTGGCTTTCCTCGCCTCCTGGGTGGGGCCTTAAAAAGAATCCAGGGCTCTGGAGAATGTGGCTTAATCTATCGCTTAAGTCCAACACCTGCAGTCTGCAGAGCAGGGAACTCCAAAGAGACCCTCCATGTAAGCCAGAAAGAAGGCAGGCTCTTGATGCTTTTGAACCCGACAGACTTGGGTTCAAAAGCCAGTTCTGCTACCTCCCAGCTGAAAATGTGAGGTTAGGAAATTGTGTAACCTCTCTGGACCTAATTTTCTTCATTGTATGGTAATAAAATACTTCTAATCCTCAACAGTGAGCATTCAAGAAGATGAGGCAGGTGTAAGAAGTTCTCAGCGAATGGCTTTAAGGGCTCTAGGCTGCCACAGGCTCGCCCCCGGGGCACACAACGAGTTAACGAGATGCAGCTGTGGCTAATTTATCCCAAACCCACGTGTCCCTCCCTCTGCTCACAGATCCTCTGCACTCACACTCTTGCCTCACCTTCCAGGTGCTGTCCCTTTAGTTGTGGAATTGGCCCCAAACGGAAGAAAACAATCAAAAACAAAAACCTAAGGCACAGGGAAGCAGGAAGAGAAGTGACCCAGGCTGAAATAACTACCTGAAAAAATATTAACTCTGCCACCAGGAAAGAAACTTGCCAGGGAGGGCCATTTCCAATTTGTTCTTAAGGATCTTTCCTTGGCATTCTCATTAGCAAACCTCTACCTCATCCCAGAATCCCTCAGAGATGGCAAATATGCCAGGTGTAACCCTAACAGAATTTCTCCAGAACTCCAAACCAACTACTTTCTGTGATGTCAACTCCTATCATTGGCATCAATTGTGCCAAATCCTAACTGTGCCCTAGACTAGGAAATGGGTAGGTCCAGCTTGCCTGGAGAATCCCAGGGACGGAGGAGCCTGGTGGCTGCCGTCTATGGGGTCACACAGAGTCGGACACAACTGAAGCGACTTAGCAGCAGCAGCAGCAGCAGCAGCAGAAGCCTTATCCAAACATCACAAATAACAGACGTCTAGAATCACCGTACACATCTACTGCATACTCTAACCTTCTGCAGAGATACCAGGCTTCTTACACTGTCTGCAATTCTGAATGCAGCCAATTTGAAGTAGCCACATTTATAGGTAAGCCACTCCACTGAACACACAATAAAATGATTCGTGAACCTTGACCAACCCCGAGGCAGATACCTGGGACTATGTCCCTGGAGACTTCTAAAGAAAATATAATAAACTGTAACAATTGGAACAATTTAAAAATTGCTTTCTTCCCACTGTATTGCTTTATGTGCAATAGTTTTAACTTCTCAGCAACCACATTCCACCCAGATGAACCTAATAAAAGTGAATAAGCTGCCGACCCTGAGTCTGGTTTGTAGTTTCAAATTGTAACTCTATTACAAAGGGCAGCAAACTCCGGCTAGAGCACAGCTGTGGCTTTTCAGTCTCTACAGGATGGTTTATCATTGTCAATTAGATTAGCTTAAAAAACACAGAATTCCCAATCTCTGTGACTTCTGGGTATGTTTATGTAGCTAAGTTATGAATGGAGAAGAGAGGACAAGCTTGCACATTAGGAGGAATTCATTAAGCTACTAGGAAATCAGTGAATATGTTCTTACCCAAGTATTAAGTTTGAAACCAAAAAGAAAATGTAATGTTAAAGGGCCTCTGCTCTTAAGTACCAGCCTTTTAAAATACCTGATTGCAAGGGAAATTTTCTGCAACTAGATTTGGGATATAACTACCTTTTCACTATAAATCATGAACTGCAGTGTGCCATATATACACACTGCAATTCATCAACCATCTTAAGTAGTGGAAGAAGGATCCTTATCTAAGTGGGAAGGAGTCATTCCAACCCTCCCCCAACTTAGTATCATATTACTAGATGAAAACATTTCCAGATTTCCAATAATTTATTCCTCATTCATTCCAAGAGATAAAAACATGTTCCTTTATGGGTACAGAAGATTTGCCAGTTGCTCTCCAATTGGCAATTTCTGGTTTCCATCAGAATAATCCACCCTCCCTTTAACATATCTTATTAAAGAAGTACAGCTGCTAGCCAGCCAACAGATTTTTGCTAGTAGCAATGAGCTTAATGTTTTATAACTCCAGTTACCAGTAAAATGCTGTTGGATTATCCATCAGGATGGATATAGATAGATGTATACACAATCACATACACACATATACCATGTGAACTTGAAAATCATCTCAAATCTTAAAAAAAAAAAGGTTCAAAAATAGCCTTAATGACACATTTCTTACTAAGCATAGTTAAGTGAAATAATGGCAAAAAAGAGATGCTTTACCCCTTGCAGTTCAATCATCTCAGGAATTATCAGTTGCCTGTTAGTGCTAGCGGCATAATCCAGAAATTATGATAAAATTTTCTCTGCATTTTGATGCTAATTTCCTTTCCTCACTTTAAAAGGAAACCATAATTACCAACCTTTACCCACAATAAAAGGGCATTCCCATTTCATTTTGTATCATTTTGTAAGCCAAAAAAACGCTGATGAGTTTTAAAATATCACAGGGAATTAAGTGATAACTCATCAGTGCTTTTGAGTACAGACACGAATAATTTACAGTCTGAAACTTGGTATGATGATTTTGATTCACACATGGGAAATCTTATTAACCCATGAAGGAATCAAATTACTAAAAGAGGTACATGTAGGAGAATTTCACAAACACTTTAGCCAAGAATGTATGTGCAGCAGTGAAACACACACATACAATATGGACACACAGGTTAACATTTACATCTGGACAGATCATAAAGGCATTTAGCATATTATACAAAGATTATGCTCTTTTAAAAAATGAATTTGCAAGCTTCTTTTAATTGATATAGTTTTGATTTAAAGATGCTTTAAAATTTTTCCCTTTTTCCTCAAATAAGATTAGAAGCCCACTGCTAACCCTCACCTTCAAACCTCACCAAGTTGAAAAACAGGAAGGAAAAAAGGGAGGAAGAGGAAAAAAAAAAAGCCCTAATTCCAACAACTGTTATCTCTGAGTAGAATTACATGAAAATATAATTCCTTCACATGCTCAAAAACACTCTCTCATGATAGCATTTGTAGTTACTTTACCCTGGAACATTTAAGAAATGTAATTTCTGCCCGTTTCTGTTCATCACAATGATGAAAAGTCTGTCAAATTACACCCAAATTGAGTGGACTAGCTTTTATCTCCCTAAGAAATCATTTTATGTTACTTTAGTGGACTAAAGGGGAAAACATAAGTGCACCAGTTAATACACTATAAAATAATATACAAACACTTCTATTATTAATGGTAATGATTAATGATAAGAATAATTATAATATTTTCAATTAATGCTGATTATTTTGACCCACATACCCCAAAAGTGTGAAAAGTCAACTACAGATCTGCTCTGCGTAAGAACTTTGGATAAGAAAAAACACCATCTCGGAAATTCTACCCTATGTGACCCCGCAGAAGGCTTCCTGAAGCTTCAGCAACTGCTGCTCTCTGAGTGGAGAATCATGCTGACTAATCATTTTTTCAGTTTGGAATTTCTCATTTGTTTCAAAACCTTAATGTTCCCCTTTTCCTCAGAATTGACCATACCATTTTAAGCCATTTTTATTTCACTGCAATAGAGTAATTTAAACTAAAATTTTATAACTTATTCAGTATCATTCCTCAAGAAAGACTGACACACAAAAAGGAAGGACAAAGGAGTATACCTGTTCAGTGGGTTCAAACATATATTAAATAAAGCCGTTACTAAAACATAGTTATTGGAACTAAGTTTGATGTTACCTCTGGTACTCCTAATTTTCGGCATGCTTCCAAAAAGTTTTCCACGTTTCTTCTGCATTTGGCCATGCTAAGTTTAGGCTATAAATGCAACATTCAAAAGTAATTAGTTATTAAGAGGAATAATTGAAATAACAGGTTAAATTTTAAGCTTTCTAAATGGCACAAGTAACACGTGTTTACTGGAGAAAAATAATACATGAACAAATAGAAGACAATAAAAAAATTATCCAGGAACATCCATCTGAACAGCTGTTAATATATGGATTATATTTTTCTAGACACTGTGTACATGTGTGATATAACAGGTGTGTACACACATAGATATATGTTTATATGTAGAATTTCTGCATATTTGCATACATGTGCAAAATTTATGCACATGTATGTGAATGTATACGTGTGGATACACACACACAATTTTTATAAGACCATACTGTTGTGTAACCTGCTTTAGTTTACTTAAAAGCACACCATGCTGCTGCTGCTGCTGCTAAGTCGCTTCAGTTGTGTCCGACTCTGTGCGACCCCAGAGATGGCAGCCCACCAGGATCCCCTGTTCCTGGGATTCTCCAGGCAAGAATGCTGGAGTGGGTTGCCATTTCCTTCTCCAATGCATGAAAGTGAAAAGTGAAAGTGAAGTCACTCAGTCGTGTCCGACTCTTTGAGACCCCAAGGACTGCAGCCCACCAGGCTCCTCCGTCCATAGGATTTTCCAGGCAAGAGTACTGGAGTGGGTTGCCACTGCCTTCTCCAAAAGCACACCATAAACATCACCTTTTCCCATGAGCAAATATATTTCTCTATTAAGGGTTGATTCACCAGGCTAATGACTGTCTTTCTCCCCAAAGCAATAGGTTTTATGAGAAGGCTGCTGATGCCTCAAGGGAAGAAATTTACAGGCACAGTGGGGAGCAGCCTTCTAGGTTAGAATGAGCAGCTTGTGCAAACCACAGGAGTGGAGAGTGAAGGCACAGAAGGGGCAGAAGTAGGTTCTACAGCTACAGCCCAGCTGGGTCTGGTCAGTGGGGGCTCAAGATGCTCAGTGAAGAATTTCTAAGAAGTGGACTAGATTTAGAAACATTTCTGAAAAGGAAAACTAAAGAATCCGTCAGCAATGCAGGAGACCTGGGTTTGACCCCTGGGTTGGGAAGATCCCCTGAAGCAGGGCATGGCTACCCACTCCAGTATTCTTGCCTGGAGAATCCCCATGGACAAAGGAGCCTGGGGATCTACAGTCCATGGAGTTGCAAATCGCAAAGAGTCAGACACGACTGAGTGACGAAGCACAAAATATTTTACAGTTGTTAAAATACATGGTTACGAGGAATTTTAATGACTCAGGGAGATACTTAGGTTTCCATAAATTTTAAAAACTACTAAACAGTATATATGTGAAGCTCACAATTCAAAACAGCTTCTATGTTGGAGGAATGCTAGGAGCTTTTAAGCCAAGATGTAAACAGTAGTTGTCTTTAGGGAGTGGGATAAGACATTATTTATCTTCTGCCTGCATTTCTCCATTATCTCTTTTTCTCTAATCAGGCATTATTTCACATGACATTTTCAATTTAAATTTTTTTACTTGAAAAAGATAAAAAGTGACAAGCAAAGAATGTAGCATTTGTGTACAGATACATGATTCATAGTGTCTCTTATATACCTTATAAAACAATAATTGTATATTTAAATTGGGAGCTGAAGAACGATAGTTTCTTTCTTATAATTTGAGGGAAACTACTGAATGAGAATTTGGTTCACAATTCAAACTTTATAGCTGTCTGGACTTGAAAACTTCTGCATATTAGATTACAGGACAGAATTTACTGTCCAAACTAAGGCAGATAAAGCAGATTTAAGTCAGAAGACAAATTGGTCTGTTTTTCCCCTGTGTTTTCTGAAGCCAAAATGTGGTCAGTCTTTGGGAAGCAAAAATTATGTTTAACTGTATAGAAAGAAAACTGAGAGTTGAAATGGGATCATCAGCTTATTTTTCCTGCTGCCAAGAGAAAAGGAAGTAAGACAAATAGTGCCATTGAGACACTTTCCTTGAGGGGTCGAGAGTGGGCAGCTTCACATGAGGCTTTCATTCCACACACTCTTTGTATGACCTTTTATGAACACCGTGCCTTGAGGTTGGGAGCTCGGACTTTTGCAAATCTGCTCACAAACGCTAATGATCACCGTGGCTTGCATTCCCGTGTTTATCATGTACGGGACCTCATTTCATCCTCATGAGAGCAGTTCTGTGACAGAGAAGAGCCAGTCAAGTTCAAGAGAGGTTAAATAACTTTCCCAAAGTCATGTGGCTCATAAAGATGCGGAACTGGAATCCCAGCACTACATTCTTAGCCCCTAAACTCTTCTGCTTCATCTAACAGCAATAGTGTGGACGGAAGTTCTTCTCTGCTTGTCCAGTGAAACCTGCGTGGGCTTCAAAGACAAGCTTATCTTCGACTGCTCTCTTCTTGATGGTAACGTGCTCCATGCAGTACAGGGAAAAGATTATCTCCTCAACAGCGAGGCAAGGATTTTTTTCATCTTTTCCGTTTCCTCCAACCAACACTTGAGCACAGCTAGCAGTCAAGGAATTACTGAATTAATGACCAGTTAACCAACTTCTGGCCTGACAGGCTACTAATGATATTTTATGTAGAACCTACATCTTTTCAGAGTGATCCTAAAATCCTCAATAATTATAAAATAATAGATTCCATTAGAAGAGAACCTACCAACCAAAAAATGTTTCCCAAAAGGACTTCTCGCTGCTTAAATAAATGTTTGTGAGGAATTAATCTCTGTCTCTACAGTTGTAAAGTTAGTGAGCAGAGCAGTTATTTCTTTAACATGATTTGCTGTATATTTGAAAGTAGTTCATTTTCTCTCATTTACATACTTACTTGAAATAGTTTCCCTTTTTATAGTAAAAATGTTGCTTCATTCAGAAATGCTATCCCTGGAATTCTCTGGCAGTCCAGTAGTTAGGGCTCCACACTCCCACTGCAGGGAGCACAGGTTCAATCCCTGGTCAGGAAACTAAAAATCCTGCATGCCCTATGGCATGGCCAAAACATCCCCAAACAAAGACAAAACAGACACGCTATTCCTTTTCTGCTCTTTCGAGTTGTTTGGGGCCCAAAAGAGAGGATCTGAACAGGGTCCTGGTGACCCCCATCAGTGTCTTTAACCAGCAGTCCTGTCCCAAAGGAGTCTGTTTTATGTAAGAGTTAGTTTTCCTTAAATGGTGTTACTTACGACTGCCGGTGAGGGGACGTGGATGCTTGCGACGGATCGCGGGCGGATGTGGTTGACCAAATGGCAGAGAACAACGCCATCCATGAGGGCGGCCCCCAGGTCTTCGTGCAGGCTGACCTTGAGTCTCATCTCGATGCTCTGAAAAGAGATCAACGGGAAGTCAACTGCTCTCAGGCAACTGAGGGTAAAATACAGTTATGAGTATTTATGAACTGAGGTTTAAGTTTCACCATAAAGGATAAGAACACCTGGAAAACACTGACATGATTTAAACCTTTCAAAAGATATTAAATAAAAATCCCTCTGTAGAAAAATAAATTCAGTTATGCAAAAAATTTTTAATCAGTTGAATTTTTAAAACAGTGGAATCACTTCTTGAGTTTAATATTGCTTCAGGCTTAGCAATTAAAACAGAAAACCAGGATGAGTTGACAAATAAAAGCCAAATCGGTGGTGACTGTTTGACAACGTACAAAAATAGCGAATCAATATGCTCTACACATGAAACTAAAATCATATTGTAGATGGATGCAAGTCTGAGTGAACTCTGGGAGTTGGTGATAGACAGGGAGGCCTGGCGTGCTGTGATTTCATGGGGTCGCAAAGAGTCGGACACAACTCAGCGACTGAACTGAACTAAAGTCAACTATATTCTAACAAAAAGTAAACAATATAAACAAAAATCAAATGAAAAACCCAAATCCAACCCAAACATCACATTTTCGGTAATGTATCTCAGGTAGCCTGCACGGGGCAGAAGAGAGATTAGGGGTGTTTTTCTCAGACTGTACTTTCATTTAAAAAGCAATTTTTCTCCCTTCTTAAAAAAACTTCAATGTTTTATTTTGAGGTCATTATAAATTCATATGCAGTTATAAGAAGTAATACAGAGAGATCTCAGGTACAACTTTACCCAGTTTCCTTCTAAGGGAGCAACCTGCACAAGTACGTACACAGCTGGGACACTGACATCGATGGAACATGTACTTCGCTGCAAGGATCCCTCATGTTGCCCTTCTGCAGTCACACCCACCTCCTCCCAACCCCGAGTGCCTCTCTGTCCCTGCTCTCTTCTCCTCCCTTTCCAGGACTCCCAGGACCAGAAGGTAGATCATCTGTTGCAGTAACTCCCAAAGGTCCCTAAGGCTCTCTGCACACTTATTTTCAGTTGTCTTTTCTCTCTCTGCTGCCCAGATTAGGTAATCCCTGTCGCTCTTTCCTACAGTTCACTGATGCTTTGTGATGCTGCTGAGCCCATCCCCTGGGCTTCTCATTGCAGATAACGTATTTCCCAGTTCTAAATTTCCATTGGCCCTTCTTAATGTCTTCTGTTTCTTTGCTAAGATTATCTATTTCTCTGCCGAGGCATTCAATTTTTCCCCTTTGTTTCAGCCATGTTCATAACTACTTGCGGAAGAATCTTCACGGTGAGTGCCGTAAAATCTTTGTCAGATAATTCTAACATCTCTGCCCTAACAGCACTGTCATCTATTGATCACCTTTGCACATTCATTTTGGTTCTTGGTAGAATGAGTGATTTTTTTTTTTTTTTTCTGGTTGAAAACTGGACATTTCTGGTGTTACGTTATGAGACTTTGGATCCTATTTAAACTTCTTTTTTGGGTAGCTATTTTGGACACTGCTCTGGCAGGAAATGGGAAGGCACCACCTAGCTGCTGCTATGTAAATGCAGATTGCCACTTGGTGTCAGTTGACTGGGACTGGGATAGAAACCCAGGCTCCCCATGTATAGGTTCCACTGACACTGTGGGAGGGGATGGGATTGTTTTCAGTTGGTAGGGATGAAACTCCTGGCTCCCAACTTAGCCTTCTCTGATCTCATCCCAGCAGAGGTGAAAGTCAGCTGCCTATTCCATCTTTGCAGGCATGGGTAGGGTTGGGGCCACAGGTTTTCTGTAGCTGGAGTAGAGCATTTATTGTCTAAAAGTTTTCTGTCTCCCTGCTGCTGCAACGTCGCTTCAGTAGTGTCCGACTCTGTGCGACTCCAGAGACGGCAGCCCACCAGGCTCCTCAGGCAAGAACACTGGGGTGGGTTGCCATTTCCTTCTCCAATGCACGAAAGTGAAAAGTGAAAGTGAAGTCGCTCAGTCGTGTCCGACTCTTCGCAACCCCATGGACTGCAGCCCACCAGCCTCCTCCATCCATGGGACTTTCCAGGCGAGAGTGCTGGAGTGGGGTTGCCATTGCCTTCTCCATTCTGTCTCCCGCGGCTATCCTTTCTCTGGTCCTCTGAGTAAAGTAAGCAAGCTTTTGTTAGGACTTAAAAAAAAAAAAAGTTCCCATGAGCATTTCCAGTTTCCAGCTACTTCAGCTCCAAGTCTGAGAAAGATGAAGCAAAAAAGAAAACCCAATGGACTCACCACCGAGTCATTCCTAGTCCCAAGGAGCCCAGCTGGTCGGAATTATTCTCTCCACCTTTCAGAGTGCTCTTATGCTTATTTCATATATCATTGCCAAGGGTTTTAGTTGTACTTAGTGAGAGGAATGGGGGAAAGTACATCCACTCTAGCTCCTCCAAAGCAGGACAATCCATTTTTTAAACCTCAAATACAAATTTCTGCTTTACAGCAAAAGCTCCTCATAATTGGGTAACACTGTAAGAAAGGATGACTTAATTTGGAGATTGGCAATAAGTAAAGCACTTGGAAATCAGTGCGTGTAGCAGTGTTGCATAATTCTCTTTCAGAACTGTCCTGTGTCTAGACATCACATTTTTTTTTTCTAAGCTTGCTTTCAGTCTCCAATTAAATTAAAACATAAGCTATCACTATGACCCAGGCTTTAAGATAAAATTATATCACTCTTTGAGAAGCTTGTCTCAAATTCTCATCTTATTTTTACATATCTCTGAAAGTTTGCCTCCCAAGTTTACAGCACATCCAAATACTCGAGGCAGATGACGGAGGTCTGGCTTGCCCAACGTGACTGTTGAGTCAACCACAGTGGCTTAAAGTGGTGGTGAGGAGTTTCCGGGTTTTTATCTCTTTCCTCCTGACTACCTATATATACTTTTGGGGCTCAGAGGATAAAGCATCTGCCCGGATTCAATCCGTGGGTGGGGAAGATCCCCTGGAGAAGGAAATGGCAACCCACTCCAGTACTCTTGCCTGGAGAATCCCACGGACAGAGGAGCCTGGGGGGCTACAGTCCACAGGATCGCAAAGAGTTGGACACAACTGAGTGACTTATATAACCATATATAAAATATCATTGGAGAAGGAAATGGCAACCCACTCCAGTGTTCTTGCCTGGAGAATCCCAAGGATGGGGGAGCCTGGTGGGCTGCTGTCTCTGGGGTCGCACAGAGTCGGACACGACTGAAGCGTCTTAGCAGCAGCAGCAGCAGTAGCAACAGCATATAAAGTATCATCTACAACAAAAAAAGATTCTGACCTACCTTAAATTCAGCTTTAATTTTACTTAAAGAATTCATTGCTCATTTGTAAAATTCACTGTTATTTGAAGTTGTATATTTATTTGTTTCCTTCTTACTTATTCTCTCTTCTCAATAGACTATAGGCTTCATGAAAGCAGAGACCTTTTTATTCTTTTCTCTCTCCATCACCTAGACTATACGGCCTGGCACAGAGCAGCAGTCAATAACCATTTGCTAGTGAAAGAGGAAGAAATAATAGTATAAAATCCACCTCTTCAAGAAGCTTCCTATATTCTTCTAGCTAATGGCTATGGTACTGCTCTTTGAATATAAAAGAACTCATGTAGTAATTCATGATATGCTGCCTTTAATAACTATTATCAGTGGGTTCTTTGGTAGCTGATCCTTGGCCTGCCATTTGACCTTCCACATATTTATGTGAGATCCTTCTAACTAGGCACAAAGACCATGAGGGTAGACAAATGTATACACAGTTGCAAGTAGGGGCTGTGCTGGGGATAGAAATACAACATGTAATAAGATAACCATGGCTCCTGCCATCACCAAGGTTAAAATCTCCCCTAGCACCCAGCACAAGACTTTACTCTTGGTAGGAACTCAAATGGTTTGCCTATTAAATGACATTCAAAAATTCTGCCTAGTAGGGGTAACTACTGGAGAAGGCAATGGCACCCCACTCCAGTATTCTTGCCTGGAGAATCCATGGATGGAGGAGCCTGGTGGGCTGCAGTCCGTGGGATCGCAAAGAGTCGGACACAACTGAGAGACTTCACTTTCACTTTTCACTTTCATGCATTGGAGAAGGAAATGGCAGCCCACTCCAGTGTTCTTGCCTGGAGAATCCCAGGGACGGGGGAGCCTGGTGGGCTGCCATCTAAGGGGTCGCACAGGGTCAGACACGACTGAAGCGACTTAGCAGCAGCAGCAGCATCAGGGATAACTATAAACATCCTTTAAAGTCATGTAATATTATTAAATACATTAATAATGCATTTTTATAAGCTTTAACTTTTATACATAGGTATTAAGTATTTCTACTTGTATTACCTCATAGATTCCTCACAAAATCCCACAAAGGTAGATGGGAACCACTGTTTTAATATATGAAAAAACTCAAACTCAGAGATGTTAAGTGACTTGCCCAGTAGCAGACAGTCAGTAGGCAAGTTGGCTAGATATGAAACCAGGTCTGTTTGAAGTATTTCAAAATCTACTTTCTAAAAATACAGAATGCTGCTCCAATGCTGGAAATTATTATTCAGTAATACAATGTTTCCCGGTACCTCTCGGAGCTGTTCCACCAGTTCTTTTTCTTCTCTCATCTGTTCCATTTTCCTCCGAATCGTAAACTGTGGGTCTATAGATTCCAAATTTCTCTGTGGTCTTAGAAACACTAGAAGAGAAAGGGGGAAAGCCTTTATGGAGTGTCTAGTACAGACTGCCGTATCGGGCTGCTCATGTTTGAATCAAATAGTTTATTTATCCCAAATAATTCATTCACCACTCACAAAAACAGGAAATTCTGACTTCACATGAAAAGCTTGATTCAAATATTCTAGAGAAGATTATGTTTTCAATTACTCTGCATTGTGTGGACAAATGACCAGCTGAATCCAGGAAAGGGCTTGGTCATACTTGGTATTATTCCAGACCCCTCCTCTAATTTTTCCACTGCTTCTATTCCAAGCTTTCATCTACACTCCAGGTTTCACAATCCTTTCATTAAACTTGAATACTCTGTTTCAAGTAATAAGACAGAACTGCTTTACATGTTATAAACAAGCACAGGTTAACGATTTTGTTGGCTGAGGTTTTTTCATCAGCCTGAATTAGGAACTAAGTGATGATATACACTATCCACTCCCAAACCATATCTATCTGAGTGTGGAGGGGAAATTCTGGCTTCTATCACGTCACTGAAGGTGTATCCCTAAGTCAGCTCTTCAGAAATGACCGCAGATTCCTTTTAGAAAAGCTGTCAAGGTGGGAGGCAGTTTTAAGAGATCATCTTTGCCTGCAGGTCCTTAAAATTACAACCTTCCAGGAATGGCAACTCACAGTGGCAGCTCTGGAAGGAGTTAAGTCTCTGACTGCAGACAAAACGAATGTTCTCAAACTTTGAAGGATAACATCTCTTAAAGACTATCAAGAAAGCACGAAATATTCTAACATGGGCAGTGATTCTAGCAATTTATATTAGGATACAAAGCACAGGGCAGATTTAAACTTGAATCTTTTTCCTCCTTTAGATTCTTATTAAGACTGCCAACTTTCCATGCACACTAGAGAGAGCAAAGAGTGGTTAAGAGCTGTCGTTGGTTCTCTGTATCCCATAGGTCTTCAGATTGGGAGAGGTGAGGATGGGGGGATGGGGGGCAGTGCTTCAGAAAATCTGGGGCCGAGAACTCCAGTTTTAAAAACCAATACCACATAGAAGGCTGCACCGACATACTGCAGTTCTAGTTGCTTCAATCACCATATCTTCAGTAATACAGAATAAGAAGATTATACAACATTTATTCTATTCTGACATTTTCTATGAGCCACTTTAAAAGCGAATTCAATTTACTTATTGTTAAATATGGTTTACAAATATACTCTGAATTAAAAACTGGGGCCCGCCATATAATCAATTATCCTACATTCATACAACTATGTCATTTTAATCCTATTTTGTATCTTTGAAGCAAAACACCTTAATGAATGTCTTACACTATACTTTTCACATTTAGGTATTTTCGTTCTAAATCAGGTCTAGGATATTTGAATCAGCATTCTGGTGCTCTACAGAGGATCACAAAGTTGACACACCTTAAGAAAATCCTTGACTTACAGAAGTTAAAGGAGCAGCGGGATGACTACTGTACATAAAACACCTTCTGGAACTTCAGAGAGAAGTCAGCCTGGGGCCTGGGCTTCTGTCTCAAGCCCCCTAAGGAAGTCACAGGTGGAAAGAGCCAAAGTCTCGTCACCAAGACCCACAAAAACCAAACCCCACAGGAAGTGAGACCAACTGTTTCAAAAATAAAGGCAAGGCAGGCCGAGGAAGCAGGGTAGACCAACCAGGAGGGAGAGATGAGATAAAGTTGCCTTTGCACCACATGGAGCAAAGTCAAAAAAATCTACCCACTTAAACTTAGTGATCAGGAGAGAGATACATTAAAATGGAAAGTCCAGAAAAAAAATCCACACCCTCAAAGAAAAGAAACCAACCAAATTTACCAAAAAAGTCAAGGAATGCGGACTTAGTTGAGTAATACACATACTTGTCCGCAAGGGGGAGCGCCAGCTCCGTTTAAATAAATCCCCCTTTCTTTGGGGGTTTTATTTTCCTTCAGCTTTTTTCCTGGGGGCAATCATATCTAATACTACACGTTTAATATTTCCAATATGTTTTTACTGGCAGACTTCATTCTGAATACGAAGCTATCAGGAAGTTAAATTAAGTGTGAGCTTTTGGTTAACAGCACACTCTTCAAGTATCTATGCCCTGATAGAGCCCTATGTGAGATAACAACGCAATGGTGTCTGGGTTTTAAATACCTGGTATTGGTTTTCATCTTAAATGCCCATACATCTCAAAAAATACAAAATGCATGCTTAGGTATTTGCTTTATGAATATAAGCAGTCAAAAAATGTTAAAACATACGTGAACTGTTATTTTTTAAATGAACACTTCAAATGTATATAAAATTATTGGAAACTTGACTTCTAGTAGTTTTCTAAATAGATTAATTATTGTAGAATATATGAGAATTTAAAATGAATTACTTAGACTGATAATAAATCTACAAAGCACCTAAGTTTGTTATGAGAGAATAATTTTAATAGGATCATGATGGTAGCTCTGATTATACCATCTACAATTTTTTTTTCTTTTCAAGTCATATTTAAATAATAAATACAGTGACCAGTTTGGTCAAAGCTTCAGAAAATTGATCTATGGAGCGATTATTCTAGCTTTCCTTAATTTTCTATCATTACATTTAAGAACTCCCCTACTTAATTCAAGGGAATAGAAGTTAATTGGGGCTACAAGAGCCGCCCTGATATAGTAAATATTTTTCAAAGCAAATGCCACACTGAGTAATGTAAATAAAAAGGAAAAAAAGCTGGGACAAGAGAGCAGAGGGAGGGTGTATATAAGGGAAGTGAGTGCGTGTGTGTGCTCAGCTATATTCGACTCTTTTCAATCCCATGGACTGTAGCCCACCAAGCTCCTCTGTCCATGGGATTCTCCAGGCAAGAATCCTGGAGTGACCTGCCATTTCCTCCTCCAGGGGATCCTCTTGACCAGGAAGAGAACCATGTCTCCTGAGGCTCCTGCACTGGCAGGCAGATTCTTGACCACTGAACCACCCGGGAAGCCCGTGTGTACACACATGTATACATGCCTAAGGGGCAGGAAAAGGCAAGGAAATAGGAGATTTAAGGTGCAGGAAAAAAATGAGTCCTGCTTCGCTGGGTAGTTACTATATATCAAATAACATTCAAGAATGCAAAGGATGGTTTGCTCAAACTTGCAGTTTTGCTCATTCTCATACATACAGAGACAAATTTCTAAGCAAAACTTCTGCAGGGAATGATGGATATGCTTAGGCAGAATATCAAATTCATTCTGCAGGCACAGGTCAAGTTCTACTATTCTCCCCTTATCTCTACCTCCCCCTTCACTCTCTTCATCATCTTCATCCCTGACCTGGGAATGGTCTGTCAGCTATGAACGCACAACGTCCCTCATCTGTGCCTCTCACGGCACTCATCACTTTCTGTCTCACAACATAGATCTGATTTTCTCCACAGGACTCTCTAATACAGAGTTTATGTCTGTTTCCAATTTAAACCTCTACCCCTGTCCAAGAAAGCAGCTTGTTCGATGAATAAACAGCAACAAAAAAAAGTGTTTCGAAAACTCCTTCATTCAAAGATCAGACAATCTGGGACTTCCCTGGTGGTCCGGCGATTGAGATTTCCCCTTCCCATGCAAGGGGTATGGGTTCGATCCCTGGTCGAGGAGCTAGGATCCCACATGCCTCACAGTTAAAAAAAAAAGGAAACATAAACAACAGAAGCAGAATTGTAACAAATTCAAAAAGACTTTAAAAAATGGTCCACATCAAAACATCTTAAAAAACAAACAAGAAAACAAAGATCAGTCTGTCTGGAGAATACCTTGGCAGAGATTACCCTACCCTGATATAAGCAGTCACCTCAAAAACCTCCTAAAGCTTAGTTTCCAGGTTTGAATGCCTTAGACTGCAAAATTAAAAGTTCCACAAAGGCAGAGATTTAGTCTGTCTTTTTCAGAGCAGTGTCCACAGTAAAGTGCATCATGCCTAACACACAGTAGGCACTCAATAGATACTGGAACTTCCCTGGTAACTCAGCTAGTTAAGAATCCACCTGCAATGCAGGAGACCCCGGTTCGATCCCTGGGTCAGGAAGAGCCCCTGGAGAAGGGATAGGCTACCCACTCCAGTTCACTTGGGCTTCCCTGGTGGCTCAGACGGTAAAGAATCCCCCTATAATGTGGGAGACCTGGGTTTGATCTCTGGGTTGGGAAGATGCCCTGAAGAAGGGATCGGCTACCAACTCCAGTATTGCCTGGAGAATTCCATGGACAGAGGAGCCTGGCACGCTCCATGGGGTCGCAAAGAGTTGGACACAACTGAGCAACTTTCAACAGATATTTAAGGATGTGCACAAGAAACTATTTTTTTTTAATGTTATAAAAGCATCTTTCAGTTAAGCAAAGAAAGCCCTCTCCTCTAAAAATTCCCTGAAATGCTATTTATTACAAGAAAAGCATTTTGCATAGAAATTATTAGTGGATATTATTAACCTTTATTATCTAAATTTAACTCCAGATTTCTTCTCTGTGGATACATGAGGTTTGGAATTCAGCTCTCCACTTCCCCTTGCAAACTAAAAAACCTGGACAGGGTGTGATGTTAAAGACATACCGATTCAAGGGCAGCAATAGGGTGGCTTTGAAAAAGTAGATCCAGTTAATGTGAATCAGAAATCTGATTAATACATTCATTTATTCCCTCTGGTGCCTAAAAATGAATTAGATAAACTCTCTGCCCTCAGAAGGCTCAAATTTCCTCTCTATTGTCTTGGGCAGTTTATTTAACCCAGGGATGTTTACCTGCTTAGACAGAACATCAAGTCAGCAAAATAATCAGTTCGAAGACTCCAGGGTACACCAAATAAATTAGCATCTCTGAGTGTAGGGCATAAGCAGCCATTGTTTGAAAAATGCCCAGGTGATTCCAATATAAAGCCAGGCTTGAGAAACACTGAAGCAAGCCGTCCCAGCTTCAGTTTCCTCATTTTTGTAATGGGGAAAATAATACCTAGATGTGTAAGATGATGGTAAAAACAATTCCAGAAAATGTCTGAAAACTGGCCCCAGATAGGTATATCCGTCCACTCATTCACTTTCCAGTGATAGTTTAAAGATCAATGTTCAGTATAAATTAGCACCCACCAATTTGTTGAAAATGAAAAACAGAAAATACTTCAAAGACAGGCAGGAACAATTTTAATTTCAAAATGAAGGGAGAAAGGAAAGAAAGCGGCAGAAGAGAAGGAGCGGGAAGTGAAATTTTCATGTTAAGAACAGCTTGAAGCTGCCCTCTCCAGCCCCAGTGGGCGGACATCGAGACACAGGTCCACATCTCTCTCCATCCATTTTAGGAGGCAGGATTTGGAGGACTGTAGAAATTCAGACTCCCGAGGCCCTCCTAGCCAGTTTGTCATTTTTAATGTCTTTGAAGAATGAGTTTAGGGAAGATATGGGAATTTGAAATGACATATATTTGAAACAAAATATGAGAAAGCAATATTTATTATTTCAAATGTGTTTCTTTACATAATTTTACTTCAATATTGTCATTTTTAAAAAGTGGGAATTTTAATACAAAGCATGACAGTGAACAAGGCATAAACACGCCGACTTTACCAAAAGTAATTAATAAAAGTCATAAATGAAAGGCAAGTTGCATTATGCCGGGTAGAGTGGGAATATGATGCCATTTATTTTCACAGGTTTAGATAACCACAGATATTGGACAATGGCGCAAATATGAGGAAACAAAACTGATGGGGTAATCAGCTTAGAGATGCCATGAGGGGCCACTGAATGGGATCTACTGTTTCAGAGTAACCAGGAAGAACAACATAAAAGTAGGCTATTTCCCTCTTCTAACTTTAGCTCACACACTTGGGAATACATACAGTGTTTCTTCATTAATTAAAACAACACTCACAAAACAGAAAGAGAATGTGAATGTATGGCAAAAACCACCACAATATTGCAAAGTAATTAGCCTCCAATTAAAATAATAATAAAAAAAAAAAAAACAGAAAGAGACTCACAGACTTAGAAAATGAACTGATGGTTGCTGGGGGAGGGGAAGGGATAGTTACGGAGTTTGGGAAGGTCATGTACACACTGTTATATTCAAAATGGATAAGCAACGAAGGACCTACTATATAGCACGTGGAACTCTAGTCAATGTTAGGCGGCACGTGGATGGGAGCAGGGTTTAGGGGAGAGTGCATAAGTGTATATGTATGGCTGAGCCCCTTTGCTGTTCACCTGAAACGACCGTGACGTTGTTAATCGGCTATATGCCAACACAAGATAAAAAGTTTGAAGTCTGACAAAAATTTTAAATGTATCGGAAAATGTATTCAAATCAGAAGGCAACATTCAGCTCAAGGAGAATGAAGGTTGTATTTGAAAGGTCAGATTTGGGAACCTACACAAATATTTGAAAAGACTTCTGCTGCCAGAAAATTATCAGATAATTAACAGAAAATTATCCCTTCCCTAGGGCATACTGTAGACAAATTGCAAAAAGGGGAAAATAACAACTACCCAGTGTCTGACCCAGGTAGATTAATACTGAAAACCATCCCTTTGTGCGTGCGTGCGTGCGTGTGTGTGTGTGTGTAGTACACTATCATAGCTACCTGTGAATCCCTAGACTTTTCACTCAGAAAAAATATCAGGTAAGTATTACATGGTTATTTTATTTTCAGGAAGATTTTCACAATGATTATTTTCTACGGAAATCTTAAGACTTTATCTGGCACAAAGTATCTTGCACAAAGAATCCTCAATAAACAGCTGTAGATGTGAAGGGAGATATGGTGGAGAGGAGACTGGACCCTTGGGCAGACCCAGCTCCCCCTCCATCTAGCAGGGTGAGCCAGGCAGGTCACCTCACCTTTCTTGTTTTAGTTGGTTCATTTATAAAGAGAGAAATTTTACTGCTACGTCTAAATCTTACCTAGCTTTAAAAAGTCTTTTTCAGATATCATTCCTAAGGAAATACCAAATCACACATAAATCTTTCATTCTAGGCCTTGTTTCCTTTAACCATCATCAGCTCCATAAATAGCCAGGCTTTCTGAGAAACGAAAATGATTCTCTCCCCTTTATTTTTAAGTAAAGGAATAGTGTATCAAGAAAGTTTCTACTTAGCCTTCCTCAATTTCCAGGATTTAAAGTGGGGTGATGCAAGAAGGAACTTTGGTTTCCTTCTTCTTGTTGGTTAACCACACTTGCTTTTGGTTTGAAATTTTAGAAATCTATGAAATAATGAAATTCCTTTTGTAACGAACCTGCCAAAATATACATTATCCTTCTATGTAATGAAGTCTGAAAAAGCATTTTTGGCTGAATTTTGACCAGAAATCACAACAAATGTTTTACATATATGGTTTCTATTTATTACATATAACATATTGATAATGAGATTAAAAAAATAACATCAGAAAATATATCTTCTTGTGTTTGCACTGTGGTTTTACCCACATGTCACTTCTCTTCCCTATAAATCATACTCTCTATTTCATTTAACATTACTTTCATTACTTTGTATCTTGGAGTAAAATGCCTAAGATCTGAACTAACAGACCAATACGGAGATTGAGATATCTGTAGTAAGCATATCTAAATAACTACATGAGTTTTATTTTCATCTTTTAGGCCACTTTAGCTAGATAGTGGCATGAGATCAAACAATATCCACATTAATCCTAGCTGGGTATCCTCAATTTTTTATTTGCACATTTGATTCTCAAGCCAGTTTACCATTCGTGAATATTTGTTGTTTACTTGCTAAGTTGTGTCCAGCTCTTTTGCAACCCCATGGACTGCAGCATGCCAGGCTCCCCTGTCCGTGGGATTTCCCAGACAAGAATACTGGAGTCTGCTGCCTCTTCCTTTTCCAGGGGCTCTTCCAGACCCAGGGAGTGACCCCACATCTCCTGCATTGGCAGGTGGATTCTTTAAGGGTGATCCACCAGGGGAGCCCTTTTGAATATTATATAGATGAAAGGGCTTTAGTTATCAAAAGTCAAAATGTGCAAATAACTTGCAAAGAAAAAAAAAGCAAGTTATTTCTCTTCATTTTTAGAAATTTCTTACTTCTAACCATTTTCAGTGCACTCCTTTCAGATCAGTCATAGTATATCTTAATTACTTTAAAAATCTCATTATCGAAAGCCTAGATAATAAAAGATGAAACTCCAAAAGCATTAGTTCAGAAGAGATTATCCAAATGTACAAAAACCCAAATTTTTATAAACAAGCAAACACACAAAAAAAAAAAAAAAAAAACCCACGCAGAAAAAAGAGAAGAAATTATTGTACAGTCCTTCCAAAATTCAGAATGTTCAAGATAATTAAACATAGTTTAACAAGCTGCCAGAGAATAATGCAGATGCATTTTTCTGGACTTTCCAGGTTTCCTATTATGTCTTAAGTCAGGCATGCAGGATACATTCTATCTTCAGCTGCACAGAAATAAATGTTCACTATATTCATTCATTGGCTTATGAATAAGCACATTGAAGAACAGGTACAAAGCCACCTACCATTGTCACTGTCTCCTTCAGATGGAACACAGTAGCTAGAGTTGTCCCATGTTTGTGCCTGTGTAAGTTTGTTGAAGGAGATAGGAGGAAGAGTGAGGGCTGGGTCTGCAGGAGAGCGAGAGAGCCAGTCCGCGTACAGTCGCACAAGGACCAGGAAAAACCAAAGGGGCGGCAGCATTTCACAAATGGCATAAGGATTGTATGGAAATGAAGCGAATTTCATATTATGGGATTTAATTTCAAATGTACAATACAGCAGAAGAATGAAAGATGGTGCATGGAATAAAAAGAATGATAAAAAACTGAGTGTTAGTACTTATCAGTCATATATTTGCATGCAGTTAATATCATTCATCGTTAACAGTTCTCAAGCCCACAGACTTAGAGCACTAAGGAATCACGCCAGCGGAAAGAAGGGGCCCGCATAGGTTATGCAGATAAAAAGCAAAAGCCCTACCAGATACCTTCTCCAAAGACCTTCTAAATAACAATTTTAGCAAATAGGACTCACCATAAAAGTTGGCTATTGAAAGCTTAATATGTGTAAATATGTCTATTACTTATAAATAAAGCTGTTATAGAATCAGCATTTACAGGTGGTGAATTTTTTTTCCCAAGGTAGTGTAGAATTTCTCTTTAAAGACATCTATAATGATAGCTGAATCTAGTCAAGGCTGCTCAACCCTTGAACCACAGATATACCTCTCAATATTGTCTTAGATATTGATCAGTATAAAACCAATTTTGGACACTAGTTGAGTCTCCTTAACAACAATCCTAATTAACCAATAAATATCAACCAGTTCAAAGCACTTCTAAGTTGGTCATTTATGAAATAACATCTCTTTTGGGAGCACTAGCTATTCATATAGTAGTTTTTGATATTTAGAAAATACCTACACAATTTTTATCCAATCTTAGGGCAAGGCCAGTAAAATACATGGACATGGTTCTAGGAATGACTATTTGGGTATATATACATTTGTCTTTCCTTGGAGGAAAACATAGAAAAAATTTTCTTTTGAAAAAAACTACCAGCCAACCTAAAAAATCTAAGTTTCTATTCCAACTTTCTGATTTGAGAAGTCTGTTTTTATTTATAACAGAAATCACATGAATTCATACACTTAATTCTAACGTAAAATCTCTTTTAAAGATCCAAAGCTATTTAATCAAAAAGAATGATATGATCTTCAATTAAGATTACTATATATATGTTTTCCAGAAAATGTGAAAAATACATACTATAATATTTTAAACTTAATAAATAAGAATTTAAACATTCCCAATAGATGATGCTAGTTTCATAAAGTTCCAACATGCCATCTGATGTTCCTGAAGAAAAATCAGTATTATTTACAACAAACTCCACAAAGCTTTCAACAGCTAGCACAATTTCCACACTGGTTAGTCAGCATTATAGAAAGGCTAGAAGTGAGGAAAGGAAATTATCTTTGTTTCCTGCTATTCAAAATGAATATTTCACTTAGTTTTCACCATTGCAAAGAATCAGAAATGGTTCAACAGTGTGGGCACAAAGTTGATAAGCTGAATTTGAACCCCATAAGAAGAACTGGAAAGGTCATGGAGACAATTTTACGACTAAACTACAAAGCGGCACATTCAAAAGAATATTATTCTGCGGAGATTCGTTCAACTTTTGATTTGCTCAGTTATAAGAACCTTTAAAATTGTCTAAAACTGCCTGTAAGGGACAGGAGAAAGCCTAGCCAAGGATGAGGTCCTCAGGGTGCAGAGAACATTTCTGGCAGATCACCACTAAAGGCACGGGTGCCCCCATTCCTCCCATCACAACCTGAGACCTTGCAAACTGAAGCTCAACCCATATCTGGCTGCACACGCTCAGGTCTGTAAATGGTGAGGCCAGTCATTTGAGTCCAATTTCAAGTCCAGTTTGGCTCTCCATGAAACACCTCCTAAGCCCCACCATGCATCCAAGCATGTTCTCAAATAGCTTTGTCTTATAGTCCATACAAAATGCCAGGAAACCATTATACCTGGCCACACGTTACCCATCAACCAACTTCCTCCAAAAATGAAAAAAACATTCCTTTCTAAAAGAATTATCTTTTTTTTCCCCCCTGTGGGTAAAAAATTATACCTATGTGTATCAGTAACTGCTGCCAAAATGCTTTACTAATAAACCCAAGAATATCTAAGTTCTTTACTACCTTTTGCTTAAAGCATCTGAGTGCCTTCTTAGCAGTTAACTGAAAAGCACTGGTACAGAATATATACAAAAGACCTAAGAATCAAAAATATTAAAACAAAGAAGCACCTAAAAGAAGGTAGACAGTGCTAACATCGGAAGAACCAAAATTTTCTATACATACTCCTTTTTAAAATCAGCAGTTATTTTCCCCCTTGCTATAATTTACATTTGTGAATGTACTAATAATAAGTTTAAGAAGTAGGTAACATAACCAGAAAAGGCCTTTAAAATCTCTCCTGACCACTCACGTGAGTCTTGGAATGACTGCCCTGTCACAGGAGTGAACACACAGACCTTACCAAAGTCCAGAGAGCAAATGAGGGTGTCTCACGAAAAGAGTCACCATCCTTAACTCAGCAAGGTACCAGCAACCACTGAGGCAAAGGGGTGGCTGTTTTATCCACAAAGCATTTCTGTACCACTTTCATGCCCCAACATTTTTCTCTCTTTGCTCTGATTCAAAAGAAGGTAAGATAATCTGTTAACTGATAACTCAGCCTTAAGGGGACATACACTGGCAACAGAGCTTGAAAACATGGCCTCCCCAAGCTGTAGCAAGGTTCTGATGCCAGGATCCAAACTCACCAGCACCGACAAGGCTGCTCCCGCTATAACATATGCACGTAAAAGGCTACAGAGAAACTCTGGAGTTGTTTCACGTGGGCAAGAGCACTGAGGTTGCCATTTACCTGATCGAGGTTTCAGGCCAAACAGACCTGTGCTGGTGTTGGTCGGAGAGATGGCGGGGGAGTTCTCTCTCATCTGTTAAAAGGAAAGGACATTTTTAAAAGAACTGGAGCAGAACTATGCATGCTTCTCCAGGATCAAGGATTGTAATAAAACCACAACCTCCTTGCTGTGAGGAAGTCCTGACTAAAAAATATTATAATGGATGCATCTTCACATTGCAAATTCTTGTGGTAGAATCAACAGAATGTTATTTGGGGGGAGATTTATTCAGCTTTTATATGCTCATTATAAGAGTTCACAATTGTGTGATACTGGTAATCCTTTTCTGCTCCAGGATAGATGTGTGCATTCAAGAGCAGGCACGCGCATGCAAGTGCACACGTACACACACACACACATACCACCTCACAGAGGGCACATCTGATAAAGAATCTCATAACACAACGAGATGAGAAAACAGATGACACTGAGCAGATGTCTCAGCTACATGGAAATCCCATGCTGAATCATTTATGGTTAACAAGACATTCTAAATGTTGCCTATTTGAGCTATTTTCACTCTGCTTTCTACAAAAATGCTGCTATATTTAATTTTCAAAATGTATCTTATAAAATGAGTCTTTAATTATGGATAGGGCTGGATCAGGCTATGACAGCTAATAAGAGATTCCCTCTGAGATTCTGCAATACAATTAACTCACGAATCACAACAGTCTCAGATAACAGATTTTTGTAAAAGAGATTCCAATTCAGGTTTCACAAAACACCTCAGCTTTCATTAATCATCAGGAAACTTACCTCATTGGGAGAATACTCGCTCCCATTACTCTGTAATGTTAGGTCATTTTGCACCTAAAGGAAGAAAAAAATGCAAGGTATGTTCCATCAGACTATAAATTTTTTGAGGCAAGAACTGAGTCTGACTGCTATCATATCCCTGGCACACAGGGATACAATGCCTAATACATGGAATTAATTTGTAGTTAAGTAGGTCATTCTTACTGTATACTTTCTAAAAACATGCAGCTATATTCATAGAAAAATATATCTAAAATACACAAACTAAGAAAAGGGATTTCCCAGAACAAAGAGCTCAGCCCAAAGTACCTGTGAACATCAGCTTGCCAGGTTACCCAATAACCTGCAGGCTCCCACCTGCTGGGAGCATACGGGTTTTCGGAAATGGTCCAAGGCAGTAGTTCCCAAATACACAAAATCTCACTGGGAGCTCTATAAACAAACATGTCTGGACCTAGCAAAGTCTTATGCTATCAATTCAACATCAGTTTGTTTTGACAACCAATGAGAAAACTCAATAGTTTACTTTACCCAGATCTGCCTGTTTTATAAGGTAATCAAGAACCCCAGGGAATTCCCTGGCAGTCCAGTGGTTACAACTCCACACTTTCACAGTCGAAGGCCCAGGTTTGATTCCTGGTCATGGAACTAAGATACCACAAGCTTTGCAACATGGCCAATATCAACAACAAAATCCCATTGATCCACTCTATAAAAAATTTGGTTATAACTAATATAAATATCACTGACTCGATGGGTGTGAGTCTGAGTGAACTCCGGGAGTTGGTGATGGACAGGGAGGCCTGGCGTGCTGCGATTCATAGGGTTGCAAAGAGTCGGACACGACTGAGCGACTGAACTGAACTGAATATAAACATGTTCATACATATCACCAAACTAGTATAAATTTAAGATGTCTATTCCTATTGTTGAGGATTGCTATTAAAAAACATTCCCAACTGACAAATTCAAGGGAATAACATATTTTTAGAATAAAATGTCATTGATTTCCCTACCCAATTAAATGTCTTAACTGCTAACAAGTATAGAGAAGGCAATGGCACCCCACTCCAGTACTCTTGCCTGGAAAATCCCATGGACGGAGGAGCCTGGAAGGCTTCAGTCCACGGGGTCGCTGAGGGTTGGACACAACTGAGCGACTTGCCTTCACTTTTCACTTTCGTGCATTGGGGAAGGAAATGGCACCCACTCCAGTGCCACTTGTGGCACTCCAGTGTTCTTGCCTGGAGAATCCCAGGGATAGGGGAGCCTGGTGGGCTGCCGTCTATGGGGTCACACAGAGTTGGACACGACTGAAGCAACCTAGCAGCAGCAGCAGCAGCTAACAAGTAACTTGCAGTTTTGATTCTCTATCAGAAACTCTGTTCTCTAATCTTCCCTGTGTTCCTCCATCAACCTTTGCCACTGGACATTATTTATGTATGAGAGTATACTTTGCAGTTCTTCCTGGATGGATGCAAGTGCTACCCTAACTTACTGGGGACAGTCATCTACAGTGTGTAAAAAAGCAGAGAATGTGGTGTGCTAATTACAAGCCATTTCACAGTCTTGGTCTCACCATGTAACTGGGCACAGCCTCTCTCTTGGTGTTTCTGTCTGGTTTATGCTCTATGCCATCGGGCCCACACTGTTGTGCTCAGCACAGCCTCCTGGGACCCATCCAAATCCAAATCGCCCTTGAAATCTAGATTAATCTCCCTTTCCTTAAACTCTCATCCCTTCCCCTACCATCCCAGAGTACCTAAAACACCCAGGACTATGGGCTATCTCATAGTCTTCTCTGCTTTCTCAATACCTATGGCTTCTTTCCTCCATAATTTTTAAAATGCCTTAAAAGTGAGGGCAACTTCATCTCCTTCCTATCCCAGTCTTGGGTATTAAAAACAAGGCTGCATCCAGCACAAGGACTCAACACAGACTGGCCAACTGATGTAAGACTCTGCTTATGAAACTGATTTCTTCCTGAATCAGGTGGAAGAAATAATACAGAAATAACCAGACCATAAAGGAGGGGCCCACTTAAGTTCCACATATCATCGGCACTGGCCTTGCTCATTCACCACTTTCTTTTCCATTCCTCCTTCTTGTGAATTTTTTTTTCCACCAGGGCCAGAAATTCTCCCTTCCTTTTTAAAATCATGAAGACATACCTATCATGGACAGAGAATTGCCCAAAGAAGGAAGATAAGGAATAAGAATTCCTTATACCAAACATGATTCCTCGTTCCACCAAAAAGGAAAAAAAAAAAAATTTAATGCTGTAAATCAGAGATAGAATGGAGATCTTTTTTTCCTAGAGGCTTGGTGTCTTCCTGATACTCCTGATATGCACACAGGAGGGCATCTATTTTACTGGAATCAAATGTGGTTCTGCAGGGTCTTCCCTGGTTGCCCAGTGGTTAAGACTCTGTACTTCCAATGCAGGGGGCATGGGTTCAACCCCTCATCAGGGAACTAGATCCCACATCTTAGTGGGAATCTCTGTGTGCTATGTAGCACAACCAAAAAAAAAAAAAAAAAGATTAAAAAAGTGGGTCTGCAGCAGGATTCTACCGTGGTCTCAAAATATTTCTTCACTGACTACTAGTTGAAAGAGGAAATAAAACAATACTTAAATGGTGGAGAAATCAAGCTCCACGTCGCCTGGGTGGTCAAATCACCATCACCAGTGAAGCACAGACATACACAATGTGCCTCTGAAGGTGATGCCCTGAGAAGGACACCGCATCACCTGGGCAGCATCCCAGACAAGAACACAGAGACCCAATCTAACCATGAGGAAATATGAAGGATTTCTGTCCCACAAAATAAGGGGCAGCTCATTCTTTAAAAAAGAAGAACACTGTATTGTTTAAAATTTTAAGATCATAAAAAATCAAAGAAAGGTTGTGGAAATATCCAGAATAAAGGAAACTATAGGTACCTGGCAACTATTGCTTCTAAACCGGATCCTACTAACGGGGAAAAAGTGCTGTGAAAAACGTCATTGCTGCTGCTACTGCTAAGGCGCTTCAGTCGTGTCCGACTCTGTGTGATCCCATAGACGGCAGCCCACCAGGCTCCCCCGTCCCTGGGATTCTCCAGGCAAGAACTCTGGAGTGGGTTGCCATTTCCTTCTCTATTAGATCAATCTAAATATTTGGACTATGGAGAGCAGATTAGACAAAACTATTTTATCAGTGTAAATTTATGAAGTTGATAACTGAAGTCGAGTTATATAGAATAAAATCCCTATTCTTAGGAAAGGTACATTGAAATGTTTAGGGAAAAGGACTATGACATATAAAACTTATCCTTTGATTTTCAGAAAAAGAACTCTGGGGAGGAAGAGAGAGACAGAGATATCAGGAAAGTGGTAAAATGTTAATCACAGAAAATGTGGGGAGAAGGTTATAATTTTTTGTAACTTTTTGCAGACTTCTGTAATTTTTAACCTTTTATAATTATTTCCAAGGAAAAAACTAAATACAAAAATAGGTCTGCACATCAAAAGGAGCATGTCCCAAAAGAAGAGCCTCATGAAATAGACCAGGACAGCCTTCACATAAGAGGCTTCCTGATGTCCCACTCCTGGGTCATTGCGTGACCCTCCACTTGGGGAGGAGGGAGTGCAGTGACCCTGAGGACAGGGCGGAGGAACAGTCTCAGCTAAAGTCAGGTGTCCTGGGTTATAAGATGGATCCTAACTTACAGAAAATCCAGAAGTGAGAGAGGTAGCCCACGGGAGTCCATAGTTAGCAAGCCTTTGAGATGGAAAGAAAATTCAATGTAATCCCAAATCACAGTACTCAACTATGAAACCACATTCTCTAGGAACATGGGTGTTTAAACTATAGCTCTTTTCATTCTTATTTACCATAGAGACTTAGCTAGTTAAGAGTGTGAGGCTGCTTTACTACGGTACCTGTTCAGATACCTCAGGGAACATAAGTTGGCTGTATGGAAATTAGCCATCCTAAACCCATTCAGTAAGAAGGAATGAAACAGGCTGTAACCAGTGTTTTACTCCCATGCCACCAACTCAGACCTCTTTCTCTCCCTGCTTTTTTAAAACTTTGGGACCTTCCAAGCTTATCTCTAGTTTTATGTCCAAACTGCTTTCTCTGCAGCCGCCTGAATTTTACCCTACATAGCTACCTAATCTACCCTTACCCTGTCCCCAGATTCCCCCATCAGTTTATCTTTGCTAGTCTCTTAATCCTCCTAGACATTTCTCAAATCACTTACCCTTGTCTTTCAAGTCTTTCCTAGTTTACATTCATAGGCTGCTGGCACTGGCTGGTCCTACCTCCAGTTTCCGGCAGAGCCAGGTTTCCCTGTGGGGAAAGGCCATTTGCCATGGCCCGCCTTAAAACTGTCTGACATAAAGATTTAGAGAGTTCAATGGAAACAGTCAACTCTTATCTTCAATGGGAGGTAACATATAATAGATAGGCAGGAAAACTAAAGAAGCTAAAAGTATAAAAAATTTGAAAAACAGATCTTGAACAAATTTGAATACTGATCTCACTAATGAAAGTTCTGTTCAGTCGCTCGGTCATGTCTGACTCTTTGTGACCCCATGAACTGCAGCACACCAGGCTTCTCTGTCCTTCACTGTCTCCTAGAGTTTGCTCAAACTCATGTCCATTGAGTCAATGATGCCATCCAACCATCTCATCCTCTGTTGCCCTCTTCTCCCCCTGCCCTTAATCTTTCCGAGCATCAGGGTCTTTTCCAGTGTGTCGGCTCTTTGCATCAGGTGGCCAAAGTGTTATAATGAATGTTCTACCCCATGATACAACTTGATAGAATACAGCCGCCACTCTTCTGTGGCAGAATACTGCACCAGAACTTTGGTTCATCCAGGAGCACCCTTACCTCACATTCTGGAGCCCTCTCCAACTGTATTTGACCACTGTAGGAATTAAAGAATAAAAAGATATAAATGTAAAGCAAAAATACTTCAATGTAAAAAGAGAAAATATACTGTTATAGAAAGGTCAACATACTTTAGTGCAGAGTCTTGCAATTCTAAGTCATCTGCCAGGTCCACAGGGTAAAAGTTTACAATGCTTCTCTCTGTAATATCTGTGCTTAATCTAAAAAGTAGGGCGAAAAAAAGTGTTACCAAATTACTAAACTTTAACAAATCCTCCTGCTTTTAGTTATATACTTAAAAGTTGTGTTTATCATTAGAATTGAGTAATAAAAGGTTTATGGTAGAAATTTCAAACTATTCCTCATCATGACTCTCTCTATATTTTTTAATATAATTTTCAATCTACTTTGGTATCAAAATCCAACTTATTCGAAATACATTAGTAATTTCTGATAATGTCATAAAAGTCATAGGCAGCACACACTAAATTTTACTAAGAACTTAATCAGTTTGTAGAAACAAGTAAAGTTTCTCTCTACTATACTGTATATACATTATACTACAGATATGTACCAAGGGCATTTGTTTAACAGGAATATTAAAATAAAAAATTTCAAAAGCAATTTGAGGTATGCATTTTATCTCTGAAATTGTCTTACACTTTCTGAATTTCTGTAAGAGTTGAATTTTTTTTAAGATCTATAAAACCAGGAACTTCTAAAAGTCATATAAGAGTTACAAAGCTATTTTAAAAAGTGGGTATGCATTCATAGTATATAATCCTATTGAAAATCATATCTAACCAACAATCAGAAATGCTTGAGAGAAGAAATCAACAAAGGCAAAACAGGAAAGCAATATTCAACTAAATTTTTTGATGTTACGGTTGCATGAGCGGTAAAGCTCTAAAATTTAATCCTATGATCAGTGACTTGATTAAAACAAACAAAGCAATCTGGTTCAAGGAAATGAGATAAAGGGAAATCTTAACGTGCATATAAACTTTTTATGACTATTATTCAAGCAGCTAGAAATAACTGACCTCTTGAAGTGCCCTCTCTTTATCAGAAGCAAAAACAGGGCTCTTTCTTTATCCCTATTCCACTGGCTCACAGACACATGATTATCAAGTTAGAACTGTAGCAGTAAAATATCTATTTCAGGACGCACAACAAAGACCTAGAGCAGCCACAGCAGTCGATTACTTTAGGAGGCCAAATCCATAAAAAGCTTTACAATATAATATAATTTTGAAATAACAATCCACCAAGATGCAAATCAACTCTCCCTGGGACGGTTACTCCAGGCCGTTCTCCTCTACACCCAGCAGCTATGCCGACCGGCTCGACATCCTTGGCAACTTACTGCCTCAGACCTTCCCAAGCTGGAGCGGTATCTCCAGATCCTCAGTTCACCCACCTCTCGGGAAGGATGACGCAACGGAGGCCCAGAGCAGGGAGCCACACCCGCCAGGCCACCCGATCTGACTCTGGGTTCCAGTCCCACATTCCCTGGCCACTGCTATTTCCACCAAATGAAGCCGTTCCTTTTCACTTTGGGGCTCACATATTCATCTCAAATTTGTAAGCAAAGTTTACTGGAAATGTGATACAAAGTGGAAGAAGGCAGAAATATTAAAACAGTATAAAGCCCAAGTGGGGGGTCTTTTCTCTGCCACATCACGTCTTTGAGGCTCTATCTCGGATTCAAATTCCTTTCCCGTTGATAGGCTCATCTTTGGGAACTCCATCCATTTATAATACTGCTTCCATTAAAACATACCTTATGAAAGTGACTTTTATTGTGCTTTATTTATTTTTAAAATTTATCTGGCTGCACTGGGTCTTAGTTGCAGCATGTGGGATCCAGTTCTCTGACCAGGGATCGAACCCTTGGCCCCCTGCCTTGAGAGCTCAGAGTCTTAACCACTGAATCACCAGGGAAGTCCCTGAAAGTAACTTTTAAGTCTAAGTCTTAGAGCCCCAGACCTAAACATCTAGCAGCTGAATGGACACTATCACAATGCCACCTTGGATTCTATGCAGCAGGTCCTAACCTGACCCCAATACTGTCCTCAAACTGGCTGTGCCCCGTGGTTCCCGAACTCAGATGGAGACAGGAGGGGTCAGGCCTAAAACACCCTGGACTGTTTCCCTCCATCCTCACCTCCACTTCAATCACCAAAGAACTACCACAGTATCTACTACTATTGAGTATCTCCAATGTTTAAAAGTATAGATAAAAACTATAATTTAGAAACACTCCGAGAAAACTTCCATCTTGATGTATTTGTTTCTAGTTTTAATTGTTAACGGGACCTGGGGCTTCCCTGGTAGCTCAGCTGGTAAAGAAACCGCTTGTAATGCAAGAGACCCTGGGTCAATTCCTGGGTCAGGAAGATCTGCTGGAGAAGGGATAGGCTACCCACTTCAGTATTCCTGGGCTTCCCTGGTGGCTCAGCTGGTAAAGAATCCACCTGCAATGCAGGAGACTTGGGTTCAATCCCCTGGGTTGGGAAGAACCCCTGGAGAAGGCAAGAGCAATCCCACTCCAGTTTTCCAGCCTGGAGAATTCCATGGACTGTATCGTCCATGGGGTCACAAAGAGGCAGACACGACTGAGCAACTTTCACTATCCACTAATTCTATTTATATCATTGGTTAACAAATTTTATGTACTTTCACACTTTTTAAAATTAACATTATATAGTGAGCAACCTAAAATACATTGGAAAGTTTTAAAAAATGTATTGATCGCATATTTCTTATTAAGGACCATACATAATTTAAATATCTCCAAACTGTTAGATCATTGCCTTTTTCCCCAAATATTTGCTAGGAAAAACACCTCTCTCCCCCTCACAACTGCTGTTCATGTCTCTTTGTCCCTTAGGATACATTTTTGGAATTAATTCAAAAGCTTTATGTCTATTTTTAGGCTATGGCTATAAACTACAAGGATACCTTCTGGAGAATGGTTCTGCCCATGCACCTTTCCACCAGCAGTTTATTTATTATTTCAAATCCTCACAACAGTAAAAGCAAGTACTTATAGCCCATCTTACAGATGAGAAAACTGGGGTGCAGGGAATTTATGTAACTCATCCAGAGAAACTGGTGCTAGAGCCAGGCTTACGACCAGTGTCTGCCTGACCAAGGTGTGTTCTCCAGCCATACAATTTCCTCGCCCCATATAATTACTCTGTGTGTGTGTGTGTGTGTCTCTCTCTCTCTCACACACACACAGAAGCTCTCTTCTCCCTGTTTCCACCTCTCTCACTGACTGCTCTGATTTAGAATGTGAAACTCAGCTTTCTAAGGAACACACCTCAGTTAGGTGCTTAAAAATAAGCCAGACTCTGAGCCAACCATGAGGGAGAATGAACGCAGATCATCACATGTTAAAACCACCGCTGCCTCCTTCTACATATGAAATGAAGTCTCAGCTCCTCAACCCCGAGTTTGAAGTCACACCTGCATCACTCCAAACAGCTCCTCTGGGAAGTCCCACTCCTGGCTGCACATCAGAAGCACCAGCACAATTTTTTTTTTTTTAATGAAAATGGCCAGACCCCCTACAGCACTGGCAGGGTCAGGCAGTGTCTGTGTTTTGAAACTTCTACAAATGATACTGAAGCGCAGCCAGCGTGGGAGATCACCCTTCCTGCTTGAGATTTGCCAAGCTTGCTCCACTCTTCTTGACCTCCATGCCTTTGCACGAGCTTTTAATTCAGTCCAGAATTCGCTTTCTCCTTGAAAGTACTAGCTCTTAAAGGCCCAGGTGAAATACTCTAAACTTCCAAAGGCTAGCTGAGCCACCTCCCCTTTTCCATCCGGAGCCAGGCATTCATGCTATCACTTTTTCCCTTCACTTCAAGCCCTTAAATCCATTACACTTATAAATTAATACTCAAGGCAACATCTGCTGTAATCGTTTAAGTTCTTAGAAGGAAGAGCTGTGTCTGGTTCATCCTTATATCCCCCAGCGTACACACTGCACATCTTCACATGTTCTAAGCACCCATCTAATGTCGGCAGAATTGAAATGCTTCTCAAATCAGTTGCTGAAGGTTTCCAGCCATGCTCAGCCTGACCTGTGAGTATTCCTTCAGAGCCAGGCAACGGTGGTGGTGTACTCTCCCTGGCACTCTGGGACTCACTAATAACTCTTTTCATAAATTCCCAGAACCTGGTGTGATTTCCAAACCAACCATATTACAAGACCACATCATATTCACATTTAAATCCCCACAAACCCTGAACAGTTTACCAGGGATAACCTTTGGATCTATTTCCCCATCAATACCATAGTTATCCCTGATACCAGGTATACTGCCTTACTGAAAAATATTTTGTCCATGGGCATTTCATTATCTTCAGCTAAAAAATCAAAAACTATACTGACTACATATAGTGCTTATTATTGACAAGGACTAATTCAATTAAAAATTATCACCCGAATCTTTGGAAATATTTAATTAACATATACTTGGCACCATATGTATGGACAACTGAATCACTTTGCTATATAGCAGAAATGAAACACAACGCTGTAAATCAAGTACACTTCAATAAAAAATGTTTAAAAGAAATAAATATGGTAGCACGTGATAAATTAATACTTGCCCTTTTCAGAAAATCTCTTATATTTCTATATTCCAGGGGTTTAAACTTCACTAATATAAAATATGCACTTTGACTATTTCTGTTGTCTAAACATTATAAAAAAAATCACTCTATGAATTGCACGAAGGATGAATTAATTTCTAGAAATGACAAACAGGGGGTAACTGATCTCAATCCCCCCTCCCAAAGTTTGACTCTTTTGTTTATGCATCTTGGGAAAACAGACAGTTAAAACTACCTTTTCTTTTTCAGTGGTTAGTGGTGAGCCCATACTGTGTGTGCAGATACTTAAAAAATTGCGATAATGCACTCAATACATCAGTGTACACTGTGGACCCACGGAAGCCGGGCCAAGGAAAGACACACATACCTACTGGAATCTTGCAGCAAACCCACCGCTTCTCTCAGCTGTTCAATCATTGCTGTATCGACGTCCTGGTCTTTGGATGAGCTTGTTCTGCACCATGAAAGCAAGCGTGAGATCGAAAATGGCCACTAGAACATGAACAGCACCTGGCTTCTTACGAGCAACCTTACAAAACCCACCTAACATACAGAAATGATTCTGACACACTCAGCATTTTCATGGAGATGTGTCAGAACTCTGTGGGGTGGGCGTCCAGAGTTGCTGGGGTCAGGGAGCCAGCCTGGCTATAAAACACATCAGTCAAAGTCTCACTGCCCCTGGGCCCCCAGCTGCTCAACTGTAACATGAGGGCAACGGACAAGCTGAGTGGTTCTCAGTCCAGGCTCTTTAAGCAGTAAAATCATCTAACGTGCTTAAAAAAATGTCAGGTCTGGAGACCCCCAAGCAGGCCGTCTAGGCCTTGAACATTTTATTAAGGTCTACAGATGATACTGATTTACAGGCAGATTTGGGAACAATAGATATAAGATTGAAAATGGTGTTTCCAAAGATTTACATAGTTTAAAAACTCTTTCTCTGTAAAATCCATTTCCCTATGATTCTATAATCAAGCTAGTCTTCCTCCTTCTCAGCATATCCAATGAACAGCTGGCTGTACGAGACAGTAATTTAAAAGAACTCTGCAATATTTTTAAAAGGCAAGAGAGATTTGATCACAGTTACTGCTTTCCACTGCAGAACATAAGTCAATGTCTTTCTATAAGTGGAGAAACTTTTAATGATGGAGTAAATTCTCACTAAGAGGAAAACCCTCATGAAGTTTGGTGGAAGGTTCAGGCCTATATGCTGGATCATGGAAAACAAAATCCTGGGAACCAAAAATCTACCCTATGCCATATGGTCCAAACCAACCCCATGGAAAAGGTTCACTGTCTTGACAGATAACTCATGCCCTCCTGCGTAAAGCTAGCCAACTAAGTCTTTATATGCATTAGACTGGAAGGGATGCCATCTGGTGCGAGATTCCTTGGGTTCAATCCTAGCCCTCTGTAACCCTGGGGCAAGATGATCAGTCTCCCTGTGCCTCAGTTTTGTCATCGGCAAAATGAGGGATAAAAACAGAATTTATCCCACAGGATTTTTGTAAAGAGGAAATGAGTTACGATCTATGAAGTACTTAGGACACTGTGTGGCACGCGGTATTTAATAAACATTAGCTAGCACAGCTATTGGACTTAAGACCAAGACCTCAGAAGTATACGGTTTTCTCAGGCCTTGAGGACTCTGGGGAAAGAAGTGGGAACAGGACCATATATCATTTTACGTCCAGCTATTGGTTGGTTCAGACAAAGGAAAGTAAGCTGAAATCTTTAGTCCAGAAATTCTATCTCATTTCCTGAATCATGTTCTACACACAGCCTCAAATCAGATAAAACTCAGGGCCAAGGAGGAGGTATGACCTAGTACTGTGTGGTCCCAAGACTGTGACAATATGCACCAGCGGATAAACTTGCATCTTCTGATCAAGATCATTGGAGAGGACTATCAGCTTGCCCAAAGAAAAGTGGACCACAATTCTATCACGACGGAGCTGCCATTCCACTTGAAACATGCACCTTACAGGGTGGAGGCTCATCCCCAGCTCTGGGTACTCACATCCCCTCGGGTGGCCAGTGTGCATCCTCTTCTATCCGTAACAGTTCTTCACAGGCCTCGGTTCTTTCCTATGGGACAGAACACACAGGTCTTCTGAGAGCCACTGGCTGTGACAGTCAACAGTCTAAACCTGCTTCCGTCCATGTTCACTGCAGCACTATTCACAAAAGCCAGAAAGTGGAAACGACCCAAGTGGCCGTGGGTGGATGCATGGACAAGATGTGGTCTAGACGTACAAGAGAATATTGTCCAGCCTTCAAAATGTAGGAAATTGTGATACATGTTACAACATAGATGTCCCTAAGGACATCATGCTACGTGAAATAAATCAATCACGAAAAGAAAAACACTGTATGATTTCACATACATGAGGCCCTAGAATAGTCAAATTCATAAAGACAGAAGGTAGTTGCCAGAGGAGAGGGGAGATTGGGAAGTTACTGTTTAATGGGTAAGGAGCTTCTGTTTTACAAGATGAAAAGAACTTTGGAGGTGGGTGGTGGGGATGGTTACGCAACAAGGTGAATATACTTACCGCTGAACTGCACACTTAAAAAAAATGGCAGCGATGGTAAGTTTTAGGTCATATGCATTTTACCACAATTTAAAATAAAAGACATGGAAGCCTGGTGTGCTGCAGTTCATGGGGTTGCAGAGTCAGACACGACTTAGCAACTCAACAATAACAACAACAAAACATTAAAATTTAAAAAAAGAGAGCCTGGCTCTGGATCACAAGAGTCAGAAATGCAAAGCTTAACTCGATTCCTCATTGCCCTCTTAGCACCTCCTGATGCTGACAGATTCCTCCACTGAGCTTGTCAGTTACATGGAAATGTGCATTCTACTGTTTGCGAGGACAGTGTGTGTGTTTGTGTGTGTGTGTGTGTGTGTGTGTGTGTGTCCACACGTGCGCGTGCCTGTGTGTGCGCGCATGCACTTGTGTGTGCTACTAGGAAAAAGGGAAGCACAAAAGACTTAACGACAGAAAATGCCTCAAATTGCATCTGATGGTTTTCATGTGTAAAACATCCAGATTTCACTGAAATGCAGCCCTCTCCTATGATCTCAGAGAAGCGCTCTGGTGGGAGTATTTAGAAAGGCCTCTCCCACTGTCAGAACTTCCATGCACTGTTCTCCACTTTGATCTCCAACACAGAGAAATACTGCTTTAACTCAGCTGACAGCTAAAACGGAAGCCATCCCTGAAAGTGGGAACATTCCCCTAGCAAGCAAGGTACAATAGACAGAAGGATTGTTTTCTGTGTCAAAGTTCTGACACATTATTAACTAACTCAGGTCCAGCCAACTCTCCAGATGTGTCATGGAGAACAAGTCTCCCTCTAAGGAGGGATCTAGCTGCTTGATGTCAACCTCTGGAAAAAAACTCTTTTTTTAAAAAAAAAGAAAAACACTTAGACTTTTTCTATACTGATTATACATTTTGTGCATAATAAAAATCAATATACAAATTACTGCACCTCTATCCAAGTGACAGTGAAATTTATGGGTGAAAATATACAACCAGAAATAACCAAGAAAACATACAACCAGAAATAACCAAGAAAACATGTTCTTATCTCTTCCTATTGGGTTTCAACTATAGGAGCCATGGGTATTTCCTTCTAAGTTTCAGTTTCACAATAAAAAGTAGCCAACATAAAACAATATAAAACAAAAAATGTATAAAACATCTATTTCAGTACACAAAATAGGGGCAATTTTGGGTTACTTTTGCTAAGTTAGATGGCTATACAGTCGATAAACATTATTCTGATTTGGTATTTATGAATTTATCTACTATCTGAAATACATTTGTCACCCCAAAATCAATACTTGTCGTGATTTTGCAGACACATGCAGAGTCTGGTGAAAAACCGAAGTCTCCAACCCCAACATACACTTTCGTAGTCAGGCTGAACAAGGTGAGGTCATCCATGCTTTTTTGTTTCGTCTTTCAGACGGTAAAAAAGTGTCCTTTTCAGAGTCTACGTAGTATCACACTCTGATGCTTTTCTTTGGTGATTTTGCATTTAAAATGCCCCCTGGAGTAGTACCAGAGTGCTGTCTTATTATCCTAAGCATGAAAAAGCTATGATGTACCCTAAGGAGAAAATACCTGTGTTAGGTACGCTTCCGTTCTGCATGAGTTACAGGGTCTTTCCTGGCTGCAGGTTCAATGTTAACAAACCAACAATCCACATTAAATAAGGTGTCTTGAGGCAGGAACATACATAAAACCAGGTTACATACCAACCAGTTAACAAAAATGTGTGACCAGAGGCTCGTAGGAACCTGACCCTGTATTTCCCACGGGAGCAACAGTTCAGGATTAGATAATTCAGTGTTTGAGGAGACTCTATATAACAGAACTATGTGAACGCGGATCAACTGTAGTTACAAAAGCAAAGAGCTTCTTCAGTGAAGGAGAGGAGACACAGTTATATACAACACAGAGCTCTTGATGGTCGAGGGCTGAGTAATTCAGTACAGTGGACGGCAGTCAAACACACTCACACTTTAAAAGAGACACAAGTCGAGGCTAAAATGGGCCTGATTTCAGTGTACAACTTTTCACTGTAGATTTAGGTTTTATTTTACTGTTAAGAGTTCTCCACCTGCCAAGGGAAGTCAAGAGAAGCCTCGGGAAACATTTGTGGTAGATTTCAACACTCACCTTTGTTCCCCTAGACTCTGCCCACAGGACCCATTCTGGACAGTAGCCATTTCCCTGGACCCAATGCCTCCCGAAATCTCTAAATCTAGGGAACTTGCTTTTCTGAAACAACATGTTTTTTTTTAAACTATCATTTTAATTGTTTTCTTCAGGGCTTCCACCATTAGACCCTCAACTTGAACTGTTCATAAAAGCAAGATCAAAGCCCAATTTTCCACGTTTTGGTGACAGACTTGTCTCAGAGTTGACAGACAGGCATCAAATGTGGGAGCATCCTGTGAGTGTGACTGGCCGGAGAGTCACCGTCTGAGATTCTCACTTTAGGAGAATGCCTGGCGGGGGTGGGATGCTGGACGCTCAGCAGGGGTTGGGGGACTCCTGCTGTCATCCGAATAAGCAGTGATGAGGCTGCACTGAAGCCACAGAAGAGGAGGCAGAGGACAGAAGGAGGCAGTGCGGGTGAGATAATTTGAAATAAGAGCTGATGGACTAAATATACAGAATAACGCATCAGGTTTTCTGCAAACGTGCATCGTATGCCAGGACCACTGTGCGTGTTTTGAGCAACCTGAGTCTCCTACAGTGTACCGTTCAGCTGTTTTCCTCCCAGTTGCCTTGAAGGTGATGCTCGGAGACATTTGTTTAGATAGAGCCCAGCCATCCTGGCTAGCACCATCCTCAGGAAATAAGGACCAGCACCTAAAGACCCCAGGCCTGACTTTAACACAGCAACCCAGAGACCACCGTCTCTCACCACCCACAGGTATCTGAACTAAACCAAAAGGATTATCCTCGTGATCCTCGGGGGCCATGACCGAGGCCAAAGCACTGACAGGAACAAACCAACGCACGTAATCCTGTCACAAAGTGGAGCCTCAGCCGCCAGGTTTGCAAAGCGCTGGTTCTCCCCTCATCGTTGCCACCCCTCTGATGAAGGTTCGTCTGACAATTTAGTGACTTCATCCAACCTTTCAACATCTCAGCGCCACAAAACCTGCTCGGGAATAAGTGACCTCAGAGTAACCTTCCGAAAAAGGGAACATATTCATTTAAAAGTCTTCATTTTTTTCTCCTTTTACTATAAATATGCTCCCAAGAAAAGCATTTTCCTAGGATACGTTGAAAAGCACATGAAACTTCGTTTTAGCTTTTACTGGATGGTCACAGCAATTCTGATAAATTTCCTGACTTATCTGATTCACTGACTACTGGAAAGCTTAGTAATTTCCGAATACAGAAGAAAATCACACATAAACACAGACACATAGGCATGCATTGCAGGGATCAGGTCCTCATGTCACAGACAGACATACGAGGCATTGAGAAGATGGTACAAAGGCCAGAGGAAGGTGGCAATAAGCCGAGAGTGAAGGTGATGGATTGGAAACCTTGAATTAAACTCTAAGGTGCCAAACAGAACTCAGGAAGTTAAGAAATTATTAACACGTGACCCTCAACTTGCCTTCATGTAGTTCATAAATCCTGAATGGAGCTCATCCGTTCTGTGGCCTCTGTCTTCTCCTGGGTCGTCACTGTCACTCACAAGTGAAGGCGCTGGTTGAAATTCCTGATGAAATTCTCCTATTAGGAAAATAAAAAGAGAGAGACAAAGCATGACTTAATAAACAGACGAACAAAAACATAGATTACTCTAAAACCCACCATTTAGCTTCCCAATCTTCTCCCCGATCTCTCCTGGAGGTACATGGTGACCCAAGTTTTATCTTCCCTCTAGGATGTGAGAACAAGGTGAAAAAAAGAGAAAGAAGGGGAATAAAAGTAACAGAAATAGAAAACCAGAAATCTAATCATCAAGGCCTCTTGATCTAAAGCAGTGGGGTGGGGTGGGGTGGGAGGAAGGTCCAAGAGGGAGGGGATGTAGGCACACATATAGCTGATTCATTTTGTTGTGCAGCAGGAGCTAACACGGCTCTATAAAACAATTATCCTCCAAATAATAACATTTTTTAAAGTCATGGCCTCTTTATGGCTTAATTTCATATGAAAGAAATGAAATCTCCTGTAATTTTTTTTTTAAGGAACAGAGAAGAGAAAAATATAAAAGTGGACTTTTTTGTGCTCCCAGCAACAGGTGACAAGTAAGTATTTCAAATTCAAAATTCAGTGAACAGTTACTGAGCAACTACTAAATAAATGGCCAGGTATAATGCTAAACATTCCGGGAATTTAAAAAACTAGTGAACATCGTGAGAAAGTGTCAGAAAAGACAAAGATAAGGATCCAAAATCATAACATGAAAAGTGACTGTGATGAGGGCTGTATGGAGGAAAAGTGCTGTCCGTCAGAGCTCGTCCAACAGACTGTGTTCTGGATGCTGCAGGACAGGAAGAAGGAACAAAGGTGGATCTCTTCCAGTTGCTCCGGACACTGGAAAGAACCAAGTAGGACCACAACACCTTCAAGGATCTCTGCCTGCCTGCTAAGTTGCTTCAGTCGTTTCTGATTCTTTGTGACCCTAACGAGTCCTAGCCCGCCAGACTCCTCTGTCCATGGGATTCCCCAGGCAAGAATGCTAGAGTGGGTCACCATGCCTTCCTCCAGGAGATCTTCCCCACCCAGAGACTGAACCCATGTCTTATGTCTCTTGCATCGGCAGGTGAGTTCTTTACCACTAGTGCCACCTGGGAAGACCTCAAAGACTTCTAGCCAGCAAAAAACAGCCACTTCTAGAACAGAGGAACAGTTAGAACTGGACATGGAACAACAGACTGGTTCCAAATAGGAAAAGGAGTACTCAAGGCTGTATATTGTCACCCTGCTTATTTTACTTAGATGCAGAGTACATCGTGAGAAACGTTGGACTGGAAGAAGCACAAGCTGGAATCAGTATTGCTGGGAGAAACATCAATAACCTCAGATATGCAGATGACACCACCCTTATGGCAGAAAGCGAAGAGGAACTAAAGAGCCTCTTGATGAAAGTGAAAGGGGAAAGTGAAAAAACTGGCTTAAAACTGAACATTCAGAAAATTAAGATCATGGCATCCAGTCCCATCACTTCATGGCAAATAGATGGCAAAACAATGGAAACAGTGACAGACTTTCTTTCCTTGGGCTCCAAAATCACTGCAGATGGTGACTACAGACATGAAATTAAAAGACGCTTGCTCCTTGGAAGAAAAGCTATGACAAACCTAGACAGCCTATTAAAAAGCAGAGACATTACTTTGCCAACAAATGTCCATCTAGTCAAAGTTACATTTTTTCCAGTAGTCACGTATGTATGTGAGAGTTGAACCATAAAGAAAGCTGAGTGCCAAAGAATTGATGCTTTTGAACTGTGATGCTGGAGAAGACTCTTGAGAGTCCCTTGGACTGCAAGGAGATCTAACCAGTCAATCCTAAAGGAAATCACACCTGAATATTCATTCGAAGGACTGATGCTGAAGCTGAAGCTCCAATCCTTTGGCCACTTGATGCAAAGAACTGACTCATTGGAAAAGATCCTGATGCTGGGAAAGATTGAAGGCAGGAGGAGAAGGGGACAACAGAGGATGAGATGGTTGGATGGTAACACTGACTCGGTGGATATGACTTTGAGTAAACTCCAGGAGATGGTGAAGGACAGGAAAGCCTGGCGTGCTGCAGTCCATGGGGTCACAAAGAGTCAGACACGACTGAGCGACCGAACTGAACTGAACTTCCTCAGCTACAGAATAGAGTGCTTAGAGTATCCATGTCAGAGTTTGGAATTTTAAATGAGATCACCTTCACATATTAGCCAGCGCCTCATGCATATGAATACTCAATAAACAGTAACTACTGTATTACTGCTGCCGTATTTCTACATATTTTAAACATAGCATTTGGAACTTAAAAATAAGCACTTTCACCAGACTTCCCTGGTGGTCAGTGGCTAGGACTCCATGTCCCCAGTGCAGCAGTCCAGGGTTCAATCCCTGGTAGGGGAAATGGATCCTGATGCCACAAGTAAGAGCTTATATGACACAACGAAATCCTACACACCACAACAAAGATGGGAGATCCCCAGGTTCGCAAGGGAGACAAGTGTAGCCAAATAACTGGACACAAGTTGAAAACAAAACAGAACAAGCACTTTCTTCCCATCCTCCCTTCTCAGACCTTGAACTGGGCCAAGGCGATGGCAGTCCTCCTCCTTGGTTTGTTCTTCTTCCATGATGTTTGACATTGGCACATTGAGGCTAACCGTGTCTTCATCAGAAGGCTGAAAAGAAACGAGGCACTGTCTGATTCAAGGGAGAAGTGTTATCAAGGCAGATTAAGAGAATGTTTTGTGATTAAAAAAAAAAAAAGTACTGTGATTCTCACAAACGTAGTACTGATTAAAAGAGACCAAAGAACAATGCCACTAAAATATAAATTCAAAGACGGGCAAAATTAATCTATGGTATTTGAAGTCTGGATAGTGGCTGCTCTCGCATTGGCGGGTGGGTGCATGAGGGGGTCTTCCTGGGTGGCTGCTACAGTTTTGTTTCTCTAACCAGGAACTGTTTGTGTGAGTGTGCTCGCTTATTCAAAACTCATCAAGCTAACACACACATCTTTCTCTGTATGTACGTTTTGATCTGAAATTTTTTCAGGGACCTGATGATGTTTTCTAAGCTAAGAGTCAGGACACTGAGAAGGACTGGATAACACCTGATAGAATAAAGAAATAACGGGAAATCCACTACCAAGCTAGCCCTAAGTGTAATCGATCGCTATTATAGTAATCGTGCTCTGAGATCTGACGACAATCCTGATTTACCAAAAGTACATTAATTAAGGTTCCATGGGGCCAAATACAGATGGCAGGCAGCCAGCCCCTGAAACATCCATTTATTTTCAGTGCATCTTACACACAACATCAAGCTTCAGTTTATTTCCCTGTTTAGGTAGAGNGATGAACATAGATGTAAAAATCCTCAACAAAATTTTAGCAAACAGAATTCAGCAACACATCAAAAAGCTAATACACCGTGATCACGTTGGATTTAGTCTAGGAGTGCAAAGATTGTTCAATATATGAAAATCAATTAGTGTGATACACCATATTAACATATGGAAAGATAAAAACCATATGATCATCTCAATAGATGCAGAAAAAGCCTTTGAAAAAATTCAGCACACATTTATGATTAAAATTTCAAAAAATGGGCATAGAAGGAATCTACCTCAACATAGTAAAGGCCATATATAAGCCTACAGCAAACATTATCCTCAGTGGTGAAAAACTGAAAGCATTCCCCGCTAAAATCAGGAACCAAGACAAAGGTGTCCACTATTATTCAACATAGTTCTGGAAGTCCTAGCTACAAAAATCAAAGAAAAAGAAATAAAAAGAATTAAAATTGGAAAAGAAGTATAGCTCTCCCTCTTTGCAGATGATATGATACTGTACATAGAAAACCCTAAAGATAGTATCAGAAAATTACTAGACCTAAACAGTGAATTTTGAAAAGGTGCAGGATACAAAATCAATACACAGAAATCACTTGTGTCTCTATATACTAACAATGAAAATTCAGAAAGATAAATTACAGAATCAGTCCCATTCACCATTGCAAAAAAAAAAAAAAGAATTAACTATCTAGGAATAAAGTTACCCAAGGAGACAAAAGAACTGTACACAGAAAATTATGACACTAATGAATGAAATCAAAAATGATATAAACAGATGGAGAGATAGTCCATATTCTTGGGTAAGAAGAATTTTTATTGTCTATACTACAAAATGCAATCTATAGATTCAATGTGACCCCTATCAAATTGCAGATAACATTTTTCACAGAGTAGAACAAAAAATTTCACAATTCATATGGAGACGCAAAAGACCCCAAATAGCCAAAGCAGTCTTGAGAAAGAATGGAACTAGAGGAATCAAACTTCCCGACTTCAGATTATACTACACAGCTACAGTCATCAAGACAGTATGGTACTGGCACAAAAACAGATATACAGACCAATGGAACAAGATAGAAAACCTAGAAATAAAACCGTCCACCTATGTATGCCTTATTTTTCACAAAGGAGGCAAGAATATACAATGGGGCAAAGACAGCCTCTTCAATAAATGGTGCTGGGAAAACTGGACAGATATATATAGAAGAATAAAATTAGAACACTTCCAAACACCATACACAAAGACAAATATTAATTTTTTGATACATTAATATAGAATACATTTCCTTTTGATTGTGTCATTCTATTTCTTTCTTGAAAATCTTGTAGATCTGAATTGTATAGACCTTTCATCTTCTTCTTAAATTTGCTCCTAATTGTTTTTGATCCAATTTAAATGGGATTTTTTTCTCTATTCTGAATGTTTCCTTGTAAATGTGTAACAGTACAGTTGATTTCTATATATTTATTTTATATTTTTCAACTTTATTGAAATCATTGATTAGTTATAACAGGTTTTATTCTTTAGGGGTTTTGACATATAATATCCTATCATTACATATAATAAAATGAATGTCTTTTACTTCATTTTCTTCCCTGATAGCTCTAGTGAAATTTAAGTTGCATAGAACAGCCTTGCAGAGAAGGTGATGGCACTCCACTCCAGTAATCTTGCCTGGAAAATCCCATGGACAGAGGAGCCTGGTAGGCTGCAGTCCACGGGGTCGTAAAGAGTCAGACACGACTGAGTGACTTCACTTTCACTTTTCACTTTCATGCACTGGAGAAGGAAATGGCAACCCACTCCAGTGTTCTTACCAGGAGAACCCCAGGGATGAGGGAGCCTGTTGGCCTGCCGTCTATGGGGTCGCACAGAGTTGGACACAACTGAAGCGACTTAGCAAACAGCAGAGTAGCATTGACTTGTCCCAGGTCTCACAAGAAAAGCTCTCAGTTTTTCACTCTTAAGAACTTTAGCTGTGTGTTTGTTGTATGTAATCTTAATTATTTTGCAGTGTAACACTTCAATACTGAATTTTTCTGGATTTTTATCAATGCTGTAATTTGCCAAGTCTCTTTTCAATGTCTATTAAGAAAAGTATATTATTATAAATGTAATTGTATTATACTAAGTGGGCCTTAGAAAGCATCACTACAAACAAAGCTAGTGGAGGTGATGGAATTCCAGTTGAGCTGTTTCAAATCCTGAAAGATGATGCTGTGAAAGTGCTGCACTCAATATGCCAGCAAATTTGGAAAACTCAGCAGTGGCCACAGGACTGGAAAAGTTCAGTTTTCATTCTAATCCCAAAGAAAGGAGTGCCAAAGAATGCTCAAAATACCTCACAATTGCACTCATCTCACGTGCTAGTAAAGTAATGCTCAAAATTCTCCAAGCCAGGCTTCAGCAATATGTGAACCATGAACTTCCTAATGTTCAGGCTGGTTTTAGAAAAGGCAGAGGAACCAGAGATCAAATTGCCAACATCCACTGGATCATCAAAAAAGCAAGAGAGTTCCAGAAAAAAAATCTATTTCTGCTGTATTGACAATGCCAAAGCCTTTGACTGTGTGGATCACAGTAAACTCTGGAAACTTCTGAAAGAGATGGGAATACCAGACCACCTGACCTGCCTCTTGAGTAATCTGTAGGCAGATCAGGAAGCAAGAGTTAGAACTGGACATGGAACAACAGACTGGTTCCAAATAGGAAAAGGAGTACATCAAGGCTGTATATTGTCACCCTGCTTATTTAACTTCTATGCAGAGTACATCATGAGAAACGCTGGACTGGAAGAAGCACAAGCTGGAATCAAGATTGCTGGGAGAAATACCAATAACCTCAGATATGCAGATGACACCACCCTTATGGCAGAAAGTGAAGAGCAACTAAAAAGCCTCTTGATGAAAGTGAAAGAGGAGAGTGAAAAAGTTGTCTTAAAGCTCAACATTCAGAAAACTAAGATAATGACATCCAGTCACATCACTTCATGGGAAATAGATGGGGAAACAGGGGAAACAGAGTCAGACTTCATTTTTTTGGTCTCCAAAATCACTGCAGATGGTGATTGCAGCCATGAAATTAAACGATGCTTACTCCTTGGAAGAAAAGTTATGACCAACCTAGATAGCATATTCAAAAGCAGAGACATTACTTTGCCACCTAAGTTCCGTCTAGTCAAGGCTATGGCTTTTCCTGTGGTCATGTATGGATGTGAGAATTAGACTGTGAAGAAGGCTGAGCGCCGAAGAATTGATGCTTTTGAACTGTGATGTTGGAGAAGACTCTTGAGAGTCCCTTGGACTGAAAGGAGATCCAACCAGTCCCTTCCGGAGGAAATCAGCCCTGGGATTTCTTTGGAAGGAATGATGCTAAAGCTGAAATTCCATTACTTTGGCCACCTTATGCAAAGAGTTGACTCATTGGAAAAGACTCTGATGCTGGGAGGGATTGGGGGCAGGAGGAGAAGGGGACGACCAAGGATGAGATGGCTGGATGGCATCACTGACTCGATGGACATGAGTCTGAGTGAACTCCGGGAGTTGGTGATGGAGAGGGAAGCCTTGCATACTGCGATTCATGGGGTCGCAGAGTCGGACACGACTGAGCAACTGAACTGAACTGAACTGAAGTGTGTGTATCACAGAATCTCATTTGATCATGGTGTGTAACCCTCATAATGTGCTATTGAGTTCAGTTTTCTAAGACTTTATTGAGAATATTTGCATGTATATTTATCAGGTGTATTGGTCTATAGTTTTCTTTTCCTGACATCTCCTTATCTAAATTTGGTATCACGGTATTTTTGGCCTAATAAAGTGTTTAAAATTCCTCCCTGTTCAGTTTTTAAGAGACATTAATAATGATTATTTTTAAGTGTTTGGTAGAAATTCCCAGTGAAACCACTGGCCCTAGGTTTTTCTGTGTTGGGAGATTTTTGATTACTGATTGATCTTTACTCATTATTGGTATGTTTTGATTTTCTATTTTATCAAGATTCAGTTTTTGATAAATTACGGCAGAATCCTCTATGAACAACTCCCCAGAGTAATGGAAATAAAACAAAAATAAACAAATGGGACCTAATTAAGCTTAAAAGCTTTTACACAACAAATGAAACTATAAGCAAGGTAAAAGACTCCAGAATGGGAGAAAATAATAGCAAATGAAGCAACTGACAAAGAATTAATCTCAAAAATATGCAAGCAACTCACGAAGCTCAATTCCAGAAAAATGAATGCCCCCCCCCAAAAAAAAGGGCCAAAGAACTAAACAGACATTTCTCCAAAGACATACAGATGGCTAACACATGAAAAGATGCTCAACATCACTCGTTATCAGAGAAATGCAATTAAAACCACAATGAGTTACCATCTCTCAATGGTTAGAATGTTTACTATTAAGAAGTCTATAAGCAATAAATGCCGGCGAGGGTGAAGAGAAAAGGGAACCCTCTTACACTGTTGGTGGGAATGCAAACTACTACAGCCACAATGGAGAACAGTGTGGAGATTCCTTTAAAAACTGGAAATAGAACTGCTATATGACCCAGCAATTCCACTGCTGGTCAGGGACACCAAGGAAACCATAAATAAAAGAGATATGTGTACCCCAATGTTCATTGCAACACTGTTTACAGTTACCAGGACATGGAAGCAACCTAGATGTCCATCAGCAGAAGAGTGGATAAGAAAGCTGTTGTACATATATACAGTGGAATATTACTCATGCATTAAAAAAGAATGTATTTGAATCAGTTCTAATGAGGTGGATCAAACTGGAGCCTGTTATACAGAGTGAAGTAAGTCAGAAAGAAAAACAAGTACATTAAAGCATATATGTGGAATTTAGAAAGATGGTAATGATGACCCTATATGGGAGACAGCAAAAGAGATACAGATGTAAAGAACAGATTTTTTGGACCCTGTGGGAGAAAGTGAGGGTGGGGTGATTTGAGAGAATAACATTGAAACATGTGTATTACCATATGTGAAATAGATAACTAGTCCAGGTTCGATGCATGAGACATGTTGCTCAGGGCTGGTGCATTGGGATGACCCTGAGGGATGGGATGGAAAGAGAGGTGGGAGAGAGCTCAGGATGGGGAACATGACATGGCTGATTCATGTCAATGTATGGCAAAAAACCACAACAGTATTGTAAATTAATTAGCTTCCAATTAAAATAAATAAATTTATTTTTTAAAAGATCGTTTTTGTAAACCGTTCCTAGGAATTTATCCACTTTCTTAGCTTATCAAAAATTCAGTATATAATTTTTTGTAGTATTATCTTAAGAGCTTTTTATTTTGGTGATATCATTTTTTCCTTTTCAGTTTTATTTTTATTTATTCAAGTGTGCTTTGTTGAATTTTGATCTTTTTTACTAAAACTTTGTCAACTGTGTTCATCCATTTTTTAAAGCCATCCCATCAGTCTTTTTTGTTATCTTTCTATAATTTATTTCATTTTTAATTTCTGATATTGCCATTTTACCCCTGCTACTAACTTTTCTTTTGTATTTTTAAAAACTTTTTTTAAGTTCTTTGAGATGTATAGATAGGTTTTGTATTTGAAATCTTTCATTTTCTTAATATAGGCATTTATCACTATAAATTTCCCACAGTACAACTTTGGCTTTGTACTATGGATTTTCATTTTATTTTATGTCAAACTATTTATTATATATTTCTCCTTTTATTTTCTATTTTTATTGGAGCATAGTTGATTTACAATATTGTGATTATTTCAGGAGGTAAGCAAAGTGAATCAACTATATATTATTGTATAGCTGGCATATATATATGATATTGGGTATAGCTCCATGTGCTGTATATTAAGTCCTTGTTAGTTATATATTTTATAAACAGTGTTAGGAGATTTGGATTAACATATTTGTTTTGATTTCCTCTTTGCAAAATTGGTTGTTAAAAACATATTGTTCTTTTTCTCCACATGCATGTGGATATTACATTTTTCTTCTTGTTATTAATTTCTACTATAACACAGTTTTGGTGAAGAAAAGATGCTTGATTTAATTTCAGTCTCCTTAAATTTACTGAGAGTTGTTTTTTGGCCTTATATATGGCCAATCCTACACAATGTTACACATGAACTTGAGAATAGATTTTTATTACTTGGAATGTTCTCTATGTGTCTTTTAATTCCATTTGATCAAAGTAGTAGATTATGTTCAAAAGTTCCTTATTAATTTTCTTCTAAGTGTTCTATTATTATTGAAAGTGGATATTAACATTTCCTACAATTATTGCAGCACTCTCTACTTCTCCATTCAAATCTGTCAATATTTCTGTATCTATAAACCTATATAAGCATTGTTTTGGCTATATAATTTTATTTTTTAAATCTTTCTCTTACATATGCATCAAACTTAAAAGCTTTCTAATTGTTCCTTATAATTTATAGCTAATCTAAATCAACTCAGTAGCAAACTAAATAATTTACAATTATATAGATCCATTCTCAAATAACACAATGCGTCATTTATAGTGAAGATTACTTGTGACACATTATTCCCACTTCCTCTTTCTCACCCTTTTTATTTGTCTAAGAAATTTCTTATTCTAGATAATTTTTATTTCACCATTTAAGATATTTCTCTTCTTTCTTACTTTAATGGTTTCTGATAGTAAATACACCAAAATGTTTATCCTTGTTCTCCTAATGATAAATTTTTTGTTTGTTTGATTTTGGTCTCTGTCAGCTTTCAAAACTTTTCTCTCATCCTTAACTATCTGTCATTTAGACACAATGTGCTTAGATGATAGTTTGGTGGTATTCGTTCTCCTATGGATAGTTTGGAGAGTCTTTTCCAACACCACAGTTCAAAATCATCAATTCTTCTGCACTCAGCTTTCTTTATAGTCCAGCTCTCACATCTATACACAACTACTGGAAAAACCATAGCCTTTACTAGACAGACCTTTGATGGCAAAGTAATATCTTTGATTTTTAATATGCTGTCTAGCTGGTCATAACTTTTCTTCCAAGGAGCAAGCATTTTTTATTTTCATGGCTGCAATCACTATCCGCAGTGATTTTGGAGCCCCAAAAAATAAAGTCAGCCACTATTTCCACGGTTTCCCCATCTACTTGCCATGAAGTGATGGGACCGGATGCCATGATCCTAGTTTTCTGAATGTTGAGCTTTAAGCCAACTTTTACACTCTCCTCTTTCACTTTCATCAAGAGGATCTTTAGTTCTTCACTTTCTGCCATAAAGGTGGTTTCATCTGCATATCTGAGGTTATTGATATTTCTCCCAGCAATCTTGATTCCAGCTTGTGCTCCTTCCAGCCCAGCGTTTCTCATGACGTAGTCTGCATATAACTTAAATAAGCAGGGTGACAATATACAGCCTTGATGTACGCCTTTTCCTTTTTGGAACCAGTGTGTTGTTCCATCCCTAGTTCTAACTGTTGATTCCTGACCTGCATACAAGTTTCTTAAGAGGCAGGTCAGGTGGTCTGGTATTCCCATCTCTTTCAGAATTTTCCACAGTTTATTGTGATCCACACAGTCAAAGGCTTTGGCATAGTCAATAAATCAGAAATAGATGTTTTTCTGGAACTTTCTTGCTTTTTCAATGATCCAGCATTTGTTGCAATTTGATTTCCAGTCCCTCTGCCTTTCCTAAAACCAGCTTGAACATCAGAAAGTTCATGGTTCACAGTATTTGTTTTTCTTATTCTGACTTACTACACTCTGTATAATAAGCTTTAGATTCATCCACCTTGTTAGAACTGACTCAAATGTGTTTCTTTTTACAGTTGAGTAATATTCCATGTGTATAAGTACCACAATTTCTTTACCCATTCATCTGTCAATGAACATCTAGGTTGCTTTCATGTTCTAGCTATTGTAAATAGTGCTACAATGAAAAAAAGGATACATGTGTCTTTTTCAACTTTGATTTCCTCAGGGTATATGACTAGTGGTGGGATTGCTGGGTCATAGTGTGGTTTTATTCCTAGGTCTTTAAGGAATCTACATACTGTCTTCCATAGTGGCTGTATCAATTTACACTCTCACCAACAGTGCAAGAGTTTTCCCTTTTCTTCACACCTTCTCCAGCATTTATTGTTTGTAGACAATACAAACAATTTTTGATGATGGCCATTCTGACCAGTATGAGGTGATATCTCATTGTAGTTTTGATTTGCATTTCTGTAATAATGAGAGACACTGAGTATCTTTTCATGTGGTTATTAGCCATTTGTATATCTTCTTTGTGGAGAAGGCAGAAATGTATGTTTAGGTCTTTTCCCACTTTTTGATTAGGTTATTTGTTTTTCTGGTATTCAGTTTTATAAGCTGCTTCTAAATTTGGAAATTAACCTTTATCAGTTGTTTAATTTGCTATTATTTTCTTCAATTATGAGGGTTGCCTTTTCACCTTATAGTTCCCTTTGCTGTGCAAAAACCTTTAAGTTTAACTAGGTCCCACTTGCTTATTGCTTCTTTTATTTCCATTCATCTAGGAGGTGGGTCATAAAAATTCTTGCTGTGATTTATATTGTAGTGTTTTGCCTATGTTTGCCTGTAAGGATTTGATAGTTTCTGGTCTTACATTTAGGTCTTTATCCATTTTGAGTTTATCTTTTTATAGGGTGTTAAAACATGTTCTAATTTCATTCTTTACATGTAGCTGCCCAGTTTTCACAGCAGCAGTTATTGAAGAGACTGTCTTTGCCCTATTGTATATTTTGCCTCCTTTATCAAAGATAAGGTGCCAATATGTGTTTGGGTTTATCTCTGGGCTTTCTATCTTATTTCATTTGTCTATATTTCTATTTTTGTGCCAGTACCATACTGTCTTGATGACTGTAGCTTTGTAGTATAGTCTAAAGACACACCTGTGTCTCCTGTATATCCTCCATTGGCAAATCCTTTACCACTGAGCCACCTGGAAAGTCCACAGATAAATGTATTATATTATTAATATATGCAATGAGACCCCACTCCAGTTCTCTTGCCTGGAAAATCCCATGAATGGAGGAGCCTGGTGGGCTGCAGTCCATGTTGTCACTAAGAGTTGGACATGACTAAGCGACTTCAGTTTCACTTTTCACTTGCCTGCATTGGAGAAGGAAATGGCAACCCACTCCAGTGTTCTTGCCTGGAGAATCCCAGGGACGGGGCAGCCTGGTGGGCTGCCATCCATGGGGTTGCACAGAATCGGACATGACTAAAGTGACTTAGCAGCAGTAGCAGCAGCAAAAACATTAAAATTTATATATTTTATATAAATGAGCATAGATCATATATATAGTTATATATATATATAATATAGTCACATATTAGATTATTTATTAACTGCATATATCAATAATTTACATATATAATTTGTATATACATATATGTGGTCTTCCCATATGGTGCAGTGGTAAAGAACCTGCTTGCTAATGAAGGAGACAGAGGAGATGTGAGTTCAGTCCCTGGAACAGAAAGATCCCCCAGAGGAGGTAATGAGGTACCTTTTGTTACCATGAGGTAACAAAGAGTCAGACATGACTGAGCACCTGAGTACCCCCATACATATATGTAAGCATTTATTGGTGCATATTCATAAATCCATAATGTGTAATCTTTGTATCATTCATGTACCATTTCATGAATAAGTTTCATATGACTGAAGCTGATAGCATATGATTTTCCATGTCCGAGAGTATAGTTTCAATTCCTATGTTATATATGTTTAGAATGAATTATGTTGACGACTGCTGTCTGAAGATATACATTGACAGAGAATTCTCTAATTTTTAGTTCAGTTCAGTCACTCAGTCGTGTCTGACTCTCTGTGACCCCATGAATCTCAGCACACCAGGCCTTGCTGTCCAACACCAACTCCCAGAGTTCACTTAAACTCATGTCCNCCTGGGTGGCTGCTACAGTTTTGTTTCTCTAACCAGGAACTGTTTGTGTGAGTGTGCTCGCTTATTCAAAACTCATCAAGCTAACACACACATCTTTCTCTGTATGTACGTTTTGATCTGAAATTTTTTCAGGGACCTGATGATATTTTCTAAGCTAAGAGTCAGGACACTGAGAAGGACTGGATAACACCTGATAGAATAAAGAAATAACGGGAAATCCACTACCAAGCTAGCCCTAAGTGTAATCGATCGCTATTATAGTAATCGTGCTCTGAGATCTGACGACAATCCTGATTTACCAAAAGTACATTAATTAAGGTTCCATGGGGCCAAATACAGATGGCAGGCAGCCAGCCCCTGAAACATCCATTTATTTTCAGTGCATCTTACACACAACATCAAGCTTCAGTTTATTTCCCTGTTTAGGTAGAGGAAGCTGTTTTAAATATATAAGAAGCTGCTTTAAAAATAGTACTTAAAAGGAACATGGGTTCTGGGCAATTTTCAGAATAATGCTTCTATTTAGTAATCAGACTTAGTTCTCCCTTGGGGTTGTGTTTCCCACACTAACTGATGAAGCCTGTTCAGATAATCTATGATTCTGTCACACGTGAAATATGAAGCCTCACGTATTTTCCTACGTCACCGCTTTAGCTTCACTATTTTCGTGAAAAGCTTTTCCAGTCACAGGGATCAGGAACCCCCACAAGTTCAGGTGACTGTGGCTTGCCCCTAAACTCCCGAGGCTGTGACTTGTACCACATCGTGTTCGTCTTACTTTTGGACACACGCACAGACTGTTCAGAAACTGGCAGGAAACAAATGTGCATTTCATTCATTGCCCAGCTCCTTACTGGGCCTCACATTTGTTTTCTGCTTGTTTATCCGAGTGATAAATGCTAAATCAATCTATCGGACAATGGCAGCAGCCAAAGAGGGAGATGAGGTGTGAATTCTGAACCTCACAAGGAGACATTAAGTAGGGAGCAAGATTGACTGACCACAGATGATAACATATTCGCCAAATAAAGTGAAAATAGAAAGTTACATAGAATAATTCAGAACCTTTATCCGTGTAAAACACACACTTCTTGGAGGCGTTCTCAGGTAATGAGACTACAATGTGCAGTAAACAGGAAGACAAAAAGCCGAAGGGAAATGTGCACACTTTATTCTACTGAACGTAATCCTTTCTGCAGTCCTTCCTCCCACCTTTAAAAACTTAGCAAAATTCCAAGATATGCATCTAGTTAAAAAGGAGAAAATAAACCCTTGGCCTCCTTTTAGAATATTAGCATCCTACTTATACTAAGTGGGAGCAAGAGGATAATGAAGTTCTTTGTTTAATGTTTTATTAATGAACTTAATTATCCTTAGAAGGCAGACAAAGGATAAAGCAGCGTCTGTTTTAATTTAATAGAAAATAAGCTCGGGTGAGTAATTTCTGAAACAATGGGCTATTTCAGGGGACTTATGAGTTTTAATACAGCTAAGGGAGTTGAATTAAGTAAAACTTATAAAGCAATGTGTTGAGTATTTTTTCCCCCAGGGAACCACAGTAAACTCCTCATGTAGATTCATGAGGGCAATTTCATTTTATTGATATTGGCCTTCTTTTTCTGCCTATAAACTCTTCTTCCTTTTGAAATATTCTATATGACAAATATTAAGGTATACTAATTTTTAATATATTGCCTTATGAAATATTTTGTGGGAAATAAATGTAAACATCTTCGCTACATATTAAATCTCAAATGCCTAAGGAGAACAGGGAAAAGGCAATTTTCCTGGATTAGTATATACAAAGAGTAAAAAAAATTCAGATTTCTTAGAGTAATTGAGCTACTAATTACATCTTAAAAGAGTATTATCAGTCGCTAAACTGTATTTGACTCTCCTGTGACCTCATGGACTGTAGCCCACCAGGCTCCTCTGTCCATGGAATTCTCCAGGCAAGAATACTGGAGTGGGGGAATCTTCCTGACCCAGGAATCAACCCCATTTCTCCTGCACTGGCAGGCTATTCTTTATCGCTGAGCCATCAGGGAAGCCCTTACAAGAGTATTACAATGCTTCAGAATTCAATAACCACCAAAACTCAGTGTGTGAGTATGTATGTATCTGGCGCTCAGTCCAACTCAGTAAGTTCCCTCAAAAAGGGAAGGCATGATGATGTGTGTGTGCGCACGCGTAAGTGTGTGCATGTGTGTGTGAAGGCATCATGATACATCCATCCCTACCCCAGCTATCCCTCTTAGCTCTGCGTGTGTGTGTGTGTGTGTGTGTGTGTGTGTGTGTACATGTGCGTGTATGTGTGATGGCACCAGGATACATCCATCCCTACCCCAGCTGTCCCTCTTAGCTCTGCATGTGCGTATGTGTGTGTGTGTGTGTGTGTGTGCATGTGTGTGTCTGTGTGTGTGAAGGCATCAGGATACATCCATCCCTACCCCAGCTGTCCCTCTTAGCTCTGCTGGTCAAGAAACCTCATGTAATGATTTATTAGTGAAAGAGTTTGGGAACCTAACAAACTATATATAAAAAATGTTCTAAATGAGTTATTTATAAGCACTTTACAAAGCTCTAGTGTGGGAGGCCTCTTAAGTCACAAATCACCAAACTTTTATCCAATGTTATCTGAAAAGAACACAATCTAAGAATTTCCGAAAAACAAATATTGCTGTAAAAATTATGGCTACTCAAAAATGCATTTCCTGTGGGGAAAATGCAATGTACATTTGATTGCTTGACATTTATGCAGGCATATTAACAGCTTTTTCCTAAGTTACTCTGTCATTTAAAAACAAACACTGATATTTATAAAAATACTTCCTGGGTACTTGCACACCACTTAGTCATTTTACAATATTTATTAAGCATGCAAGAATATTCTAGACAATGTAAGGGGGGTGGGAGGAGGGGAAGGAGACAGGGACTCATTCTTGAGACATTTACAAAATATTAAAGATGCAGAAAAAGCTGACAATAGTTAATATTCGTAGAACACTCGGAAAATTTCAAATAACTTTCACAAACATTGTCACATGTTCTCAGGCAATTGCCTTTATCCAAGAGTCCAGTGAATGCAGGTAGATATACCTAGAGGCACAGAAGAGAGAGAATCTGATCCCAAACTTTACCTCTGTGGCAGATAATCGCTTGTCTCCGTTATCACTCCCAACGCCCGAATCAGAATCCTTCTTGCTGGGTTATACGCCATCCATATTGAATTCATTTAGAAAAGAATCAAAATGACAAAGTTCAGAACAACATACATCAACTTATATCAAAACAATGACTTTGCTATATAAATTTTTATTACTATCCAAAGGCAACAAATCAGTTGAATATTAAGGGATATTAAGACAAGGCCCAGCTTGGGTGTCCCTCATAGCTCAGTCGGTAAAGAATCTGCCTGCAATGCAGGAGACCCAGGTTTAATTCCTGGGTCAGGAGGATCCCCTGGAAAAGAAAATGGCAACCCACTCCGGTATCCTTGCCTGGAAAATCCCACGGAAGAGGAGCCTGGCAGGCTACAATCCATGGGGTTGCAAAAGTCAGACACAACTTAGTGACTAAACCACCACCACCAAGACAAGGCCCTAATGAAAATCAGATACTTGAATGGTTTGTTGGACAATTTTTTTAATTTAATTAATTAGTTAATTTATTTTTTGGTCTCACCACCGACACATGAGATCTTAGTTCCCTGACTGGGGATTGAACCAGCAACTCCTGCATTGGAAAAGCAGAGTCTTACCACTGGACCACAAGGGAAGTCCCTGTACTGTCTAAAATAGAATGTAAAATAAATTCCTTGTGTCCGGAGTTTCATGGATTTACATTCTACCTGAGTGGCCCGTTTTTTTTAATCAGGTAACAAATTTTCTCCTTTTATTAATTCTAGCATATAAAAAAGCAAAATCTGTCAGTTGCCCTTACCTCTTATGTTACGAAAAGGTCCTAACTTTCAATAATTCTGCAAACTTTTACCCAGTGACTAAATAAATTTGATAGTATGTTTAAAACAATAAAATAATGAATACTTCTTTTAAGCTTTATATAAATGTACCCATTAAGGTAGGCTGAGCTCTTAAGTCATGGTATTTACTTTTTAGTAAAACGTTCAGGAAATATTTCTGCAATTAATACATCTCAAAAACAACCTGCATGTCTACAAATGTGTTCAGTGTGAGAATTCTGTTCTCGGAAAATTCAAGGCCCAATTTATGCCACAAAATGGTCAAGGACACACGAAGTGACTCTACAGTTTCCATTCTAAACAGAAAATGGCAAAAACTATGCACAGTACATTTTTAAAAGACAAGTAAAAAAAAATAAAGCCTGCACTGTTTCTTAACCATGTTCCAGAAGCACAGTAAAAATTAACTTAGAAAACCATGTCTCAGTTTGATACATTTGTTCGAACTGATAAGTAAAATATATATACATTTATATTGTAGATCTTATTTATAAGGCTACACATAAACAGGTGTGTATATACATGTGCGCACACACATAGGCAGCACTCAAGGACTGATTATTGATTAGGAGAGGGTAGATGAGATTGAAAGATGACAAAATATTATCAACATTATCAATTTCCCCTTTCTTATTCCAAAAGTGGCTGAGACTCTGATGTATAAAACTGTACTGGTTGAGTGAAACAAAAGAATTTTGGGGGTTATTTACTGGGAGTGTGTTGGGCTAAGCAGATTATAAAGGGGCTTCCAGTCGAGGGTTGTCATACTCACCCGTCTTCCACGTGCTGATGTAAATGTGGCCTTTCCATGGTGTGGAGATAAAGGGAGTCTGTTGTCTTAATCTGGCATGCTTGTATGCTCAGATATTTGAATATGTGCACTTTGCCCTTGGTGCAAATCTAAGGGAAAATTAATTAAATAAGTAGCTCCTTTAATAAAGACAAAACAAAATGCAAACATCAGACATCTCACTCCGTATGTCTTAGATTTTGCATTTTCACTTTAAGTAATAGGTCAACAACGATTACGAAACTTGACGTCTCCAAAACAGGTAAGATTTTTAAGGCAATCATCTCCAAATTCTACCTAAATAGGAAACTGTGCTCGAGAAATTTCTAGTTTCCTTGCACTAAACTGCAAAATTTTAACAGAAATATATTTATGTAAAAATAGTGTAAAAAGTATGTATGTCATATGACTGACCTAGAAATGTTCCAATTCTGAAAGCATATACGTTTAATTTTGTTCTCACATAGTTTAATATTTGAGCTTGAATCTTATCTCTAAATAACTGTCAATCACATTTTAAAATGGTCAAACTCCATTTTTCAGCTAACTTAAAAGACTCTATTACTCCTTTCATAAACTATACACTCCATGAAAAAGTTTCAAACGCACACACAAATGATCAATACAACTAAGTAAAATGATCGAACATCATAATTCCGAAGTTGCAATGACCAGAACAGCGAGGCAAATGCTGGTAAACAATCTGATGTCACAGAAGATGACATACTGTAGTCAGATGTACCCGAGGTTTCGGTTTTTAAAAAACAGTGACTGTTCATGATCACGTCTCACATATGAATTCTGCAGAATATATAAAAAAATGGTTCTGCTGAGAGTTGCTTAGGTGCTACTGATAGCAGACCCCACCACCCCCAGCAGCAACAACTTTGCTGTGAGACCCCTCACCTGTGCTGGAGGAGACTGCAAAGGGTTATTCTCAAGCAGTAACACTTGCAGCTGTTTCATCTCTCTAAAACAAATGGGAATCACGAGCACTTTATTGCAGGAAAAGTCAAACTTTACCAAGGGAAGATCTACTAGTTCTAAAAGAACAGGAAAAAAAGAAAAAAAAAAAAAACTCAGAAAGCAACAAGATTAAGTGGCTAAACATTCAAAAAATTTTCTGCTTCTCAGGAAATATATCATTTAGCATAATTAAAATCAAGTTGTGCATGAGTATACATTATGTTTATATTGCATTGACCAAAAAGTCCGTTTGGGTTTAAGCAAAACTAAAAGACATGCTTTTCATTTTCATCAAGAACTTTATTGAACAACATACTCAGTAACCAAACAAACTATTTGGTCAGCTCAATATAACATTTTACTAAAGAAGAGAGGAAAGCTTTCACTGGGGGCCCAAAAGTTTTAATTTATTGTTAGTTCCGATAAGAGCTGCAAACACTATACATGTACAACACCTATTGTTTAAAAAGGCTTTTTTTCCAGCAAAACAATCACATAAGCCACACCACACCAAGACATGCTTATGTTTTAACTTCCAACTGTTTTCAAACAGCTTGCTAGCTTATGAATAACATGCTAATTATAACATAGCCTTATGTATTCTATGTATGTGGGTTGGCAGAATCTCAGAACGAGTTACTAGAAATATGTTCATGATTGTTTAACACCACTTTAAAAAATAAATGCTATCAAATTTGGAATTTTGCAACAGACCCTGTAATTCTGATTTGATTAGGCTTTATTCTACTGCTTTAAAAGAGGTCTTCTGTAGCGCCACAAACAAGACAGAACATTATATTTAGCATAGAATCCCCACCCAGTGGCATAGCAAACACTCAGTAATTTCAAGCATTCCAACAGACACTGGCAGCTGCAAGAAACGAACACAAATATATTCCATCGAGCAAAGAGGCTGAGCAATGCCAGACATGTAGGGTGACATGGGGCAAATCACCAAGACCTCTGTACGAGAGGTGACAGAGGGCTCATTTCAGAACGGGCCTCACCACGTTTGTTACGAAATCTGGTAAGGGATGATACGCAGTGCTTTCAAATACTCAAGGAGTTCTCAAGCAGATGAAGGTCAGGGACTACAGGAAGAAGAGGAACCAAAGGCAGTGACCTTGAGAAAGTGTTCCTAATAACACTATCCCTCCACTCCCCTGTACTGCCTAAGGGTTTTCACATTACTCAGCTAGACTACTTCATGTTCCACCAACAAAAGCTTAGCAACCGATCCCTTTTCTGAAGTCAGCTTGCTCTGGGTGTGGAGGGACATTCCCTCTTTCATACCTTAAGAAAAGAGTCATGAAACTGAAATGCTGGGACGGTGGAACAGGATCATCGCTCATCAGCTCCCAAACTCAGGTCCATGATAGGCAGGCAGTTGTGTAAGAGAAACCCAGGATGTGTATGTGTTTTTATTGGAATATAGTTGATTTCCAACGTTGTATGAGTTTCAGGTGTACAGCAAAGTAATTCGGTTATACATATATGTGTATGTATATATAAGACACTGATGCTGGGCAAGATTGAAGGCAACAGCAGAAGGGGGCAGCAGAGGATGAGATGGTTAGATAGCATCGCTGACTCAATGGATATGAATTTGAGCAAACTCTGGGAGATGGTGGAGGACAGGGGAGCCTGACATGCTGCAGTCCCTGGGCTCACAGAGTCAGACATGACTTAGTGACTGAACAACTACTATACACATATGTTTTTTTCAGACTCTTTTCCCTTATAGTTTATTACAAGATACTGAATACAGTTCCCTGTGCTATAGAGCAGGGCCTTGTTGTTTATCTATTTTATATATAATAGTGTGTATATGCTAGTCCCAAACTCCTAATTAATCTTCTGGTAACCCTAAGTTTATTTTTTATGTTTGTGAGTTTATTTCTGTTCTGGAAATAAAATTCATTTGTATCTTTTTTTAAGATTCCACATATAAAAGTGTTATGATAAGGTATATGTATTTCTCTGTCTGACTTCACTAATCCCTAGGTTCATCCATGGTGCTGCAAATGACATTATTTCATTCTTATTCATGGCTGAGTAATATTCCATCGTATGTGTATATATATATATATATATATATGTATGTATGTATGTATGTATGTATGTGTCTGTGTATATATATATATATATATCACAACTTCTTTATCCATTCATCTGTTGATGGACAGTTAGATTGCTTCCATGTCTTGGCTATAGTAAACAGTGCTGCTGTGAACATTAGGGTGCATATATCTTTTCTAATCAGAATTTTTTAAATCTAATTCAAGGTGGATGTGTATTTTTTTAAATTGCCCCCAAGGAATATTCTGCTCAAACCCATCTCTCTGACCAATAGCAGGATAAGTGATCTTCCCCAGGCCTCACTTGCCCCAGCTGCCTTGATGAAGTACTTGGACAGCAGTGGGAGGTATGCAGGAGGTGAGCCCTGGGACTGCATGGAATCCAGAAACTTAAAAGGAAGAGCTCTTTCTACTTCATAGTTTGTTTCTAAAAACAGAGCTGAGAATTAGGGGGACTATATATAAAAAGAATATCTCTTTGCTGTAACTTCCAGTAATACGAATCCACCTCTCCAATGGTTGACTCGACTCTCACCAAGTTAGCTTGGCAAATCAGGATGAAGTTTAACCGGACTCTGGCTCTTCAACAAATTGCCACTTAAAATGAAGACTTTTAAGCAAGACTAGAGAGCTAAGCTCATGGAAGATATAGCAGAAGGGGAAAGAAGGCAACTTAAAGTAAAAGATGGTTCTTAAAATGACTATTCCTATTTAGTGCCTGTTGGGGACACAATTACCATCCTAGTTTAGGAATGCAAGAGCCCGATAGTTCCAGAAGGAAATGGAAGAGAAAATGGTAACTCTGCTCAGAAAAGGTCAAAAGAATAGGAAAAGGGGTGGTAAGAAGTAACAAAGAACAATGAATCCCACTGCTCTCTGTCCACTGCAAAGAGAAGCAATGAGTGGCTGCCTTAACACTCTTGTCTGTTCTGGTCCCAGAAAGTACAAAGTCAGAGTCTCCCAACTGCATTAGGAAAAACACCATAAAACTGATCTGGGCAATAAGGCCACAAACGCTTCCCCTCCTCCTCAGATGGAAAACATATAAAGAGGGATACTAAAGAGGAAAAGTAAATGAGTAAATACTAAAAGTCTTTAAATTCACTGCCTCAGAGCATTATCAATGCCCTTTTGTTAACAGAGTTCTCCAGAGTGAAGCAAAAAGACACTTGATATTCAGGAAATTATTTTTTTAAAAAAGGTTTTCCAGTAAACTAAAGCTTTAGTGCTTGGTGTTTATTAAAATATGGAACCTGAGAAAACAGAACTATGGAAAGCTTAGGAATTTGTAACCGATCTTTTTAGAAGGAATGCTTTTAAGTTAAGAGAGAGCAAGGAACAGTGTCAGAAACCAATCTCTTGATTTTACAGATGCACTTTCTTCCCTCATGTTTCTATTACAGAAAACTGTTAAATGATTAAATTAAAAAAAAAAAGAGTTCAATAATTCGTGATGATTTCTCAATAATTAACATAAGAGCTGAAGTTTAAATGAAAGTTTTCTTTAATGCTATGAAAGATTATATGCTTACAGATTTGCTGTCTATATAATAAGAGTTTTTCCTTTGTACTTGCTCAAACCAAGGAAACAATTTCATCCACTGAAAAGTAAAACTGCATAATGACAAAATGAAAAATCACTGTTTTTATGCCAAGTCATCTCAAGTAATAAAGTGATAAATCTTTATGCTTAGTTTCTAACTTTCCTTCTTTAAAATACTAGTCAGGATGAGAAAGGTGAAGATGGAAGATAACACTTAAAGCAGATGACATTTTATAAAGTTATTTCCCTTTCATGAGCTCCATTTTCTTGCTGTGAATAATGAAGCATTTCAAGCCAAAGATCATGAAACAGGAACAGAGTAATAAAAATCAGGCAGTTCTAAAATAGCTGTGTGAGGGTCTGATTAACCAAATGCTGACTGTTTCCAAATACACACTTTAGCTTTGAGGTATATTTGCAAATGTAAATTTGAAATTGGGCATGTCTGGTGTGTTCAAATGAAAAATGACAGAAACCAGTGTCATCTTGGAAAACCAGAGTATGTTCTGGAGAAAGCATTCAACGTCACATTGTTCATCAACTCATCCCTGATTCGGGTCCAAATGAGGATCCCAAAATGCGAAATTCAGATCCAGCACCACCTACAAGGCTGCTTATCAAAGTTCTTAATGGCCTAACACTTCTGAATGTATATATATATCTTTTTTTAATTTTTTTTTATTATAGTGAAGCAAAGTTGACTGACAATTTTTTTGTATTGAGTATCTTTTTACTTGAACTTCAACACAATATCGTATCAGAGGGCACAACATGGAAGGCCAGAGATGCAGAGAAGCGTTTGCCCGAGTCTGGCTCCTAGGCGGTGCTATCTGTAGGGCTCTGAGTTCGTGCTGTGTATTTGGGGACCTGAGTCTCTAGAGCCATCCCTGCTCCAGGCTTCAAGAAATTCTTCAAAACCACCAGAGCTAGGGGTCCCAATTTCACTTCAGCAGAGGCACACCCTGGCCTCAAGCATGGATCCCAGACACAAGGTGTTCCCCGGATCTGCAGGACCAAGCACAGCAACTGACTGTTGGCTGGACAGTTGAGGACATCACACGTCCACACCAACAGCAACTCATGTTTTCTCCTGATAGGAGCTGGATTATGTGTTCCCCAAACTCCTATGTTGGAACCGTGACCACTCCCCAAGTTCCTCAGAATGTAACTGTGTTTGGAGGCAGGCAGGGCCTTTACAGGGTGAGTGAGTTAATGGGGTTATTAGGGAAGGAGGGTCCTAACCCAATATGATGGGTGTCCTCACAAGAAGAGGAGGTTAGGACACGCACAGTGGGAAGTCGGCATGAAAACGCGGGGAGAAGATGGCCCCCTGAAAGTCAAGGAGAGAGGCCTCTGCTCTGAAGAGACGAAACCAACCAACACTGCGATCTCGGACCCACAGCTTCCGAACTGCAGGAAAATGCATTTCCATTGCTTAAGTCANCTAACCCAATATGATGGGTGTCCTCACAAGAAGAGGAGGTTAGGACACGCACAGTGGGAAGTCGGCATGAAAACGCGGGGAGAAGATGGCCCCCTGAAAGTCAAGGAGAGAGGCCTCTGCTCTGAAGAGACGAAACCAACCAACACTGCGATCTCGGACCCACAGCTTCCGAACTGCAGGAAAATGCATTTCCATTGTTTAAGTCACTCAGTCCTTGGTACTTTGTTATGGGAATATGAGCAAATTAACCACACACACACACACACACACACACGGCTTTATATGGGGGAATGATTTTGTTATTGAAACTCTTGACTAAAATTACAACGTGAATGTAACTTCTCTGTTATCTACACATGAAATTCAAATTATAATTCATATTAATAGGTACACACAAACATGACTGGATTTACCTTCACAAAGGTTATTAAAAAATAATAAAAGTCTTCTGTTTGATTCATTTTTCCTTTTTTTTTTTTTTTACCTTGTGGTAAAACTTTAAGGTAATTTCTTCTGACATTCAGTTCTCGTAGGGATTTCAACTGCCCTATCTGCTGAGGCAGGGCTGTGATCTCGTTGCAGCTGACATCCTGCATCGCAAACAGAAAGAGAAACAATAAAAGGCCTTCCACTGGGAAACCAAGCATTTCAGGGAAAATCTCCTTAAGGAATTTAAATATTAGGATGACTACACAGGTACATGTTTATACTGCTCTCCAGGTCCAAGGCCCAGGGAGGCTTAGCACCGAGAAAAAGAAGAAAGTACAATGCTTTAAAAATATCCTCTGGGGAGAGAAAAGGTGAAAAGAGGCATGTGAGTCGCCTTTTGTAGCTACTCTCGGGCTGCTGCATTTACGTGCTTCAGTCTTACTTAATTCTCACAACAAATCCATGGGACAGTATTACTGGCCTAATATGCACAGATCAGAAAAATGAGGCCCAGGAAAGTTCGGTCAGTTGTCAAAGGCTGGCAGAGTAAACACTCAGAACGAATTTCCAACCTACTGTTCAGCCACTACCCTACCTCACCAGAGGCTCACAATTTACAGTGTATAACTATGTATATTAATGCACTGTTTAGATATATTATTTATTTTAAATGTAATTGTTATCAGAAGGCTGAAAACTTTGGACTGGAACATGCTTATAAACATTTACAAGCAAGACTGTGGAGGATGGAGACTGTGTCTTCTCTGCCTTGGAAAAAATAATACTCCACTGGTAATCAACAAAGGTCCATCTAGTCAAAGCTATGGTTTTTCCAATAGTCATGTATGCATGTGAGAACTGGACTATAAAGAAAACTGAGCACAAAAGAATTGATGCTTTTGAACTGTGGTGATGGAGAAGACTCTTGAGAGTCCCTTGGACTGCAAGGAGATCAAACCAGGCAATCCTAAAGGAAATCAGTCCTGAATATTCATTAGAAGTATTGGTGCTAAAGCTGAAACTCCAATCCTTTGGTAACCTGATGCGAAGAACGGACTCACTGGAAAAGCCCCTGATGCTGGGAAAGACTGAAAGCGGGAGGAAAAGGGGACAACAGAGGACGAGATGGTTGGATGGCATCATCGACGTGACAGACAGGAGTTTGAGTAAGCTCCAGGAATTGGTGATGGACAGGGAAACCTGGTGTGCTGCAGTCCATGAGGTCGCAAAGTCAGATACAACTGAGCGACTGAACTAAACTGAATCATTGATTAGAACCACCTCAACACATGCAAAACGATGGCCATGATATCTTTAATCTTCTGTCGTATTATCATCCCTAATCCCACTCTTCCTCTTGTCCCTGATAGCTCTGCCCTGCTCTCCACCTCCCTTACCCCAGCTACCCCCTTAGTCCAGACCAGCAGTATCTCTCAGCCAGACACTATAATGGTCTCCTGGTTGTCTATAAGCATCAAGCTCCTCCTTGGATCCATCTTTCACACAGTGAAGATTTACAGTGTGAACTTCACTGTGTCATCCACCAGCTCAAACATCTGCAGCAGCTCCTTAGAAACTCTAGGATAAAGTACCAAGCTCAAAACAGCTCAATTGTTTGCCTCCTCCTGTAAGCCCACGAGCTCCTAGATGGAAGAGACTATTTCTTAGCCACTTTGATCTCCCGGTGCCAAGCAGAATGCCAAGTAGAAAGTACAAGAGCAATAAGTATTGGATAAAACGTCTTAAGCTGCTTTATGTTGATGCTCCATGCTGCTGCGGCTTATTCTCTCTGGCTGGGAGCCCAGGAGGCCCCAATATACACACCAAATTTCTTGCAGGTCCTGCTTGGTGTCGCAGAATCATAGGTATATTTGGACTACAAATGATCCCAATGAGATCAAGTCTGTAAACATCCCACACCACTGCTGAATCTACAAAAAAAAACTCCCCTTCCACTCCTCCTTTTAGAAGGAACAAAGCCTCATTTCATAATCACTTATATGAGAGGAACTCATTGACCAATTCCCTGAAACCTCCAGGCTCTGTATAAGAGCAGGGCTGCCCAGAACACAGTGGATCGCTGTCCCCTGATCCCAACTCTTTTCAATATCCTCAGGTGACCTGCCAATCTGTCACGGTCAGGAAGGTGTTAAATGGATATCACTTGATGAAAAGGAATAACATCACTCCTACTGAAGGCATGTAAGCTGCAATCTATGAAGTCTGGGCACACACACTGGAATTAGCCCACCATGCTGTTCTGCACTCAGCGGTCTGACTTCGTGTAGAGGTGGGGGACTGGCATGTGATAGGTTTAGAACATGAGATGTTTGAGGGCATCACCCCTGAGCTGGCTGTTGCTGCATTGCTTCTGGCCCAGAAAAGTTACACCAAATTTTATGAAAGGCTTCCCTAATGCTTAAAAAAAAAAAAAAAAAAAAACAACCCACAAGCACATCTGCAGAGACATAAAAGTCTAAGGAAGTAATTACATAAAGGAGGTCCAGAGATGATTGGCTCAGTTGCTCTTACCCCCTCACTGAGTCAGTAAATTATTCAGCCTTTCTGAATATACTTTCCATGTGCGAGAAGTAAAAAGTGAAATGCCATCTTTTCCCGATTACTACAGCATCTCATCAGCCATAGAAGTCAATAACCAAACTCATGCAATGAAAGTTTTATCTTTCTTTGCTTCAACCAAGTTACAAATTCGCAAGAAGTACCATTTTAAAATCTAAGCGCCTTCACACAAATGGTACACAGGTGAGCCCTAGAAATATATGAAATTAAATTATTTTATTGGACTCAGGATCAGGCACAGTCAGATTGTTGATGGCTGACAGGAAGGAGAGGTCATGGAGGAAGAATTAGTGAGATTATTTTCCACCTTTAAGGAGAATTTATGATGACATCTGAAATGTTTTCATAAGTCTGTAAGTGATAGCATGAGAAAGATACTTTTGCAGAATATGGGAACTGCAGATTTTTCAGTGTGAAACTGATGATTTTGAGAAGTTTCAAACACATAATTTTTAAAAAATCTTTCCCTTAAAACAAGAGAGGTGGGAAGGGCAAGCCAAGAGAAATCAGATATATTTAGGCAGCATTATGAAATACTCTGAGATAAAATGCATTTTTATTCTATTTTTTTTCTGTATATTATATTCATCTTGCATGTTGTTGATTACTGCTGGTTAAGTCATGAAATTAAGAGTGTGCTGTTTCCCTAAGCTTTCCTAAATATAGGTAATTTTTCCAACATATATTTCTAAATGGCTTTATCAAAGAAAGTAGACTCCCTCAGCTATATTTAAATATTTACTTACCAGCAGGGGAAATGCTTTCTTAATTTATTTTTTTAAAGAACTTCACATAATGTTAACAACAAGCTTTTCCTTCTAACTTACAGGACAGGACATCTGTAGACCATTAGAAACACAAAGTCCAATTGTCCATTCACATTTTGAAGGGTATATGGTGAAGGTCAAATTATTTTAATAATACTCTGTACTGCCTTCAGTTACTTCCTGTTCTGCCAAAATAATGAGGGGAAAGCGAGATAAAGACTTTTCACTCTTGTATGATCAATGCTGCAAAAACTGGGCTAACCTCTTCCTTCTTAGCTACTAAACTCTGCCAAGTTTTAAAGAGGTTATGAATTCTGTCACAAAAATAAAACCACATAGGTAATTATGTCTTAATTAGTTGTGGAATGAGGACGAGGACAGAGAGGAAAATAGTCTAGATGTTTTTGGATAAGATACTCCAGGTTAGAAACTGAAAAAGCAACATTCCTAGAATAGCTTGGTTCTTTAGAACATGTCTTTCCCCATTTGGTCTAAAGGAAAGTATGTTTTTTGTTTTTGTTTTTCTAGGGGGGAGAGTTCACTTTTAAAAGATACGATTTAAAAAATAAATTTTAATAATAAACATTAATGCCCCATATTGCTTCAGTAGTGATAATTTATCAAGTTATAAGTTCCAGATGCAGTAGCTTCTTCAGATAATCTAAATGAATCCCTTCTGAATTGTCTATCAGCCCTAAGCTATGTCTCGTGGAATAATTATTGCAAGCTATCAGTTCAGTNGGAGCCCAGAAAAATAAAGTCTGACACTGTTTCCACTGTTTCCCCATCTATTTCCCATGAAGTGATAGAGAAACCAAATTACCATATATTTAGCATTATAATATTGTAAATATACAGAAAGGCCCAAAAGCAAAAATCTTAAATGTGTCATAAATATTTACTAAATCTATTCTTTTTGAAACAGAAAAGAATCTAATCGTTATGCATTACATAATCACATAAACACTCAAATTCAAGCTTTATGGGCCAGCCAATTTTCTCATTTAGATTAAAAAAACAAAGAACTTCAGAACTTCAGCAATGACTTAAAATACACGTATTTTCTGCTGGTTTAATCAAAATGCTCCGAAGCAACCCAAAGAAAGACTTTAGAAGTTAAGATTCTCATTCATCACAACCCTTCTGGGCAATTACCAAAAAAGTCTCTAGAAGGGTTAGATGCATGTTCAAGATTAATACATTTTAGCTGACTGACTGCTAGTTGCAAACTTACCTTCAGAATGCAAAAATGACAAGGATTTAAAATATTAGCGTAGGTTCTTAAAGCAGGAAAGGTTCATTTTCAGAATATAACATTTTTAGAAAGACTAGACCTGTTTTTTCAAGCTGTAACTTTTAATGAAAGCCAACACAATTAAGTGTGTCAAGATGATTTTTGGTTAGAGAAGGTTTCCAGGGAGACCGCAGGCTACACTGCAAAACTACATGTGGTATTCTCATGAACTATCTTCCCCTGACTCTTGGGTTTTCAAAATCTTAGTGTTGTTATACTATGGCTTAAGTCACATTTTAAAATCTAGCTCTTTATTTAACAGAAGAAAATGTGAACATTCTAACAGGAAATACAAGCTATTAATACTACTGGTCCTTTTGCGGAAGTCTTTTGTGTGACTTCCACTGTGCAACTTGAGGGCAATATCTTAACCTCTCTGTTCCTATGTAAAAAGAAGAGATGAGATTATAGATCACTCTAATTTCCTTACAACATCTGGAAAATCCTTGTACCACATGAGAAATAATGAAGAAATCTGTTGAAAGATAGACACTTAACTGACTTAGAAGTAATGTCAATTTTGATTTTTTAGCAATCAAAAATCTAAAAGCCTGCAGTAAGAACTTTTTAAAACAAATTGGTATGTTCACTTAAATTCAAAGGTTTTTCAAGCAACCTCTGGTATGATAAATTATTACCTCTCAACAATTACTGAGAGTATCCTTTTAGTATAAAACNACTGACTTAGAAGTAATGTCAATTTTGATTTTTTAGCAATCAAAAATCTAAAAGCCTGCAGTAAGAACTTTTTAAAACAAATTGGTATGTTCACTTAAATTCAAAGGTTTTTCAAGCAACCTCTGGTATGATAAATTATTACCTCTCAACAATTACTGAGAGTATCCTTTTAGTATAAAACTCTAGTTCACACCCTTCCACATCCCCACAAACACATACCTCACCCCCCAGCTCTTCATAAGAAATGCACAGATAGAGGCAACAGAACGGCCCTTGAACAGGCCTTGGTTCTCCAATTCTCTAATAGCAACCAGAGAGGCTGGGAGGCATCTGCAGACAGTATGGAAGGACCTAAGATTTGATTAGACATGAACTCCTGTCTCCATTACATCTACCTCAGAGACTGGAATGCTACACATAAAACTAATGAAGAAGAGATTTTCCTTAGAAGCTGCTCAATACATCCTGCGTCTACTCTATCCTTGAATTCCAGCTCTCCACACAACCAGACATTTCACACACAAAAAAAAAGAGGGAAGAAAAACAACAGTGTGTCTTCTCAGGGCCAGAAAATGCACCTTCTAGTCAGTTATTACCTGAGTCAGACTCTGTGAGTTTTGGGGTTGAAAAAGCAGGTTTCTAAAACAGTGATATTATGTCTTCTTACGTGAAGCTAAGCACTGGAAGACACAATTTTTACCCTTAGCATAAGTTGAGAGGAGACAGGATTGAGAAAAACCAAACGAGAGATGGACCATCTGTGGACCCCAATGAGTCAGCACAATCAGAGAACCAGTGAGACCAAAGTGAAAGAGAAAGTGAAGTCGCTCAGTCGTGTCCGACTCTTTGCAACCCCGTGGACTGCAGCCCACCAGGCTCCTCCATCCATGGGATTTTCCAGGCAAGAGTGCTGGAGTGGGGTGCCATTTCCTTCTCCAGGAGATCTTCCCAACCCAGGGATTGAACCCGGGTCTCCCACATTGTAGGCAGATGCTTTACCGTCTGAGCCACCAGGGAAGATAGTGACTTTTGACAAATATCCCATAAAAGGTTATCAAATTATTGTGTTTTTAGTGTGCCTGTCTTCTTCAGAGCCATCTGTTAATTACAACATGGCTTCATACAGTACTTCTCACCAAATATTTAACACACCTTATCCTTCAGGTATGATCTGACAAGTAAAACACATACACACACACACACACACACACACCCACACACACACACCAAAAGACAAGTTTGCAGGATCTTTAAGAATAAAATGATGTTTAGTCAACTCAAGAGAAGTCTACTGACCCTTGTGCCTGGCTTGTGGTTCCTCAAGGAGGAAACTCTCACAGACACTGTCGATTTGTACCACACCCTGTTTTTGTAACATTCTCCCTGCTGTTCCTGGCCTGCCACAACTTTAATGGGAAAACCACTGCAAGCTGAAACAAGGGAGCTCCACAGAAAGAAACCACGGCTTCTCTCCATGAGAGGCCTGCAATCCAGATGAGGGCCCGGTGAGCTCAGCCGCCGCTGTGCCGCGCAGAGGTTTCGGTTTTCACTCCAGCTTCACCACATCGTAGCCCCATGCCTTTGGGTAAGTAATTCTGAAACCCAAACTTGTCTGTGAAAGGTAGACAGGATATCCACCTTGCTGGGCAATTGTCAAGATCGAATGATAAATATACCCAGCGAAGTGTGTGGCATACAATTTAAGTGCTCAGTAAATGCCAGTGCCGTGTATCTCTGTCCCTGATAGAAAGAACATGCAGATATAAAGACTTAACAAAGGAACACAGACAGCCACAGCTCTAAGGAGACAAGCAGTACAGAAGTAATGCAGTCCCCAAGGAGGTCAAAAAGTCCTACATCATTCCCATCAGAAATGATGCTTTGAGGCAGAAACTCAGCAGAGCTTAGTCTCAGGCTAAGTTTTCCAGCACCTGAAATGATGTGTTAATCCATCCTGGCCTCTCCTGTGGATTTAAGGGGAAAAAAATCTCAGAAGTACTTCTTAATGAAAGTCTTCAGGGAAGGAGGAAAAATTGCTTATCCATATCTTTGCACAATCACTAAGTGCCAATGCTTTATGTTTTAAGATTCTTAGGTAACTGATGTATTCAGGAAGGTAAGATACTGCATTCCAACTCCTCTCAGAAATCAGAGAGGGCATCTCCTTTCTTACAGATGGCCACAGCGCTATCATTTTTGTCTTTTAAGCCAATGATGATTCTTGGAAGAGAACAGTTTACAACTCAGTTTAGGATACTCTTTGAGTCTAAAATGAACATTTTTAAAATATTTCTTCCAAAATAGTTAAACAATGCTTCAGTTCAGTTCAGTTCAGCTCAGTCACTCAGTTGTGTCTGACTCTTTGCGACTCCATGAATTGCAGCACACCAGGCCTCCCTGTTCATCACCAGCTCCCGAGTTCACTCAGACTCACATCCATCAAGTCAGTGATGCCATCCAGCCATCTCATCCTCGGTCGTCCCCTTCTGATCCTGCCCCCAATCCTTCCCAGCATCAGGGTCTTTTCCAATGAGTCAACTCTTCCCATGAGGTGGCCAAAGTACTGGAGTTTCAGCTTTAGCATCATTCCTTCCAGAGAAATCCCAGGGCTAATCTCCTTCAGAATGGACTGGTTGGAACTCCTTGCAGAGCCTAATAATAAACTGTGAGATTTTTATCAGCAGTTAGGTGGCTTCATGTAGCCTGAATGCTTGGGGAGATCCCCAAATTTTTTTCTTTTTTTTTTTGCAAGGTGGTTACTATGTGACTACAAAACAGGAGCCTCCCATGCAATTCCAGAATTATTTCAGGCTCCCCAGGGAATTTTTTTCCAACTGATAGCTAAAAATCCTCTGACGTGGTTACCTGTAGTATCAGTACTATTTTAAGCAAAAAGATATGAAAGATAAATTAGAACGGACGGAAACCCAGTCATTTTTAGTCTGTGACCTTAAGCAAGGCCCAGTCACCCTTTGTGGTTAAATAATGGCAGCTTATTAAATATTCATCAACTTTGCAAATAAATGCCTTCTGCAGAGATCATGCTTGTTCATAGAGCAGAAAGAGCACAGAATCCAGGGTTGCCCATGAAGGGTGATCATGAGCCACACGTGGCTACTGGCCAAGAGCAGTGTGGCCGGTCCAACCTGTGACGTGCTGCCGGTGGAAAACACACCACTGCTGCTGCTGCTAAGTCGCTTCAGTCGTGTCCGACTCTGTGCGACCCCATAGACGGCAGCCCACCAGGCTCCCCATCCCTGGGGTTCTCCAGGCAAGAACACTGGAGTGGGTTGCCATTTCCTTCTCCAATGGATGAAAGTGAAAAGTGAAAGTGAAGTCGCTCAGTCGTGTCCGACTAGTAGTGACCCCATGGACTGCAGCCCACCAGGCTCCCCCGTCCCTGGGATTCTCCAGGCAAGAATACTGGAGTGGGGTGCCATTGCCTTCTCCGGAAAACACACAGTTGACCTTAAAAACTTAGGGTGAAAGAAAGGCTGTAAAATATCTCATCCATTTTATATTATAGAGATGTTGAAACAATATTTTGGCTATCTAAGGTTAACTAAAATACGCTGTAAAGATGACTTTCACTTGCTTCTGTTCTTTTAATGTGGCAACTAGTACATTTAAAATGACGTTTGCAGAAGAACAAATATCGTGTGATATCACTTATATGTGGAATCTAAAAAAAAAAAAATGGTACAAAGGAACTTATTTACAAAGCAGAAATAGAGTCACACATGTAAAAAACTGTCTTTTGATTACCAAGGGGGAAAAGGGAGGATGGATCAACTGGAAGACTGGGACTGGGATAGGTACACACTACTAAATATAAAATAGATAACTAATAAGGACCTGCTATGCAGCACAGGACACTCTGCTCAGTACTCTGTAATGACCTGTATAGGAAAAGAACCTTAAAAAGAGTGGATATATGTATAGCTGATTGACTTTGCCATACAGCCAAAAGTAGTAAATCAACTATATATCAATAATTTTTTTAAGGAAAAAAACAAAAATAAAATGACATTTGCTGCCTGCATGGTCTTTTCGCAGAACCGTGCTGGGTGAGTGCCAGTTCTCTTTGGGCTGTAAGTCAGTTACGTCAGGGTGACCTTCCGGGCGTCGTTCACCATGTCTCTGCCTTGGGTTTCTCCTTTTGCAAGATGTTGAAAGTTTGGACTAGATGTCTTTTAAAAAACCCCTAATGGCTCTAAGATTCCAGGGCTCAGGGGTTCAACAGTTTATTGCTAGTGGAGAAAAGACACAAGGAGGGGGTTGATGATGGTACTGGATCCAGGAAGCAAAGTGGCCTTCACGGGAGCTGGGCTCTGGTCTGGGAGCAAAGAAAAGCCCCAGAGCACCCCCTTACAGCCAGCCAGCAGCTCATGTGCCCTGAGGCTGTAGACGGTGCTCTTCCACCTCTGCCGCGTGCCAGCTCAGCAGCTGACAAGAATACCCGAGGAAAGCCTGCTCCGTGTGGGGCTGGCTCCAGGGCTCGATCCATGCGCCCCCTCTTAGCAGATGAGAAGACCGGTAGCCGCACAGCTGAGGCTGGGCACGCTGTTGGCTTAAGCCTGGGTGCAGCGAGACCGAAACACATGCTGGCTGCCAAAGACTGACCTCACCAACGTGCCACCCATCCACGCCATGGGAGCCTGAGCAGTGGAAAAAACCCAGCTCCCTATTCACACTGGATTGGCAAGACCTAATCCAAATTCTAGCAAACTTAGATTTGGGTGTTTATCAGACTCCTAAAAAAAGCACTTTTTTTTAAAGGCATATAACTCTCCGTTTCATTAAAAGTGTTTCTGGTATACTGTTTGTTTCCTGGAATCAGTTAATATGGAAACTTCTGAATTAACTTGGACTGAAAGACAGAGTCACCCCTCACTGGCACGACACGTGGGAGTCTTCCCAATCTATCCCAAGCCACCTTCTTGGCCCACTCTTCCCGACCTAATGGTAGCCCTTAGCAATCATGTTTTGGGGATGTCAATCTTGCGTCAGGGACTTCTCTGGTGGCTCAACGGTAAAGAATCCTGTCGATGTAGGAGACGTGCGTTTGATCCCTGGGTCAGAAAGATTCCCCTGGAGAAGAAAATGGCAATCCCAATCCAGTATTTTCACCTGGAAAACTGCATGAACAGAGGAGCCAGAGGGCTATAGTCCATAGGGTCAGAGAGGGTCAGACGCAACTTGGCGACTAAACAATGTCTTGTCTCAAGCACTGGGATACAACAAGTAACACGCTGATCCGGTGCTAAAGCAGCCTTCTGGGTTTAGTGGGTACTGACCCAGAGAACGCNCCTGGAAAACTGCATGAACAGAGGAGCCAGAGGGCTATAGTCCATAGGGTCAGAGAGGGTCAGACGCAACTTGGCGACTAAACAATGTCTTGTCTCAAGCACTGGGATACAACAAGTAACACGCTGATCCGGTGCTAAAGCAGCCTTCTGGGTTTAGTGGGTACTGACCCAGAGAACGCCAAGGGAGAAGACAAATGCGTTTCCACAAAAAGTTAGTGCTATGTAGACAGTGCTGGCCTTAGGAGCACCCTACTCTGGCTTGCAGAATCTGGGAAGGATTTTTGGAGGAAGTAAAATCAATTTGGCTAAAAATTGACCAAGCGAAGAAGAAAGCAAGAAGGAAGAAATAGTCCTTGCAGAAAGAGTGATGTGCTCAAAAGTGCTCACAAGTCTGTCCCTTACCTGGACTTATGTAAGGAGACTCTCAAAGGTCTCTTCCTGTACAAACCATCCTCAACCCAGGACTGAATCAATCAGAGCCCAGGCCAAGCACTTAGTAATAGAGACTTTGTAGGAGGAGTGTATCCACCCAAATTAATATCTGTCTTCTTTTGGAATCGTCCCTCTAGGGAGCAGTCAAGCAGCCATGTCCAAGCAGTGTGGCCGAAGGCCCTGGGCACACTGACCGAGTCAGGAGAGTACACCGGATCCAGATCTCGTCTCTCTCACTCAGACACCAGGGCTGAAACATGCTAGCAGGTCCTGCTGAATACTTTAGCTAAAGAACATTTAACCTTGGAATCTGTGGGCAAGGCAACCTCTCCACCGTACAGAGAAGTATGGAAAGCTGAGTAAGAAAACCAATGGCCACCACGCTTCTCAATACCTTTCCAGTGTCTTCTGCTGGTCACTCATAATCCCTGACCAGATGTCGTGGTACCAATGAAGTGACGACCCCTATCCTATATCCTTATGACTCATCCTAGCTCTTGGTGTGAGCTGGTGGGCATGAGCTTCAGATTCTGCTGTCACAGAAAAAGGCACTCTTTGTAGAACTCTGTTGCCTTTATACCAAAACTACTCATTTCTTTCCTAAAGCCAAAGTGGATACGTACGTGACATGGGTGCTGCTCCTGTCTGAGCCAATTCCAGACAGACACCTGATCATGGACTCCCAGCATGCTCTATCTGGGCCCCATAAGCCATCACCCTAATGTTCCAGGTAGCCACAAAGAAATTAACTGGAACTGGCATGCAAGAGAAAAGTTACTGGCCATCAGTGTCCTAGATCGGAGTCTGTTTCAAGGAAGGTACTGCGCCTTGTTCATGGTTATAATCAGAACATCCTGCTTTGTGCTTAACACAGAGACAGTTGCAAAGAGTCGGACATGACTGAGTGACTGGCCGACAACAGGGACAGTATAGGAGGACGCTTGTTGGAGGATAAATTGTGATGATTATTGTTGAGACCAGTTGCTTATTCTTGCCTCTTCATTCACCCAACATACCTTAGCTCAGTGGAAGTCGAGAAAGAACTCACTCTTTTCCCCTTTTAGAAACAAGGTCAGTAACTCAATTAGTGGTGAAAAAGCTGACCTCTTGGCCTCAGGTACATACTTCCAACCCATCTCTGCCTATTTATAATTTGCTCTTCTTTCTTATCCCTGGGGTTATGGTCACATTCTAAAGTCACATCAATTGGGGCCAATGGTTACTAAAATCCTTATAGAATCAGAGCACTCTGTTCTTTCTGACTTAATTATACACCTTCACAAAGTGTGGCCTACTAATTAATTTGTAGATTATTTTGCAAGTGTATCCATATTTCATTACAAACTTACTTATCCAATCTGGAAAAAAAAAAGTGATCTACCATAGGATAATTTGTGAACCTGAGGAACTGGAAATCCTGCAAACTTCAGGAAGTGTAAACTACAGGAAACCTGTAAACTTCAGGAACTCCTTGTCACATCAAAGCCATGATTATTCCCTTCCCCACTTAATGTCTTTAGCATATACAGACCTCCAACAACATGATCTTCTCCTTGACCCCCTGTAGGAAAAAGTCTTTCTGATTACCTTGATGGGCTACAATTAGCAAACAAACAAGAAGGGCATCTGAAAAATCAGTAACATACCAACTCCATTAACTGTTTGAGCTGACCTATCTCTTCAGGCAGCGATCCAAGTTTGTTGTTACTTGCGATTAAGACTTTGAGAGGGAGACCACACAGGCAGGCCGGCAGGGCGGACAGCTGATTCCGACTGCAAAGAAACATAAGAACTTTGGTAAACATGCAGGATACTTCCTACTGTTTGTGAACATATTTGTTTTTAATGTCTTTCGACTTGTACTGTCTTTTTAAAGATTTTTTTTTTCCCCTTGATATGGACTATTCAGCTTTTATTGAATTTGTTACACTATTGCTTGCTTCTATTTTATGTTTTTTTGTTTTTTTTTTTTGCTTTTGTTTTTGTTTTTTTGGGGGGAGCCTGTGGGATCTAAGCTCCCCAACTAGGGATTGAACTCACACTCCCTGCACTAGAAGGTGAAGTTTTAATCACTGGACCACCATGGATGCTCCTGTGAACATGTTTTTTAACAAGCAAGGAGAAAGGTGTGATCTAAGAAAACATTTTACAAATATAAAAAGTCCAATAAACTTTCTGTATGTGTAAAAATTCAAATCCCCAGTGCATAAGAATATAAAAGATATTAAAAGACAAGAGACAGGAACTTCCTTGGCAGTCCAGGGGTTAAGACTCTGCACTCGCAATACAGGTAGCACAGGTTCGATCCCTGGCGAACTAAGATCTCACATTCTGTATATTGCAATCAAAACAAAAATAAAACAAAAAAAATTAAAATAAGTAAAAAAGAGAAGGGCAGGCAGTTCTGATGGAAGCAGCTTCTCTCAGCACGAGGGACCCTATCAAGCCCCCTGCAGACTTGGCCAGCCCGAAAGCAGATGGACAGCACAGGCTGTTCAACCAACAGCAACGGGAAGCCGGTGCCAACTGTTCCCTTCCCGACAGTGTGAGCGGGAGACTCGGCGACCACCAAAGCCCCCAGCTTTTCAGTGCAGTGAAGCACCATCGCATCCATCTTCGTCGCGATGGGGAANGCCCGAAAGCAGATGGACAGCACAGGCTGTTCAACCAACAGCAACGGGAAGCCGGTGCCAACTGTTCCCTTCCCGACAGTGTGAGCGGGAGACTCGGCGACCACCAAAGCCCCCAGCTTTTCAGTGCAGTGAAGCACCATCGCATCCATCTTCGTCGCGATGGGGAAGATCATTTTGCTGCAACTCACAAAACCACCGGGCCCATTTCCAACATTTTGATTCCGCTTCCTTTTGTTAAAGCAAGAGCTCTGTGGTTAAATTCTGCTTGGCTATCTGTGAGAGAGCTAATTAAAAAAAGAAAAAGGAAAGTTGGCCTTTTGGTAAAAGTGAAGCTGGAGCCAAAAGGGGTTCAGTTTCACGGAGGAGCCGGAAAAATGTGAGTCCGGGTCTCACCCTTGCTCTACATGAAAAGGTCTCTACTTAATGCTCTGCATTAAGAAGTCTTTACACTGCCTATCGTCAATGCTAGGAGAGAGAAGGAAAATATTGAATAAATGAAACCTATGAATCACCCGTAAGTGTGTGTCAGCCATCTACTTATTCCCCCCATCATAAGCAGCTCTCTTCCTGCTATCGAGTAAGGAGACAGATGGTTTTTCATTTCCCCTTATATCTTGGCTACTCTGCTGAGGAAGTCAACCACCAGACAGTTAAGTATCTACAAATCTGTAGGTCATGTTCTTGCAATTATTTGGAACTTCTGTGTGTATTCACACACACGTGTATGAAGCCTCAGAGGCTGTGGGACTGTGTATTTATGGATATGCATATATATATATATCTTTGTGTGTGTATGAGAGGAACAGACAGGCTGGAAACACACCAAAATGTTAATCAGTGATCATTTTAGGGGGAATACGTACAATGCATGGGTTGTATTTTCTTTATTATACTTCGCTGTATTTTTCAAAAATTCCTACAAATTGCTTCTATAATTAAGGAAGAAATCACTATAAAAGGAAACTTCACTAGGATACTGGTTACATGGAGGTTTCTACTTGTGAAAATTCATTAAGAGGTACACTTAGATTTGTGCACTTTTCCGTATATTTCAATCTTTTGAAATATATTCCGTATATTTGAATCTTTTACTTCCTCACCCTACCATGCGAGGGGGTGGGTAACTGGTTAGCCAAAGGGTGTCTCTAACTTATGGGCTCAGAAAAAACAGGGGTTGTGCTGTCAAAATAACCTCTCCAATCTGGGTGCCTGCCAGTGACCACCCTGACCAGGTGCCTGATGCCAGATAACCAGGGTTTAGCAAGAAAACATACAGCCATATCTTGTCTCCACTCCGTAGGCCTACAAAGAAAGCTGTTTCCAGAGAGGGGAACGGCCTTCTCTAGGAGGGTCCAGCTAAGAGGGGAGGAGAGTGAGAGCCTGGGGGCTGTATCCTGGCACCAGAAGGACCAGAGAGCTCTTAGCTCCGCCGGCAAGGATAACAGGCTGGACTGGGGTGGTGAACTCGCCCTGACACTCTCTCCTGCTGTGTGGGGGCAGCTGACAAAGAGACCAGGGCTGCCAGCCTATGATTCTTGCCCTCAGAGCCCTCCTGCTGCCCTCGCACACCTGTAGGAACCCAGCAGGGTTCCTCTGGCTGGAGGAGAGGGCCTTCCACATGCCCTGCTGGGAGAGCTTTCTTCAAGCTTTCTTCACACTCCTTCTGGAAAGAACTCAGTTTATTACAGGGCATGCATCCATGCTCAGTTGCTTAGGCATGTCTGGCTCTTTGCGATCCTGTGGATCGTAGCCCGCCAGGCTCCTGTCCATGGCATTTTCCTGGGCAAGAATCCTGGAGTGGGTTGCCACTTCCTTCTCCAGGGGATCTTCCTGACTCAAGGACCGAACCTACGTCTCCTGCGTCTTCTGCATTGCAGGCAGAATCTTGTACCGCCGAGACATCCAGGAAGCCCCTTCTTAAAAGGCAACAAGTAAATATTTTGGAATGCAATTTGTGGTTTAAAATATTTACTAATATATAATTTCACATAGTGAAGATTGGTAAATTAAAACATAGTAAGCTAATCCTTGCATTTTGGAGCCATATTTGAACTCCCCCTTTGAAGACAGGATAAGGAGAACAAAGGTAAGTATTTTTAGAAGTTTCTATGCTCCTATTTTCCGCAGAATCAGCCATTACAGTTGGAGATCTTTCCTGTGTTTGTCTGCCTGGAAACTCAGATTTACAGTGTTCCCAGTCTCACTACCTCAGTGCAGGCATCTAATCAGATTAGCAGGTAGTGCACTGGCAGAGCATCTATATACCATTTAAGCAATGCGATGAAGGCTCTGCGCCTTCAGACACGGGAGCATTTGAAGTTACATGGGATTATTCCCACTGGCATTCTTCCAGGGTGGCTAACTAATTGAAAATAAAATTTAGGCTTGGGAGAGCATCTGTGGTTTCTTTGATGGGGATGAATGCTTTTTCTGCTAAAAGCAGCTGATGGAAGAGCCTATGTATTTATGCCCTACACATTCCTCTATTCATACTGTCGTTAATCACCTGTAAGCAAATCAAGATGCCAGGACTAGTCATACTATGGCATGCCACAGGCCCGGGGCACATTTCCTCCATTTCCTCCATCCATTCCCTCAGCCTGTACTCCGTATATTTTATCACAGGATATTCCTTTATTACTGGTAATTTCCCCAATAGAAAAAGGAAATACACAGGCACACAAAAACCCATTAGCTCTGCAGCAAATATTTATAAAGAGGAGAAACTGCACCCCCTTTAATCCTCTCCCAACTAAAGACCACATCAGCAGCCAGAGCTTTCTAAAAACCACTCATCTGGCAGCAATTTTTCTCAAGCAAATAAGTGCCTCAGGCCACAACCCACCCTCCCAGCACCCACTTGTCTGCGGCAGCCCTCTGCACTCTGAAGAGGCCCGCAGAGGAAAGGGGGTTTAAAAATAAGGCCATAACAGCATCCGATAAGGTAATGGCCAACATTTGTTTTCAAATCCAGCCTGGAGTCACATCTGAAAGCAATATTTAAAAAAACAAACCAAAAAAAAAAGATTTTTTTACACTCACTCATTACAAAAGAGTAAATTAGTGGGGGAAAAGAGAGCCACTTATTCGGAAGTAGAAATTACAGACTCGCCCATGGTGGCCTGGGCCTTGCTGTCATCGCAGAGCAAGGGCTGCCCAGCGCCTCCCGTCTCTCTCCCTGTCCGGGCTGGGTGGACCTGGCTTCCGAGATGGAGATGATGAAGGTGGATGATGGCGGGAGGAGGGGCGGGGCGGGA
>SJYA01001812.1:374202-414148 GCA_006410615.1 Neotragus moschatus
CTGGGAGGGATTGGGGGCAGGAGGAGAAGGGGACGACAGAGGATGAGATGGCTGGATGGCATCACTGACTCGATGGGCCTGAGTCTGAGTGAAATCCGGGAGCTGGTGATGGACAGGGAGGCCTGGCGTGCTGCGATTCATGGGGTCACAAAGAGTCAGACACGACTGAGCGACTGAACTGAACTGAATTCAGAGATCATCTCATGGCATCTGTTCTGACAGTTCATCTGCTCCAGAGAGTATAAAAGTATTCCAAGAAATGACAGAGGACAAAATACAAAGCCTTACAGAATAAACTGCCCTCTTCATAATGAGTCCTCCTGAATCCTAAGCACCCAATCCCTCAACTCTCTGTAGATAAAGAACTACAGAATACATATTTATTCTTGACTTTATTTCTCATCCCTGAAAAAAATGTCATTTGAGACTATTACATACACTGAAACTCTTGGCTACATTATTTTATCAACATTTCTCCTTCCTAAGTTCTTAGAGCATAAGCATTCCTTTCAGAAATAGGATAATATTTTTAGCATCGTATTCTGCAATGTTCTAGCCACTACAGCAAATGTTTTATTACTTTTGAACATAAAGTGATACATTTAGATCTGGATTGGGAAGAACATAAAGTGATGCATTTAGATCTGGATTGGGAAGCCAAAGAAATCAATACTGTATCTCTTTTTCTCAAAAACAACTCTTACAAAAACTTTATTTGTCCAGTTACTTTAATTGTTACTACAAGCAAGTAAGAACGCAAAGAAAACCAAAGCAAAACCCTGGGTTGGCCACTAGACCTCCAGACTNGCTATTTCTCAGAGATAAAATTAAGATTCTTAGAAACAATGAAATTAGTTTTGGTTCATAACAAAAATTATAAAATCTATGCTTTCTAAGGCAAACCTAGCATGCAGGATGCTTCCCCCAAGTCCTTCCAATAGAGAGCTACAGTCTGAGGATTAAAGATTATTCTCCAAATGAGCCCCCAAAGGAATGTGGGGATACAGGTTATATACAGCCATCAGGAAGTTGGCTCTTTCTGCACATTGTTTAGCAGCCAAAAAGGATGCCAGGCTTCAGAAAAAGGGGCCAAAAAAGATTCCTTGTATGGTGTGATAACATTCTGCTCAAGAGATGGCCTGCTTCTTTACAGGCAATACCTAAGATGCTGGCAGAGAAAGGGGCTTCTAATGAATAAACCAGTTCCTGGCTCTGTGCATTTCACCCCAGAAAAGTAAAACCACTAACCAAGAGTTCTGGAAACACTATGATCAAATGCTGTGAAGAATGTGCCTTTTGGGGGCAGCTTCTGTTCCCCCAAATCTCTGAGATGAAACTTTGAAGCTAAACTCCCTATTCTTAGTTTCATTCACAACATCCAGACACTTGCCAAAAGCTTTTCTACTCTGTGTTCTTCTAAAAACTTTCTAAGGTACATTTTCTTCATGAACAACCTCTCCAACTGCTTAAAATAGGTTTTACACTTTGTGAGGTCTTCCCATGTAACCCAGGTTCAAAGTGTTTGTGCCGATATAGGAACAAGTCTTGTTTAAGCACTTATATTGTTCTTGGCCCCATTTCTTGGATTAAGACACTTTCTAACAGGAAAAGACACAGTGGCACATATATTAAATCAACACAACCTTTTGTTGTAAACACCAAGAAGAAAAGATTACAAGCCCAGTTTCTTCAAAGGCACACTACATAAACATCAATAATGTTTTCCACAAACAGGACACTTCTACGCTGAGAGCAAAAATAGGAAACACTGAAGTGTTTTTAACTGTGTTTTACAATAGTTTTCTTTCCAGGTACTAATTAAACCCATCTCTAGTCTAAGATGGGAATTGGATTGCTGGCACCAAACAGCCACTTGCCATTTAAAGATAATGTCGCTGAGAGATCCTACCAGCCAAGGAGCTACAGACGCAGGGACACACCACCACCACCACTTCTACTGGCACCATCACAACGCCATCAAATATTTATGACTGTTTACTCGACTGGAATATGCAATGCCTCCCAGAGGGTGTCATCAATTTTGAATGGTTCCCATACATTCAAAGTGGCTTCACAGGGCATGTCTCTTGTTTTGGAACACACAAAAATCAGCAATTTCTCCATGTGATTTATTTTAAAAAAGAATACAGTGAGACCATGTCTAATGTTATGCACAGAAACAGGAAATCTATGGAATTTGAAAAGCAGCTTCTCTGCGCTATTTTCTTGGGCAGCTCTTTCTTTCTAGTTAGTAAGAGGAAAAATCCTAAGTGTACTATGGAAAAGAAAGTGTTTGGGGGTATTTACTGATACAGTCTGCTAGCTTGCCTATCCGTTAAAGCTATTTCAGACCGTGCTATATCTGTCCCAGTCTACACAGTACACTCAAAAGTAATTTGCAGGATTTTCTTAATTTTCTGAAATGCATACTGACTTCCGCAACACATCTAAATTCGTTACAGTTTAGATTAAACGCTTGATTTGATTAAATGCTTCTATCTAGAATGTCTTTTCAGATGCTGTACGATAACACTTACATGTGGAATCTAAAACTAGTGAACATAATGAAAAAGAAACAGATTCACAGATATGGAAAACAAACCAGTGGTTACCCGTGGACGAGGGCATGGGGAGGGGCAATACCGGACTAGGAGACTAAGAGGTACCAGCTACTGGGCTGGCCAGAAAGTTTGTTCAGGTTCTTCTGTGCCATCTTACGGGAAAACCCAAACGAACTTCTTGGCCCACCCAATATTATGTATAAAATAAATAAGCATGACTTCCTCAGTGGTCCAGTGCTTGAGACTCCAAGCTCCCAATGCAGAGGGCCTGGGTTCTATCCCTAGTCAGGGAACTATATCTCACATGCCTGCTGCTGCTGCTGCTGCAGCTGCTGCTAAGTCGCTTCAGTCGTATCCGACTCTGTGCGACCCCATAGACAGCAGCCCACCAGGCTCCGCTGTCCCTGGGATTCTCCAGCCAAGAATACTGGAGTGGGTTGCCATTTCCTTCTCCAGTGCATGAAAGAGAAAAGTGAAAGTGAAGTCACGCAGTCGTGTCCGACTGTTAGTGACCCCATGGACTGCAGCCTACCAGGCTCCTCCGTCCATGGGATTTTCCAGGCAAGAGTACTGCAGTGGGGTGCCATTGCCTTCTCCGCTCACATGCCTAAGAACCTGCATATGGCAGGTTGCCGTATGCTGCAACCAAGACCCAGCACAGCCAAATAAACAAAGTTTAGAAAATAAAAAAGCTATGAGGATATATTGTACCATACATGGAATATAGCCAATATTTTATAATAACTATAGCTGGAGCATAACCTTTAAAAATTGTGACTCACTGTGTTGTACACATGTAACATCTAATACTGTACATCAACTATACTTTAAATAAAAAATAATCACTCGATTAGATGGACTATTTTTTTTCATTGGCGTTAACATCCAATTTGTAATTATCACACACACATACACACACAAAACCTGGATTGAAGGGATCACCAGCTCTCCTACAAAGAAGTACTTTTTGCAGCATCCTGAGCAGCTTGCCTCTTTTCCTAGTAGGTAGATTGGCAGCTTCTCTCTGAAGGCCAGGAGTCAACAGAATTCTACCATGCCTCTTCACCACACCCATTCATTTCATTTTGTTGACTTAAGTTTTCATGAGAAAGACATGAAGAGGCCACAGTGCCCAACCCTGGTTGTTGTGAAGGGGACATCTGTCATGATCACAGACAAGCACAACATTCTAAATTCCTTCTGGCTACCAGCTGCCTTCAGAGTAGGGGTGGTGGTGGCTGGGAGTGGAGATGGTAGCTTGAAGACAGGAAGAACTCACACAGACAACACTGCTATCATGGGATGTTACTACTCAACATCTCTCAGAAGACTTACAATTTAACTAGAGGCCACTGGCATTTTCTAGATATTATTGTATTACACATTTATAGATAAACAGATGTGACAATCACCCACCATTTCAGAAGCTACAAATAAACCATGTAGGCAAATTTAACATTCTATCTCAAATCTCTCCCACAAAGAAAAAACTCAGTTCCAAAGGTCTTATTCCTAGAATTTTCATTTTAAAAACCTAATAATCAAGCAGGAGTTAAAGGCCTTATAAATGAATAGAAAAGATGACCATCTCCTGCTCACTTTAAAAATTGCCCTATGTTGCTATTTTAGGTTACATTCTTAAAGTAAATGTGATAGAAGTAACCAAAGAAAATCACACACACACATATATATAACACTAGACTTTCAAAGATTTTAGAGGAGACACATACATTTTTCGTACACCTTGACATATTAAGGGTATCTCTGAAAAGTTAGAGATATATTTTTCTTAATTTCCTCCATTTATTTATCAATTCTTTTGAAAAGTTATGATTCAACACTACAGAATATATCTTAAAACATGGTAATATTTAAGTAGGAATGTGAGCAAATAAAACCAAAACAAAATAAAAATGACCTATATAAATGATTCCTGGGTTGGAAAGATCCCCTGGAGAAGGAAATGGCAACCCACTCCAGTATTCTTGCCTGGAGAATCCCATGGACAGAGGAGCCTGGTGGACTACAGTCTATGGGGTTGTAAGAGTCGGACACGATTTAGTGACTAAACCACCACCATATAAATGGGACCCAAAATAGAGAAATTAAATCAAATGAGAAATGAGGCCATTATAAGAAGAAAACAAAGTTTAAAAAGTTGGGTGCTTAATGACCCCTTTACTTCTTTCCTTTCTTTTACCTAGAAATACATCACAAAACTCTGTTTACAATATGCCAAACACAACTTCAACCATTAACAGTTCCAATAAATTCTCTCCGTTCTTAATTGAAAGACTCCTGAGATTCATATTCCAATATAGTCTTTCTACCATCTGAGAACAGTAACATTATTCTACCTTCAACTAGCCTCGACACAAAAATTATCCTATCAAAAACAATTTTATTACTGCTTTTAAAGCAAAATATAAATGCTGAGATTAGACTCCCTAGTATTTGTAGAATTTTATAGTTTATATCATGCCAGAAGAAACACGTCATCTGTTACCCCCAAGGTTCTCAGTGTATATATATTTAATACCATACAACAATGCAAAGTTAAATCTATTTACTTGTTGCAAGCAGGCTGCTGAAGGTGAAAGTACTGGGAGTAGGTAAGTAAAATAAACAGACCAACTACATATGCTCTTGGGTTATTTCCCCTATGTGGGCTGGGACTAGAAGACAGATGTTTTAGGGAGATAATAAGCCATATCTATAGAGAAAACTATGCTGGCTCCATCAGGCAATTCCAGGTAATTAATATTCTGCTGCAGCAGAAATGGTATGAATGGTTCTTATACAAGAAAACTCAAATGAACTAGAAACCTGGAAAAAATGAAAGTTGGCTCTGTTGAGCTTCTAGTAGTAATAATAATAATAGCCTACATCTTATTTACCAAAAATGAAATAAAGGCCACTTAAAAACATGACTAAGATTTATTTTTCACTCCCAAGGGAAAAGATATACAGTCCTAATAAAATGCAAAGGAAACCCATTTCTGACAACAAAGAAAGCTGCAGAAGACTTCTATCAGTGGTAAACCAAACCAAACAAATAAAAACCCTAAAATATAAATGACATTATTCTCTATCATAAATTAATACTATACCTGGTTTACTGGGAATCTTGCTCTTTGAAGATTGGCATATTTGTTATACAGCACAAACCCTGCTAGTCAGGTTCTATCCTTTGCACAGTAAGATAATGCAACTGACAAGAGTGATGGCTACTCAGGCTTGATCTCTGCAACTTTGTTTTAATAGTAGAGACAGACCTGATAAAACAGCTCCCCCTCTCTCCTGATATCCCAGATGTGAGCCAGGATTGAAGTATCAAGGAGTCAAAACCAGGCCAGAAAAACGGACAGTCACAGCAGTGGAAGTCTAAAAGCTAGGCCTTAAAATTCTTAGTTTTCTTAACTTCAGGGCTACTCAGTACAGTAATAGGTTACACTGTGTTGTGCTTAATCAGAGTCAGTACAGACCACTGACCCAAACTCAGCAAACACTGACCTAATTTACTGGGCTAAAGATAGCAGTCATATCTTGCTAAAGTAGCTCAGTGTTCCTCCTCAACTTTCTCTAGTGACCTAAGGTGAACAGGTTCAATCAACTCTGGGTAGCAGATCCAAGCGTTCCAATAACCTCCAAAAGCAGGAAGACCCTAATTTGCCTCAACCATCAATTCTTTCTCACTTCCTTCAGCCTTCCTCCTCCAAAATCTACGTCAATATCTGAAGAAAACAGACCAACAACCTTCCAAGTATCAAACAGACAAAAAGTGTAAATCATGCTGTATCAATTATCTTAAGAAGCCAAAACATCTTGCCCTACTGACACTGAGAAGTCGAGCACCAAAAACAATATTAATGGCACTACAAAAGTATTATAAAAGATATTTCTTCAATAATCTTCATGTGATTTATTTCAAAGGGTGATCAGAAAAGAGCAGAGAGAAAAAAACTGATGGAAATGCAAGTGATCTTTTTTCTTTTTTAATTAAATTTGGTTACCTAAAGGTGTCAACCTACCTTAAATTTAAGTAAGTCAGCATCTGTAGATTAACGATGGCCTCCGGAATGACTCTGATACAATTATGGTACAGATTAAGAATTTCCAGTGATACAAAATGGCACAATTCCATTGGAACTTCAACCAGTCTGTTTTTAGATAAATCTAAGAGAAAAGGAAAGAATATTTTGTCAATAAATCTTCAACATAATCCAGTACAATCTTATCAACTATCAATACCTTTTCTTTAACACATTTTAAAATATTATAATCTAAATTTAGATCAACATTATTTTTTGTACCACTGTTACTACAGAGTTGTGATTCCCATTTCCTACCATTATAGCCCAATTCATATGGAAAAACAAAAATACTACTGAAACAGTTTTAGCTCTCTATATCAGTTTGTAAATTCAGGCCAGGTACAGGGTAAATGAATCAATATTTACTTTTTTCTCCATCTGAAAATGGTTTCTCTCCCAAATGAGTATGTAAATCGAATCCTTTAATATATCTGAATACACATTTGCCTTAATATTTAAACTATTAAATTCAATTTCGCATTCATAACATATTATCTCTCAGAACATGTCTTTTACACCTTTTTGAAACAAACACATAGTAGATACTAAACAAGTATTTCACTCACCAGAATTACTAAGTACCCAAATGTACTAGACAACCCTGTTGTCTGTTAAGGATGGATACCGTGTCTGCTGCATGATCTGCGGTAAAACTGGCTCCCTCGGCCAAGTGTACCAAAGACAGTAGCAACAGGGACTGCTCTGGTGGCCCACTAGCTAAGACCCTGCGCTCCCAAAGCAGGGGGCCCGGGTTCCACCCCTGGTCAGGGGACGAGATCCCACAAGCTGCAACTGAGAGCTTACATGCTGAACTAAGACGCCATGAAGCCAAGTAAACAAATGNTGGCTCCCTCGGCCAAGTGTACCAAAGACAGTAGCAACAGGGACTGCTCTGGTGGCCCACTAGCTAAGACCCTGCGCTCCCAAAGCAGGGGGCCCGGGTTCCACCCCTGGTCAGGGGACGAGATCCCACAAGCTGCAACTGAGAGCTTACATGCTGAACTAAGACGCCATGAAGCCAAGTAAACAAATGAATAAAGAAATAAAAATTAAAATAAAAGCAATAACGGTCCACACAGTAATATAAGCATACAATTGACAGCATCACCATCTCAACAATAAAAATATGGAATAGTCCTTAGCGTCCAAATCTAGGAATGGTGTGCATGACTGTAAAATGCCATAAAGCACTGAATACAAAAAAGAGCTGCCACTCTTGAAAACAGCGACTCAACAATAACAAATCACCTCGCCCTTAGTTAGGCAGGACTTAATCAGTATGAGCTGAAGATGTTCAGTAAATAATATTTCAGATTTACTTAAGGAATCACACTACCTGTTGTGTGTACTAATGAAACACAAATCAAAAACCTACCTCCCCAACTGACCTTCCAAAAGATAAACACATAAATAAACAAAACCAGGTTAGATGCCTTCAGAGGAAGAATTCTGGGAAAATTTTAAGGGACAATTCTGATCATATTTAAACCATTTCAAACCATGTGATAAGAAGGAAAGTCTTCAAATTCTTATTTAAATAGTAACAGATGATACTAATATCATCATCTAACAAAAAAGTACACAACAAGGAAACTATATATGAATCTCCTTTCTAAATACATTTGTGAATCTAAATTTAAAATGAGTCAACAGAATTAAACACTTAGCTAAAAAGATTAACATACTAGGATCAAGTGGGATTCATTCTAGAAATGTAAGTATTGTCTAAATTATTTAAACATATAGTCAAATAAAGAGTGAAACATGAAGTAGGATATAATCATCTCTCCTCTTAACTTCTTTCTTTCCCTTCTCCTGTGAGTCACATTGCAATAAACATCTTTTAAGGTCTCTGAGAGTTTCAATAGGAAAGTCACATCCGAAACCATTAGCTGTCCAGGATCTGGCCTACAGGATCATCCTAATCCTTTAACTGAGCTATTTTGGATTTTTCCAATGTTTTCTTTTGAGAGTATTAGTGATTATAAATAAAGGTATAAGGTGTTAACAGTGGGCACAGGAATGCCCAGCCTATAATGAACAGACCAAATGAACAGATCTCCACGTCCAATGAGTTAGTGAAAATTTACCTATGTAACACGCCCTTATCATCCTGGGTTTGGATTCCAGTTTCTGCGTTAAAAAGGAAGAAATAACAAAACCTACATGGAGCTTAGACTCTTTCAATCCCTATGGAGAAACAGTTGCCTAGGTTAAATTGAAACAAAACTGAAATAGAGAAAAATCACAAGTTTTCCTTTCCTATTTGCTTAGATTCACTATCCAGATGATAAATTATTGACAGATTCACCAACATTTACTAAGTACATGGTTTCTGCAGAAAAGAAAAACACAGAGGATGACTTTTTTTTTAAGTTTATAATTTGATAGATAAAAGGAGGCAAACCCTCAACCATAAGGTTCCTACTGGGCTTAAAAAAATAATAATAATAATAAAATAAAGAGGTAAAATCCAGGTGGGTATTTGTTATCACCCCTTGAGCATTCCCACTGAGCCAGACACCATATCTGGAGCTTTGCATCTAGTAACTCATTTAAACCAATGCAAGGAGCACCACCAACCTAGAGATGAGTAAACTAGGCTCAGAAAGCTTCTGTGACTTGCCCAAAGCCACAGAAATCAGTAACCATATTCACAGCTAAGTATGTCTAACTCCAAGGCTGACCAAGTTCCCCACAAGGGCCCACCCTTTCTCCTTGGCGTAATGGCCAGATCATGTAGCCCTCAGCTAGACCATTAGGAAGATATGGCAATTAAAACTTCAGTGCAAAATATAATAAAAAACAAGTCAACATGTTCTGCGTAAAAACCCAGAGGACAAGAAAGTTAGAAACATTACATTCAAAAAAGAAAGTACTGAAAACAATGGCACCTGATGGCCTAAACTCTGGAAGTGGTTACAGGAAACTTGTTAAGTAGAAACTGGCTTAAACTGCCAATTACCCTAATCTTACATAAGCACTCTGTTTCACTGAAGAGTTTAGAATGAGTTTTCAAATACGTCACTTAGTTTTTCCTACTTGGGTCTGAATATCATCTAATTCTCAACTAAATTTCTTATTGGAAGAAAGAGGGTACAAAAAAAAAAAAAAAGAAACAGGTTTGCTTTCTTATGATTTACTGAGGCTCCTACAGACATTATTTTGTACCCTTGGGCATCCACTAACTCACCATGGGAAAGATGCCCAGAAAGGCTGGGAAAGTCAGTCTGGATTAAGACATTTTGACTTTGATAATCCAGAGGGGATAACCCAATTATAAACAATGGGGAAAAATGCCATACAAATTTGTTCAAAAATTTTCCTGTCAGCTGAAAAAAAGAAATAAAATATGGTCTGATCCCTCTTTTAAAAACAAAACAAAGAACTGAAAACAAACAAAAACAAAACACACAAGAAGGAAGAAGAGAAAGAAATCCAGGATTTAGCTGTAATTAAAGTCATGAGTAGACAGTTTAGGGTGCCCACACAGACGTTGAGTGTCTCTAACTGGGACTCTTAAAGGGAAGAGTCCTTGCTGGAGGCAGAGAGAAACGAAGCAGGAGCCAGGCAGTTACAGTAATAATTACAGACAGAAAGGAAGGATAAGAGTTGACAGATAACAGGCAAGTGTTAAGAACGTAATTTGTATTTTTATTTTGAAATACAACCCAATCCAGCTTGGGCAAATGAATCAGAAGCTATGAAAAGTCCAGTAAGTTCTGAATGATAGAAATATGTCAGTTCTTAAACTCGAGATAAACAGGGATGAAGAATTTGTCTTTATTTTTCTTGTGTGCTGCTCTAATTCTGTAATAAAGACATGGAGCTGTGGATGAAGCCACTTATGAAATCTTTTCCTAAATAAAATATCTCCCTAGTATATCTCAACCACGTTAGTATACTGGGATCACTTAGAAAGAAGGCTTTTAAAAATCGTGAAGCCTGGGGTCCATGGCCAGAAGTATCCGGGTGTGATTTGGGCATCCCTGGATGGCTAGTTGATCCCCACTATCCTTTTATTTTTCAGACTTTATTTTCTTGGGCTCCAAAATCACTGCAAATGATGACTGCAGCCATTAAATTAAAAGATGCTTGCTCCTTGGAAGAAAAGCTATGAAAAACCTAGACAGCATAATAAAAAGCAGAGACATTACTTTGCCAACAAAAGTCTGTCTAGTCAAAGCTGTGGTTTTTCCAGTAGTCACTTATGGATGTGAGAGCTGGACCATAAAGAAAGCCGAGCACTGAAGAACTGATGCTTTTGAACTGTGGAGTTGGAGAAGACACTTGAGAGTCCCTTGGACTGCAAGGAGATCAGTCAATCCTAAAGGAAATCAACCCTGAATATTCACTGGAAGGACTGATGCTGAAGCTGAAGCTCCAGTACTTTGGCGACCTGATGCACAGAGCTGATTCATTAGAAAAGACCCTGACGCTGGGAAAGATTGAAGGTAGAAGGGGACGACAGAGGAGGAGATGGTTGGATGGCATCACTGACTTGATGGACATGAGTTTGAGCAAGCTCCAGGAGACGGTGAAGGACAGGGAAACCTAGCATGCTGCAGTCCATGGGGTCGCAAAGAGTCAGACATGACTGAACAAATAACCATAATCCCAAGAGAAACACAGGTGCTCCACCCTCTCAGCTTCCTATCTAAACCACGACCCACCAACAGGTGGCGCTCTCCTAGGGGCAAGTGGTTGGGTCTGGGAAGAGTCTGATTTAGACAACAGTCTTGGGAGAGAAAACCACACCAATTCAGTTTGATTATATTCTTAGTCTAAATTCCAGCTCAACTAGTTCCGGATACAACTGGAGCGACAAAAATCCAATCTGCAATGGAGTTTTACATATCATCAGTTGGCTATGATCATAGAAAATTAGGTTTTTTGTCCTTGTTGAATCTTCGCCATAGCCTCGGAAAGCAGGTACAATGATCACTCCCCAGTATATGTGGATACTGAGGCCCAGAGAGTTTATGCAATTTGCCTCAGGACACAGAGCCAGTAAGTGGCAGAGGCAAGAACTAAACTAGTAGGCAGGACACCAAAGCCCTGTTTTCAAACATCCTTGACTCAGCCTCGTAGGAATGCAGCTAGGGAAGGTCAGTTGTTCTTGTGGGGTATCTCTAATTCTAAAAATAATAATAAAAACAGATCCATTTTTTTCTTTTAAAAAAACAGTCCATTTCTGATACCTGGTGAGGAGCCATGAAATGATGTCAAAGCTCTGGACTAGAAGTAAGTGATATTTGACCAGGTCCTAATATCTTCTCCAGTGAGATGAGCCTGTGTATCAGGGCCTGGTTGCCCATCCCGAGCTGGATTCAGTCCGTCCTTGCTGGAAACCTGCCCAGAGGCCTCGGCTTGCCCTGGGGAGCGGGGTTGACTGCAGCTCTGGGCAAACAGCCGGGCAGCAAACCGGAACCCCAGAACCACGTCCTCCCCGCGTCCGCTTCTTAATTGAAGCGTTCACATGAGAGTGGGCAGCCAGAAATAAAACAATAAGTTTCGCCCTGGCCAAAACAAGCTCTGTGAAGCCCTAAAATAAAGTAGCCAAATGAATAAAAATAAGCAGAGGGGCGTAGGAAAACAGTCAATGGAATCTGGTGTGCAGTCAGCACCCTTGGAGGTACGGTGTTGTTTTTGTATAAAAAAGCAAAGTGGTGCCTTGGGAGGGGCTGGATGACCCCCCCACCACCAGCTGCACCCCTCCAACAACAACATCCTGAGTTATCTATCAGCCACCACAGCCACGAGCAGAAGGCTGACAAACCAGGACAGCTGGGAACCTCATTTGCAACGTCCGTGCTTTCTGGTCTGAAGGAAAGGCCTTTTGAAGTCCAATCATGCCCAGTTCCAGAAAAACCGAATGATCCATCTTTTAAGCTGAGAGTAAATATGTGATCACGGCTTCCCAGGTGGCGCTAGTGGTAAAGAACCTGCCTGCCAATGCAGGAGACACAAGAGACACAAGTTTGATCCCTGGGTTGGGAAGATCCCCTGGAGAAGGGAATCGGCAACCCACTCCAGAATTCTTGCCTGGAAAATTCCATGGGCAGAGGAGCCTGGCGGGCTACAGTCCATGGGTCACAAAGAGTCGGGCACAACTGACGAACTGAGCACAAGGAACAGGGAATGGAAGTTTAATTTTATCATATTAGTACCTACCATGATGCCTTAGTAACTGGGTGAAGTGTGTGTCCTTCACACAGAAATCTAACCCCTTGACCCACAGACAAGCATACGGGCCCCACTGTCTTCCTAATACTGAAGGGACCCTCTGGGCCAGGCCACCTTCACCCTCTTGCTCAGTCCCTCGCTGGGTCCATGATTCAGAGACAATCCTTGGGTGGAAGGTGATCTGGGGCCACTTGCCCTGTCTGGACAATCCGTATCCATTCTCCCCTAGGCAGGCAGGGGTCTCTTTAGAAGAATCTCAGTGATATCCTTCTCTAAAGAACCGCTGCACAACGTCCCAGGGGTCTAATCACCCTTCCCTCCCCACTCCAGGACAGACACCCCACCCGGCCCCACAATTCAGCACCCAGAGCCCACTCCCCAGACACCTGCACACTCGGGAGTGCTCTGGTAAGAGACTTGCTCCAGGTAGTGAAGCGAGCCCATGGGCTGCCTCATCCTCAACTCTGGAGATAAAACCATGTCACTTCCAGGGTTAAACAGGCAGAACTAATAAACGGAGTCATGAAAGTTTTGAATGAGTCAGTCAAGACCTCAGGCTACATCTCTAAGAGATCAATAAAAAAAAAAAAATCACCTTGTCAAACACTAGAGAATTGTTAAACAGTTCCTCTGTATGAATCATGAAGTTTTCCCCGATCATCTACTTAAAATGTCAACTTGTCTGTCTTACCTCCCCTTCCCCTGTCCTACATCTTCTTTTCTGTCTTAGCGCTTGGATAGGCTTCTAACATAGCATACCATTTATTCATGCATTCTGGTTGTTCATTTTCTCTCCTCCTCAACCAGAATATAAGTTCTGTGAAGCCTGGGATCTTTGCATCGTTCACTGGTATACAGTAAGAGTTTAACAAATATTCATCGAAGGTAGTAGGAAAGGAGATTCTTCGGTCAGACAGCTTGAGCTCAAACCCTGATTCCACTACTTAGTGTGTGCACTTGGAAATGATTACTTAATTTCCCTATGCCTCAGCTTCTTCACCTGTAACATGAGGACATCCTAGCACTGGCTTCGCTGAGTTACTGGAAGGACTAAATGAGATGATACACACAAATCCTTACAGCAGCATCCACACAGAGGGGGGGACTCTAAGAACAGTCTGTCATTATATTAGCTAATGCTGGGTTCCAAATACAGTATTTCTAGCAAGAAAAAATGGCCTGGGCTGGGAAGGAGTTTAAAATATAGCTGACAAGCACAAGAAGTACACCATATGTACAAATGCTTCATAATAATAAATCAGAGATGAAACAATAGACAAAAACAAAAGTGCATTATGAGTGAAAAATTTGCAAGTTAGTTTGAACGTTACCCTTCCCAAGCAGAAGAAGGAAATAAGAAATAGAAGCTAGTTTTGGTACATGCCAAAAAAAATATGACAGATCTAGACTCTTGGTCTGGTGAATTTATTAACAGTAGATACCTGTTTAAGAGGTAATTACATATGAGGGTTTCCCAAGCGGTGCTAGTGGTAAAGAACCCAGCTACCAATGAGGAAGACATAGGAGATGTTTGATCCCTGGGTGGGGAAGATCCCCTGGAGGAGGAAGATCCCCTGGAGGAGCGCATGGCAACCCACTCCAGTATTTTTGCCTGGAGAATCCCTGTGGACAGAGGAGCCTGGTGGGCTATAGTCCACGGGGTTGCAAAGAGTCAGACACGACTGAAGTGACTTAGCACACATGCACAGCCTTTTATAGAAAAATGCATTGTTGAAATGTTGATAGCAAAAATTGATTTCTTTATGGTACCTCTCCTATCCAAAGCATTGCCCAAAAAATTAGGAAATAAAATTGTAAAAGACCATCATAGATAGAATTGGTGGGGGAAGGGGTTCCTGTCCCAAAGTATAATCATTTTACTTAATCTCTAAAAGGCTCACTCAGAGGCTGTTTCCTCTTCAACATAATTCTAACAAATGATGTTATTGCCTGTTTAGCACCACTGCGTTTTAGAAGCAACAAATAGATTCTACAAAGAAAAGCATTCATAAGAAAGTGTGCTTCTAACAACAACAAAAAATTAACAAAGAGTAAAATACACATACACATTTTAAAATTTCAGTATTTTAAATTTAAAAATTCTAAATGTAATGGTCAAAACCCTTCTAAGTATTATAGCACAATGTAGTTTTAGCACCAAAATAATACTCTCAATGTTGAATAATCTAAGACTAGTTAACACATTCGAAAATTAAACTAACTTAAATTTAAAATGTTCAAGAGAGCAGGGCAGTATCTTTTTTTTTTTTTAATGTTTTCATCTAAATTTGCTCAAAACAAAACATCTTAAATGGTTACAGCTTCTGTGAAATGACCCATTCCCTAGTGATTCTGTTTAGCTAATGAATCATTTCCCACTTCCTTTAAGAGAAATTTGGCTCTGAGACATAATAAAAACAGCTCATCTTTAAAATGAGAAATACCAATTTAAAGGGAAAACACTAATTTTCTTATGAAACATGAATGCTCTAAATAGCATTACTGCAATAGTCAAAAGGTAGAATTAATTCAGATCTTCACCAAGGGATGAATGGAAAAGCAAAATGCTGTCTACACATACAATAGAACAGTATTCAACTTTAAAAAGGGAGGAAAGTTTGCCACACGCTATCACATGGGTGATCCTTGAGATTATGCTAAGTGAAATAAGCCAGTCACCAGAAGACAAATACTGTATGACTCCATTTACACAAGGTTCCTAAAGGAGTCAAACTCAGAGAGACAGAAAGTAGAACAATATGCCAAAAGCTGGGGAAAGGCAGAATTGTGCAGTGGGGAGAGAGTTTTAGTTTCGCAAGGTGAAAAGAGCTCTGTGGATGGATGATGGTGATGGCACACACCAGTGTGGATGTACTTAGTGCCACTGAACTGGACAATTACACATGGTTAACAGGGTAAATTTCATGAGACATGTTGTTATTTTCTTACAATTTTTTAAGATGAATGCTTTTAAAAATGATCATAAAATACAAACATTATCCTGGAACCTGAAATTTCCCAGAGTAACAGAAATTCCTAACCCTATCAGGTGGGAAGCATAAGTAAAAGGGACAGCTCCAGGAAATCTCACAAGGACAGACAGCACGTCTACACTATAAACGCTATTAGGCAGCTCTATGACTGGGCGTGCGTGGGTGCTCAGCCGTGTCTGACTCTGGGANTTATCCTGGAACCTGAAATTTCCCAGAGTAACAGAAATTCCTAACCCTATCAGGTGGGAAGCATAAGTAAAAGGGACAGCTCCAGGAAATCTCACAAGGACAGACAGCACGTCTACACTATAAACGCTATTAGGCAGCTCTATGACTGGGCGTGCGTGGGTGCTCAGCCGTGTCTGACTCTGGGACCCCAGGGACTACAGTCCACCAGGCTTCTCTGGCCATGGGACTCCAGACAAGAAGACTGGAGTGGGTTGCCAAGTCCTCCTCCAGGGGACCTTCCCAACCCAGGGATTGATGACCAAGTACCACTAAGTCAGCAGTCACCTTACCTAACAGTGTTCTCTGCCTCCATCCATTGATCTACTAGACAGATACCCTCACTCATCACAATGCCAACCACCGTACATGCCAGGTACACTTGGACCTCATAAATGATGGAAAGAAAAGTGAATAGCAGTGCCTGGAACTCAAGAGATGACAGTGGATAAAATAAATAAATCCGGGCATGGCTTCAGCTTTAACGATCTCACAGAGCAGAAAGGTTAAACTCTAGGCAGACATGAGGAGAGACACACTGGCAGACTCTCCCAGGNTGGAAAGAAAAGTGAATAGCAGTGCCTGGAACTCAAGAGATGACAGTGGATAAAATAAATAAATCCGGGCATGGCTTCAGCTTTAACGATCTCACAGAGCAGAAAGGTTAAACTCTAGGCAGACATGAGGAGAGACACACTGGCAGACTCTCCCAGGAATGGGGTCCCCCAGGGTGCAGAGGAGCCAAGGGAGACATAGCAAAGGGCTCCGGGGAACAGGAGATAGTGTGGGCCAGTCCTCCTGCAGGTAAGACTCAGGGCAGTTGCTCAGGTGCTGTGAGCAGACCTTGGGTTCTCTGGAATGGCAAGAGGGAGAAGAGAATCTCTGGAGCTTTCCCTGGGAGGTTCTAGAGCTCAAGGGGCCCTTCCGTAAAGCACATGATTGCCGCTGGACCAAAGCTGAGCAGCTGATGACAATCACTCACCAGCCAGTTCGTGGACAGTCTCTGTTACATGGTAATTGCAGAAAAACTAGTTAATAGTGATTAAGAGATGTGACAAGTGCTGCAAGATGAGTAATATGGGGAAAGCAAAGAAAGTGAGTCCCAAGGGCTCTAATGGATCAAACTCACGATTATACTGGAATTAAAGGACAGGAGTGGACTTGCTGTGGACAGAGCAGGGAGGAGGGCGGAACACAGAGCAGCTACCCGTGAACTCCATGGCCTCAGCCTGCCTGGAGCTTACATTCATTCCAGGTTTACTACCAAGAACAAAACAATGCACGGTTGTGACTTGATTGCATAAATATGAAAACTCTCAACCATAAAAAAAATGTTATGTGGCAGAGAGAAAGCCCTTTATAATAAAAATGACCCCATCATAAGTTTTTTCCAGAATTTCTACATTTGTTAGCTTTAGAAATCAAATATACTGTAAAAGGGTCTGTGTGTGTGTGTGCTCAGTCATGAATGTAAGATGACCATAATCATCAACAATTAGATGATGATATTATTATTATTTAATATTTTCTTGGCCATGCAACACAGCACGTGGGAAATTAGTTCCTCGACCGGGGATCAAACCTGTGCCCCTGCATCGGAAGCGCACAGTCTTAACCACTGGACTGCCAGGGAAGTCCCAGATTATTTTGCCATAAATTTTAAAAATAGCAAATAAAAACATTAAGTTAACATTACCCTCACCAAAAGTAGAGAGGATGGAATGTTTTTATAGTTAAACAGCCCTTTCATATATATTATTGATTTGATCTCTCATTAAAAGGAACCCTTTTAGAGGCAAATCAAATCATCATTTTTTACAATGCTATAAATAATCTCAGGCATGAGACCATGTAAGATCTTTATCAAAGATAAAATTACTGACCTTCCAAGAGACTTTCTAAATGGCAAAAAAAAAAAAAAAAATTAGTACATTTTTAAAGAGTTCTAAGATAAAGAAATGAATTTTTCCTTTTATTAATTCTAAAGTACAGGTCCACTAGCCAGATAATCCATTATTCAAGTTCCCCAAATACTCGGTTAAACGTCAAGTAGAGTGTGGGTAATGGCCATCACTTTGAAACAGAAGTCATACAGAATTCAAAGTTTATATCATATAGTGTCAATTATATCAATGGTGATGAATCTCAAATGCAGCACAATTTTAAAAGCTATCCACAAGTCGTGAGCCAGTTTCACCATGTTGCTTATAAGGTCAAAGAAGGAATCATTACCGCAAACTTTATTTTTGACAGAAAATACCACCAGTGATGTTTTTACGTAGATATGATTCAGAAAATCTAAACTTAGTATAATATTTAAATGTAATATTCTATAAGAAAGCCAATCTTATGTACCAGTCCATTTGAAAATCCATACTAACCTCCTTATACATAATAGAAATACTGTTTTTTTCTAATCACTAATGACATTTTATGTGTACAAAAATGTTCAGAGAAGCCTTAAATTATAATTTCATTTTTATGTCTTTCTTTGAAAACAGACACAGTGTTTGGGGGAATTTTAAATTCAGCTTTTTATCTTTTGGATAAAATAAAAACTTGAAGTTTCCGAGAAAGCCTGTAGTTTTAAGAGAGGGAAAAAGACAATTTATTGTGCTTTTCTGTTTGAGAAAGCTCCTTCTTAAAAGAACCACTCAAAAAATACTTTCTTTTTTTGCTCTTTATTTTTTATTTTTTTACTTTACAATACTGTATTGGTGCTCAAAAAAATACTTTTGAGCACCCATGCCAGGAATAGTTCTGCGTGGTGGGCAAACAGCAGTGAACACTAGCAAAATTCCTGCCCTCCAGAGCTTACCTTCTAGTGGGGTGATCCATGCAAAACTAACAGGGGTAATAGTAGCCTGTTCGATGCTGGTTCGTGCTGAACAGAAAATAAAGTAGAATAAGGAAACAGGAAGTATGAGGCAGGGGACTGCAAATTTGAACAGGATGATTAGGAAGAATTCACAAAGTGACTGCGCGAATAGCCGAAGGCACGAAGACAGGAAGTCACGGGAACATCGGGGGGAGGCACCTTTTCAGGATGAACAGCGATCGATGGGAGAGTGCTGAGGCAGGAGAAGGGAAGCGTACCCCCGGCACAGCAGGGGATCCAGCGGGGCTCACGAGGGTGGCGACCTTCAGAAGGCCGCCGGAAGCCTCCCACGGGGCCACGGCGGCTCCCCTCCAGGAAAGGAGGGAACGCAGCCGACAAAGGCACCGACGCAGCTACCTGAGTGGGCGGGGTGGTGGGCAGCCACGCCCAGCGGGGAGGGAAGGAGCAGGAGACGGCCAAGGTCTTAGGAGAGACAGAAGTATGAAGCAGTCAATAGGACGGTAGGAAAGTGGCCGACCCAGTCCAACGGAGAGTGAGTGCCGGGTGATTTGAAGACGGGCCACGAACTGAGAGTGCGCGCACAGATGCCCGAGAGAAGGCGCGCGCTTCCTGTGTCCCTCTGGTCATGTCCAGCCTTAGTGCCTGTGCCTATCAAAAAAACTCGTCTAGAAATGAGAAAAAAAAAAAAAAAAGTATTGACTTATCATGTGTAGCTCTGACCCCATAATACAAGTGAGGGATCTAAGTGAGGAGAGCCAAGCAAAGTCCCCACAGGTGAGCCTACTCAGCACTAAGTGCCAGATGCTGGCGGGGTGAGCGAGGAGAAGGTAGGGGGCAGTCCCACGGCTAAACAGCATCTTCCCTAAGCTTTCCCACCGGCAAGGAAGACCATCCACATTCAGTCTGTCATTTATAGGAGGTCTCTATAAGCTGGGCACATTATGCAGCTACATGAATTCGGGACTCAATTCATAACCTCAAGTAGAGTCTAACAAGGGAAGAAGAGAAAGCAAAGAAAAACGTACAATGCATACACAAGAACTATATTTATCAGTATGGTTAAATACCAACTTGTCTGACAGGCTGAGAAAGACTTCAGAGAGGCATTGACCCGTAAGCTGAGTCTCTGGACGGGTGTCTGGGAGACCACCAGGGGTAGAACGGAAAATTCACTCCAGACCCAACAGGTGCTGCCCAGGTGAAGAATGGAGGGACGGGGTAGCTCGCTGAGGAACTGTCACTGGCATTATGGCTTTAGTACATAGGGTTGATGCTCAGCAAGCATGCATGGAAAACAGTACTTAGACAATGGACACAAAAATCCAGCTGAGAAATGAGCAGGGCCGGGAGTAAGGTGCAGTCATCTGCAATGGAAGAATGAACATCATTATACAAGGGAATGGATCATGGAGATATTTAAGAGGTAGAACCGGTAGAGCTTAGTGATCTGTTAAATATAGAAAGTAGAGAGAAAGAAAAGCTGAGGGCATCTTGAGGTCTCTGGCTTGGGGAAATGCCCGGAAGCATGCTACTTGAAAAGGAATGCAGGGAGGAAAAACTAGATTTGTTTGCAAATCTAGATTGTTTACAAAAAACTAGATTTGCAATGGTGGGAGAGGAGAGCCATGATGAGTTTAGTTTTTGATACACTGATTTAGTGTTATGTATGGACCAACCAAGTAGAGTGGTCTGTTGGCCATGAGATTTTGGGTCTGGAGCCCATGATAAAGGTTTTGGTTAAAATGTAGATTGGAACACATCAGTGTGTAAATAGGGGTGTTCATATATGACATCATCCTAGGAAAAACATGAAAACTGAGGAAAGAAACTGAGCTAGCAAAGGACTTTCTAGCAGCTGCCTCCATAAAGCCAATGCCTTGCTCTTTCCCATCACAGCTTCTTGAAACCTAAAGGCTTGGTCCCATGGCCCAAGGGCCATGATGAATTCTGGAACCTAGACTTACCGAACCAAAATCCAGTGTTACTTCCACTCCTGCACTCTGCCCTACATGTTACTACACGGTTCAGTGATAATGATGGTTTTGTACTGACACCTTGACCAAGTGTGTGTAATATGAGGACAGCATCTAATTGCTATATTATCACTCACTTTTTAGGAAGTAATCAGGATCCATCCTTTAGAAATGAGTATCCTTTCAGTTATACTTAGAGTCACGATCAATTCCTAAAACAACAAAAATACTGTAGGCTACACACCAAGGGAATTGAGAAGTTTGACTCCTTCCAGAAACACTTCCTTGGGCAATTTTTTTTCTTAATGCTAAAATATGAATCAAAGCACAAACTGTCTACAAAGTGCCTGATTTTTAAAGTTCACATTTAACTAGGGCAGCATTGATAAGAAAGGCATTTTTGTGACGGTGTCTGAATATAGTAGATTCCATTGTAAGAACATGGAGTTTTTAAGTCTAGAAATAGTTTATTTCAGATGGTTTCTGTATCCTTTTTTTACAGATCTAGCTGGAAGCTTTTTGCTGAACTAAAATGTAGTAAGATTGTTGATAGACACTGTTTCACGTTATCACTTACTAACAACTATAATAGAAATACAGCTTATATTATTTAAGAAAGTATGTTAAACTGGTATATTATTTTCCAATATATAGTTTCTGAAAGACTTAAACATGTTTCTGAAAGCATGTAAACAACACGCTTATTTTCGTGTGACTTCTCTTTCTCCTCTCATTTTGGTCACACGATTTACTTTATCTAGAGTTCAGGCATAACAAACAATTGTTGCTCACATCTAATTTTTAAAGCAAGAGCTCTTATCAAAGGTTCTCAAAAGGTACACAGAATAGACTCAGAAGTCTACCCTGTCTAAGTCTCTTGAATTATGCCTTAAACTTGAAGACAAAATATATTTTATCTTTTCACTATTAATGGCTTTGCAAACAATCTGAAATCCCGATCTGAAAAAATCTTTTTGTCCTCCTGAAGTTCAAACTGCATGTTAGACCCATGCTAAAGTGGACACAAAAATGATGTAAAATTACCCAGCGTTTGCAATGAGAATTCTCTAGTCTTCACACTGAGTCAGTGAGCAAAAACAGCCCCATCTAAACATTTGTATATGTGCACCACACATAAGGCACTAGTTCTGACCAGCAAACTCAGACCCTGCCAGGACTACAAGTCACCATGACCACGAATCATTACTCAGCACTTACTGTCTCCCAGGCACGCCAAGGGTTTTCGAAGAACCCATCATCTCATAAAAACCTCACAGAAAAAAAAAAAAAAAAACTATAATTCAAAAAGATACATGCACCTCAATGTTCATACCAGAACTATTTACAGGAACCATGACATGGAAGCAACCTAAATGTCCATCAACAGAGGAACGGATAAAGAAGATGTGGTATACATATATAATAGAATATTACCCTGCCACAAAAAGGACAGACCTGGGTAATCTGCAGAGATGTGGATGGATCTAGAGACTGTCGTACAGAGTGAAGTCAGTCAGAAAGAGAAAAACAACACAAATATGTGGAATCTGGAAAAATGGTGTAGATGATCTTATTTGCAAAGCAGAAGCAGAGAGACAGACATAGAGAACAAGAACATGGATACCACAGGGGAGAGGATGGATGGGCGGAATTATGAGGTCGAGAATGACGCATACACACTACTGATACTATGGATAAAACAGACATGTAACGAGAACATTCTGTATAGCACAGGGAACTGTTTAATGCATGGTGGGTGGTGACCTGATGAGAATGGAATCCACAGGAAAGGGGTATATGCATTTGTACGGCTCATTCGTTTTGCTGTGTAGCAGAAACTAACACAACGCTGTAAAGCAACTACACTCCAAAAAAATATAATTTAAGGAAACATTAATGGAGATGTAGGGATAGTACACAGGGATGGAGACAGGAATACTTACTAGCAGATAAAGAAACTGAGACAAAAATAAGTAAAATAACTTGATCTATAACATACGGCTAAAAAAGCTGTGAATGTACTTCATGCCACTGACCGGTATATCAAACGGTGGTTAACATGGTAAATTCTGTATTATGTAAAATTTTACTCCCAACATCAAATATTATTTAAAAAAGAATAAATGGCCAAACTTGAGTCCTCATACCAAAGTAAATTCCAGTTAGACTGAAATTTTAACAAGAAAAAGAAACAATAAAAGCACTAGAAAAAATAAAAATAAAAAAACCAAAAAAGTCGCAGAGCTGGGATTCAGAGTCCAGGCTCCATGCTAATGGTCTTCCACAAATTGCTATTTTCCAGATAAAAACTACCCAAAGGGCTATTTTAAAGACCACTCTGATAATCATCAAATTAAGTTTCATAATCACTCAATAGCACTGCATGGCTTGCTGGAAAATACAATGCTTTGGGCAGGTCTATCTCCTGTTGAGAAGCAAACGCCAACACAAAGTTGGAAGTCACCTTTTATAAAGCCTCAAAATTGTATCAAGTTGTTGGTCGTGGAGACAGTTTCTCAGTGAGAACATTGCAAGGGAGACTGCCAAGTGCACTAGAGAACCCACTTTTGAAACCTGTACTTTAGGGGGAAGTGTTTGCTATGGAAAGGATGCAGAAAATAATCACACTCGTGTTTTAAGAAACCACACGCATACAGCGGAGAACAAACACAATTACAGTTTTCCAAAATACCTCAGAGTTGAAAGCTTGCAGAAAGCCTCAAAACTTGACTGCAGATCTAAAATAGAGTTCAGAGAGAGGAAGGAGGGAACAGATCCCGGTGCTGAGGGCTCCCAGTGGCCTTTGGACAGAAAGGTTCCCACACCGAGGGAGCAGAACTAGAAGGCAGCCACAGAAAACCAGAACTCCTCAAAGCTTGAGTTTCAGAGTGAAGTTCATAAAAGTCTTCTGTAAAGAACTGCCCATCTCCTTTATTTTATCATGTTTCAAATATTGAGTTAATTAGAACCTTTTCATCATTGTTCTGAGTATCAGTCTAACTGCACTTGACGAAGGAAGGAAAGTCAAAATGCTCCTCTCCCCATGCGTTCAAAGCCTCAGTGCTGAGTATACTTTCCATTTGACAAACAACGTGGTCCTTTCCCACTCCCAACATCTTAATGTACACAGAAGCCAAGCAGAGAAGAAATGAGCAAGAAAATAGAATAGGCTTCTGGGTGGAGCACTCATCAGATTGTGGGGCTCCAGTATTAGAAAAACGGGTCATCTTACGATGAGTGGCATGCAAGATAACACAAAATACATTTCCACAGGATTAAAAAAATAACAAGTGAGCTATGAAAAGTAAAAGACAGACATGGGCTACAGATCCTGAGAAGACAGTGGTCATCACTACTGTTTTATTAAATGGGGAAAGATGTCTTTCTGTCCCTGTGAAGGATCCTATCCTGGTCTTCCAGTTTGCAGTTCAGCTCATTGATTTTATCACAGGTTCAAAACCCACAAGAAGCTCTGCACTATACCCTTTGGCCTTTTTTTGTTTCCGTTTTTTGTTTTAGTTTACCAGGAACATTGCACTACATTTCTTGAGAAAACCCAATGAGATATATTTACTTTCTGGTATTGGGGGATATGTAATGCAGGCCACTGTCATGTTCAGAATGAATAAACATTCAAAATGTTTTGTAAACACTGTTGTTCAGTTGCTAAGGCATGTCCGACTCTTTGCGACCCCATGGACTGTAGCACGCCAGGCTCCTCTGTCCTCCACGATCTCACACACGTTGCTCAAATTCATGTCCAGTGATGCTATCTAACCGCCTCTTTCTCTGCCACACACCTTTCCTTTTGCCTTTAATCTTTCCAGCATCAGGGTCTTTTCCAATGAGTTGGCTCTTCGAAATCAGGCGCCCAAAGTATTGGAGCTCAAATTCAGCATCATTCCTTCCAACGAATATTCAGGCTTGATTTCCTTCAGGATTAACTGGTTCGATCTTGCAGTGCAAGGGACTCTCAAGAGTCTTCATTACTCTATGAGTAATCCAATGGGTATGTTCAGTGATGTTTAGTGGCATCAGTAACGCTAGGTATTGTCTGTCACTACTCGACATTTTCTGTCACAGACAGGCAATAGGGGACTGGCTGCAGCATAAAACAAGAGTCACACTGTTCCTGCATGTTTGCCCCCACCACGGCATCGCAGCTGGAAGTGACAGGAGCTGGACACAGCGTATCATGAGGCTGGCGCTCCATGAAGCACCCAGCCCACCATGCCAGATGCCCCCGTGGTCTGAGCAGGTGGAGACCGATGTCTCAGACGTGCCCTGACCCTCGACTTCCTGTAAACCATATTCTTTCCAAAGTGTGATTTTGTGGAATGGGAGGTTTTCAGGTATGGGTGTATCAAGCTTTTGCTGAGATGCCTGGCATGGTAATTCAGTCCATGGACACTGAGAGAAAGAGAAAATAATGCGGGTAATTCAAAGATCTCACATGGGTCTCAAAACTACACATGAAAAGGAAAACCCAGATAAAAAAGAATTATTAATAGAATTAGCCCTTTAATACAAGTTATCGTAGTAAGTGATCAACAACCATGGGCCATGGGTCACCAGGAATGGTACTGGAAGTTTCCATTGGTAAGGAGACTAGATGCTGCATCCTTCTAGACCTTTGCGTGTGTGTATGTGTGTGTGTGTGTGTGTGTGTGTGTGTGTGTACACACACATGTGCCTACACTAATGGTGGACCAGGTTGAGAAGGAGGAAGAAGGGGAGGGGAAGCCTGGGAAAACAGTATGACAGGCAGCAGTCTAGCAATACAACGGAACACTGGACAAACTCTGCCTCTCGCTCCACTCTGCTCCCCAGCTCTGCCTCTCACACTTTACGAGGACTTGCATGGTTCATTCAATCCTCTGGGCCTCAGTTTCCCCATCTGTCAAATAAAAATCCAGCCTTATCTAAAGCTCCATGGTAAAAGCAAAGAGTCAGAAATAGAACCATCCCTTCTCACTACCTTACTTTCCAGGAGGATGGACCTGTCATTACATTTAGGTTTACAGATACCTGTACAGGCAGAAGCACGCTGAAATCCAAAATGTTACTTTCAAATTTCATACATACACATGTACTTTCAGACATGGGCTGGTTGAGTTGAACTGAATCTTTCCAACTGGCCAAGAGAGATTATTATTATTTCTACTTTCCCCCTTCTCCTAAATAGTATGTGTACAAACTCACGTCAATCATGTCTGATTCTTTGTAATCTTACAGACCAGCCTGCCCCCTCCGCCCCCTCCGCCCCGCCCCAGGCTCCTCTGTCCATAGGATTCTCCAGGCAAGTATACTGGAGTGGGTTGCCATCTCCTCCTCCAGAGGATCTTCCTGACCCAGGGATGGAACCCGCTGCATCTCTTACAACTTCTGCATTGGCAGGCATGTTCCTTACCACTACCCCACCTGGGAAGCACTCTAAATGGTATATTTACAAGTAAATGACAGAACCAAAACCCAAACCTAAGCCCATCTGACTCCAAATCCAAGGCTTGTCCCATTTTACCACGTGTCCATATAAAAGATGTGTGAGGTAGATGAAAACTCCCAACCAATTCCTCAAACATTAATTTGAAGAACACATATGACGAAGTTAAAGGAAATACTGCTACCGAAAACACAAGTCCCTGAGCCCCACACACGGTGGAGCCACAGCATCGCACTACAACAGCAGAAGTCAGGTGAGCTGGGGGCCTTAGGGAGAAGGCAGGGCGCGCCCTCACCTCCCTCTCCAGCTCAGGACCACCACTTGGCTGTAGTCTGAGTCTCTCTCGCTAACTGTGGTTGTTAGTGGTCAGGACCCACTCCGACACAGGACCACTAACGGTGGATCTTTGACAGTTGGTTGCCAGTGGATGGGGACCACCAGTGGGTCCTGGGTGGACCCAGTACCTAGTGATGGTGCAGAGTAGTGATGTCCACTGGAGGAGGGAACGGCGAACCACCCCGGTATGCTGGCTGTAAGAACGCACAAACAGTATGATAAGGCAAAAAGAAACGACACCGGAAGATGAGCCCTGCAGGTCGGAAGGTGTCCAATATGCTGCCTGGGAAGAGCAGAAGGCAACTGCTAATAGCTCCAGAAAGAATGAAGCGGCTGAGCCAAAGCGGAAGTGACACTGGGCTGTGGATGTGTCTGGTGGTGATCTGAAAAAACTCCAGGAGGTGGTGAAGGACAGGGAAGCCTGGCGTGCCGCAGTCCATGGGGTGGCAATGAGTTGGACACGACTGGGCGGCTGAACAACAACGATGCCCGGCAATGGCTGCATGCTAAGGGCTGCGCTTGCCCTGCAGTGTTACGATAAACCTTGTGTTATCTAATTTACAATAAAACGGAAAGTCAGATATTACAATTACGTTCATTTTTGTTTTTGTTTTGGGGGGATTTCTTTTTTTCTTTTTTCTTTTGCATAAACCCACTTACAGGGACATTCGAATAATGAAAGAAAACAACGAAAAGCAAGAGTCGCCATTAATTTTGTATTTAACACGTGCTCTTTTCCATCCATGTCAGCACACAAAAAAGGCTAAAACTTATCTAATAATAATTGTGTCTAATATCAAGGTTTGGCAGTCATTATCAAGGCTTCCAGGCTTAAAACGAAACTAAGTAGAAACTAACCAACAAACAAAGAAAACGACTACTTTTACAACTCTTTGAATTACCCAGAAAATTTCTGAATATAAGACCATGTATTAAGCACAGTGGAAGACTATAATGATGAAAAAGTATTAAAACGTAGCCTTATTTAGCTCATCGCCCATTTCCCAATTGCAATTTAACTCAACTCAATCTGTACTTAATAAAAGCTGACTCTGTGCCAGACCCTAGCCAGTAGGTTTATCAAAACAACAGAACAGGACTTGGCACATTATGGGATGGCCCCAACTTCAGTATGACCCAATATGGCCCTTGTCAGGCTTCGGAAATCAAAACCTCCCGCCTTCCACTTAGAGTAGCCATCACCAATCCTTCCACCCATCTATCCACCCGTACATTACTCATCCGGCAAGAATTTCTGTTGCCTATGCTGTGGCCTAGGGGGTTAAAGATGGAAACTCACTGTTCCTGCTCTCAGGCATTTCCAGTCCAAAGAAAATGACCTCAAAAAACAGAATGAACCGTAACAGCTTGGTGAGTTTAAAACATGCCTTGCGCTGCACAACCAGGTTCATAACAGAACACGGTTCACAAGAGCCAACAGGTGGAAGCAGCCCAAGCGTCCAGGAGCAGAGAATACACTCAACACCGTATATGCACACAGTGGATACCATTCAGCCTTAGAAAGGAAATTCCAACACACGCTGGAACTTGAATGCACTTAAGGCCCTTGTGCTAAATAAAAAGAGCCGGACTCAGAAAGGCAACTACTCTGCGATTCCACTCACGAGACGAACTCAGGGTAGTCAAGTTCATAGCAACATAAAGCAGAATGGTGGCTTCCAGGGTCTGGGGGACAGGAAAGTGGGTAGCTGGGTAGTTTAATGGGTACAGAGTTCCAAATTTGTGAGATAGGAGCCCTGTGAGTGGACGTGGCTGCCTAATATCACCGAACTGTGTGTGTTTAAAAATGTTGAGGTGGTAAATTTTATGTATATTTTTCTCACAATTAAAAATAAAGACATGTTCCCTCATTCTAAGATACTCCTCCCATTAAGACATGGGGTCTATGTACCCCCACCCCCTTTGTGACCCCCTTGATGAATTCAGTGTGGCAGCCGTCACTCTGCGTGACTTTCAAGCCAGCCAGGTTCTGCCAGGCTCTCTTGGGACACTGACTCCAGAAGACTTCATGCACCACAGAAATCTAGCTGTCCGAGGCTGCCATGGAGAAATGCCCTGAGAAGGAGAGGTCCCAGAATCCCCAGAAGTTCCAGTCCCCACGGGTGGGACCTTCCCCGCCCCTCCACCAGCCCTGCAAGCAAAGGAGCCTCTTCGGAGAGCAGCCAGCACTCTCTGACTGTGACCACGTGAGACTCCAGTCATTAACCCCCTAGGTGTGCCCAGGCAACATTCTAGGTAGATGGGCAAAATAAATGATGGCTGTTAATCTAAGCTGCTGTTTTGCGGTGATCTGTTCACGGTGCTGGAGAGCTGAAGCACAGAAGTAGCAGACGATGTGAGAGGCATTTGAAAGCAGGCGGTCCTAACAGGGACTGAGGGAGAAGGGGACAAGGAGACACATAAGCTTAAGCCCCATATGCACACAGGGCACCACTGAGTATGTGGGCAGGGAGAAGGCTTGGCATCCAGATATGTAAAGCTGGCAGGTACGACCAGAACCTGGTCAGAAGAGGGGTAATGGCAAACATGAGGGTGAATAGATAGTCAAGGCTCTCTATGCACATGACCCAGAGGCTGCTGAAGATACTGAAGGTTCTTGGTTTTTGTTTTTCTGGCTACAAGGCATGCAGGATCTTAGTTCCCCAACCAGGGACTGAACCCGTGACCCCTGCATAGGAAGTGTGGAGTCTTAACCATTAGACTGCCAGGGAAGTCCACTACTGAAGGCTTTTAAGTAAGGAAGTAATAGGAGGACTTCCACAGTGGTCCAGTCGTTTAAAATCCACTTTCCAACGCAGAGGACATGAGTTGAATGGTTGGCGAACTAAGATTCCACATACCAAGGGGCAACTAAGCCTGTGTGCCACCACAAAGACCCAAAGCAGCCAAATGAAAAAAAATAAATCTAAACAGAAAGTAACAGGAAGAGTTTCACTGGGAGGAAGACCACTGATTGTAATAAATCTTCCTAGTATAACATTCGACTCTACAAGTAAATGCTGTTGCAACAAAGGTTAAACTGTTCCTTGAAAAAGTAATTCACAGATTTGGAGTGGCTGTATTAAGCTCACAACACTGAGATTTTTCCCATCAATAACATCCCCAGGTCACTCCAAAGGTGTTAGTAGTGTTTTCCATTCTTTTTTCCTTCATGCTAGCTAAAACAGATTGTGCCCCCAAGATAAGCAGCAGAATTCTAACTTTGCAAAGAATTCCAGCCCCCCCCCCTTCCTGCACCTGTTCTGGGACTACTTACAGCAGCATCCCTTCAGGCCCCACCGATTCCCTGCAAGACTTTCCAACTCTGTGGCTCTCCTGATATCCAAACCATTTTAAGAGCCAGCTGTGTCCTCTTACCAAGGACAAAACGAAAAATTCCATTGAAAATGGAAATGTATCAGCAAGCAGGGATGGGGTAGGAATGGGGAGAAACTGAGGGACTGCCAAGAGGAGGTCATTCTGAAACTCATTTTGGTGGATTCTGGCGGCTTCTCAAAGTGCTTTCTTTAATAAGGTGTAGAACACATCCATCCTCAAACTCCACAGCAGTCAAACCCAACACCAGAGGACGAAAATGAACCAAAGCAGCTCTTACAATGGTGTGCTCTATTTTGCCCACACAGATTATCTTATAATCTTACATAAACTCAGCCTGCAGAAAATGTACTGCAAGTTAAAAACAGAGTCACGGTTGCATTAATTATTCTTGGGAGTCAAGGAAAGGGAGTGGGGCAGCAGAAGGGAAAAGAATGATCAAATTGGCACAATCACTAATGGAAGATGGTGGGATTAATTAAACACATCCCTGGAGAAAAAGGCTGACTCTGAACAACAAAAGGAGTCACTCTCCAAGGATGAAGTAGATTTTTATAAAGGAAGCTAGAGACTGGACACTTTGCCTTTCTGGTACTGAAAAGCTATCACTTTATAAACGTTTTGAAAGGCTGTTAATCATGTATTTGTGGCTTTCCTTATCCAGAAGATTTGCCTTCTCCTCATTACCATCCTTTTATTAAATATCATCTTTCTCCCACCACTAACCATCTTTATGCCAAAGCCCCTACTTAGTCTGGACATTGTACATAACCGCAAGCATTACCCTTCCCCAAGAGTATGCGTTATTATCATTATTAGGTCCCAGAAATTGCTCCTAAGATGAGGCAGGATTGCACGAAACACCAGATGACAGGTCCCCAGCTCACACAGAATCTGCAGCCCTTCACCAGCTGCTCTCGGCGAAAGCAGAATATAAAGCCCCCTCTAAAATCTCGTGCTCAGTTTCAATGGATGCAAGTAACAGACCGGCATCTTTTAACTACACTGGGAGCTTCCAGCCCCGCTTTCTCTGGGACACGTGCCAGGGGGATCAGCTATGACACCCTGGGTCTCTCTCCAAATTCTGTTTTCCCAAAAGGCTTCGGCTCAATGAGCAGCACGACACAAGAAAGCTGCTTCACTGAAATTACTAATTGCAAACTTTTTTTTTTTTTTTAACAAAAATGAAAGGGAGTGGTAAAGGATCTTGACAGAAATGTCAGCTTTACCATGGCGCTCTTGAACGTGGCTGGAAGTTTCTGCAGGCTGTCTGGTTGTTCAAATTCGGAAGTACATTTTCTTAGCTTAATTCATAGCATAAATTAATTTCAACAAATTAACAACCTGAGAATTTTTATTTCCCTTTCATGTGACAGGCTGTCTGGTTCTCTGACAGTTCCCCTGGGGTTTATGAAAAAATCAGCATCGCCTGAGTGGTGTACTCATAGGATGCCTGCCAGGACGAAACTTTCATGGCAGCATGAAACAAGTGTGGAATCTTCACTGATCCTGGGAACACGATCCACTTACAAGGGTTCTGCAAGTTGGTGCCTGCTGCTAGAGACACTGGCAGGATTTGCACTGATTTTTAATGAGCTTCTGCAGGCAAAACACTTGCAGATGCTTGTCTGTTAAGAAAGATGCAAATCACACCCACCCAAGCTGGAGAGAATGTAAATCTATGTAATGGCTGAGACTGTACAGAGCTGGATGGTTTACGTCCTTTGGAGGGCTCCAGTGTCACTGAGTTGGTTAATGATACACCCTCTTGTGGAGAAGGCAATGGCAACCCACTCCGGTATTCCTGCCTGGAGAGTCCCACGGCCAGAGGAGCCTGGTGAGCTACAGTCCATGGGGTTGCAAAGAGTCGGACACAACTGAGGGACTAATACACACACACTCTCTTAACCAAGCAAATGTTTGGCCAACTAGAATTCAATCAACACTGAAGATACAGGATACCCTGCCTTGGGAAGAATCACAGAAATGAAAGTGTGCTTATTTAGATTTCAGTGTTTTAAAGTTCTTTATTTCACAAAAGTGTCACCTCTTTGTTTTACTTAATTTTTTGGAGAGTGTTTATTTTTATTTTAGCTGCGCACCATGTAGCATCTTAGTTCCCCAACCAGGGATCAAACCCATGGCCCTGCATCGGGAGCACAGAATCTTAACCACGGTATCGCCAGGGAAGTTCCCATCCCAGGGCTTCTTTAAGTAGCAACTTCTGTTAGCACACCNGCAAGACTTTCCAACTCTGTGGCTCTCCTGATATCCAAACCATTTTAAGAGCCAGCTGTGTCCTCTTACCAAGGACAAAACGAAAAATTCCATTGAAAATGGAAATGTATCAGCAAGCAGGGATGGGGTAGGAATGGGGAGAAACTGAGGGACTGCCAAGAGGAGGTCATTCTGAAACTCATTTTGGTGGATTCTGGCGGCTTCTCAAAGTGCTTTCTTTAATAAGGTGTAGAACACATCCATCCTCAAACTCCACAGCAGTCAAACCCAACACCAGAGGACGAAAATGAACCAAAGCAGCTCTTACAATGGTGTGCTCTATTTTGCCCACACAGATTATCTTATAATCTTACATAAACTCAGCCTGCAGAAAATGTACTGCAAGTTAAAAACAGAGTCACGGTTGCATTAATTATTCTTGGGAGTCAAGGAAAGGGAGTGGGGCAGCAGAAGGGAAAAGAATGATCAAATTGGCACAATCACTAATGGAAGATGGTGGGATTAATTAAACACATCCCTGGAGAAAAAGGCTGACTCTGAACAACAAAAGGAGTCACTCTCCAAGGATGAAGTAGATTTTTATAAAGGAAGCTAGAGACTGGACACTTTGCCTTTCTGGTACTGAAAAGCTATCACTTTATAAACGTTTTGAAAGGCTGTTAATCATGTATTTGTGGCTTTCCTTATCCAGAAGATTTGCCTTCTCCTCATTACCATCCTTTTATTAAATATCATCTTTCTCCCACCACTAACCATCTTTATGCCAAAGCCCCTACTTAGTCTGGACATTGTACATAACCGCAAGCATTACCCTTCCCCAAGAGTATGCGTTATTATCATTATTAGGTCCCAGAAATTGCTCCTAAGATGAGGCAGGATTGCACGAAACACCAGATGACAGGTCCCCAGCTCACACAGAATCTGCAGCCCTTCACCAGCTGCTCTCGGCGAAAGCAGAATATAAAGCCCCCTCTAAAATCTCGTGCTCAGTTTCAATGGATGCAAGTAACAGACCGGCATCTTTTAACTACACTGGGAGCTTCCAGCCCCGCTTTCTCTGGGACACGTGCCAGGGGGATCAGCTATGACACCCTGGGTCTCTCTCCAAATTCTGTTTTCCCAAAAGGCTTCGGCTCAATGAGCAGCACGACACAAGAAAGCTGCTTCACTGAAATTACTAATTGCAAACTTTTTTTTTTTTTTTAACAAAAATGAAAGGGAGTGGTAAAGGATCTTGACAGAAATGTCAGCTTTACCATGGCGCTCTTGAACGTGGCTGGAAGTTTCTGCAGGCTGTCTGGTTGTTCAAATTCGGAAGTACATTTTCTTAGCTTAATTCATAGCATAAATTAATTTCAACAAATTAACAACCTGAGAATTTTTATTTCCCTTTCATGTGACAGGCTGTCTGGTTCTCTGACAGTTCCCCTGGGGTTTATGAAAAAATCAGCATCGCCTGAGTGGTGTACTCATAGGATGCCTGCCAGGACGAAACTTTCATGGCAGCATGAAACAAGTGTGGAATCTTCACTGATCCTGGGAACACGATCCACTTACAAGGGTTCTGCAAGTTGGTGCCTGCTGCTAGAGACACTGGCAGGATTTGCACTGATTTTTAATGAGCTTCTGCAGGCAAAACACTTGCAGATGCTTGTCTGTTAAGAAAGATGCAAATCACACCCACCCAAGCTGGAGAGAATGTAAATCTATGTAATGGCTGAGACTGTACAGAGCTGGATGGTTTACGTCCTTTGGAGGGCTCCAGTGTCACTGAGTTGGTTAATGATACACCCTCTTGTGGAGAAGGCAATGGCAACCCACTCCGGTATTCCTGCCTGGAGAGTCCCACGGCCAGAGGAGCCTGGTGAGCTACAGTCCATGGGGTTGCAAAGAGTCGGACACAACTGAGGGACTAATACACACACACTCTCTTAACCAAGCAAATGTTTGGCCAACTAGAATTCAATCAACACTGAAGATACAGGATACCCTGCCTTGGGAAGAATCACAGAAATGAAAGTGTGCTTATTTAGATTTCAGTGTTTTAAAGTTCTTTATTTCACAAAAGTGTCACCTCTTTGTTTTACTTAATTTTTTGGAGAGTGTTTATTTTTATTTTAGCTGCGCACCATGTAGCATCTTAGTTCCCCAACCAGGGATCAAACCCATGGCCCTGCATCGGGAGCACAGAATCTTAACCACGGTATCGCCAGGGAAGTTCCCATCCCAGGGCTTCTTTAAGTAGCAACTTCTGTTAGCACACCCCATTTAATTCAATTTACTCAGGACTGATCAATACACAACACTGCATGGCAATTTCTATCACCTAAGGAAGAAAAACCCAACATTTGCTTTACGTTTCAAGTCCAATGTCTGAAACACAAGTAAAATAAGCCTGCATCTTACCCACCTTTCTAAACCCTTCCAGTTTCTACGTGCATAAAGAAGTGAAGTGAAATGAAAGCTGCTCGGTCGTGTCCGACTCTTTGGTGACCCCATGGACTAAAGTCCACCAGGCTCCTCTGTCCGTGGGATTTTCCTGGCAAGAATCCTGCAGTGGGTTGCCATTTCCTTCTCCAGGTATACGGAAGGGATTAGATGAAGTTCTGCAGGATTCATGAATGCGAACTGCTCAAAGCAACACTCCCATCCACTTGATTAGTTTTCTATTTTACCATCAGAAGACACTGTAAAAAAATATCACTTGTTTCAAAAATAACACCCTTTTTGCGACCCTGAGGGATGGGATGGGGAGGGAAATGGGAGGGGGCTTCAGGATGGGGGACACACGTGCACTCATGGCTGATTCATGTCAATGTGTGGCAAAAACCACTACAATATTGTAAAGTAATTAGCCTCCAATTAAAATAAATAAATAAAATTTTAAAAATATCCTTTTTGAGTATAAAGTGGTGACTAACTCCTTATTTCCCTTACTATACTAGGCTTTCTATAACTTTATATTATGAAGGGTATTATAATATCAAACTTATTGTATACATCTAATATAAGGTTTATCTCTTCCTGAGAGATTCAGTTAGAGCGATGGGAAGTAAGTCCTCCAACACTGCTCATCCAGACTCTGTCGAAAGTCTTACCCCAGCCTCTCCCCTCATCTAATGCCATGGGAATTAACTTATGAGTTGCACATGGAAGCCTGTCGCTCTCCTGCTCAATAACCTTTTACAGTTTCCTATTCTGGCTTCCAAACCGAAGTCAGAATTTGCTGCCCGACCTTGTGTGTACGGCATTCACCCGCCTACGCTCAGAGCTGACCTCTGCAGACTTGGCTTGGCCGCCATCCACTCAACACGCATGGCTGGAAACTGGGGGTGAGCACAGCCCTGGCCCTGAAGCCACTCGGGGCTGAGTGGGAAAGGGACAGATGAAGAGGCCACACCGAACCTGCCATGCACCCCCCACAGGCTGGCAAATGCCAGTCTGAACGTGGAGAAATATCTGATTGACTGTACTTACCCTGGAAGACCTGTCTGGGCTGAGGAAGTGGGATGAAAAGGCTGCTGGGTCCAAGAAAACGTACTCACAAGTAGCTCTACTCTAATGACCCCCCAAATCTCTTGGGTTCTGAGGTATAGAGCATGAAAAGGGAGGTCTAGGGGAGAAGGAGCGTGTGTGGGCATGGCTGGCTGTTCTCAGAGCCCATGATGCCAGAACCAGTTCCCCTTAAATGCTATCAGAACCCAATGAATCATACATTTCTTACAAAAGCCAGGAAGGACAGCAAGTGTCCCCACAACATTTCAGCATGTGATATAAAGTAAGGGGCTTCTCTGATGGCTCTGTGGTAAGGAATCTGCCTGCCAATGCAGAAGACACAAGTTCAATCCCTGATCCAGAAAGATCCCACGTGCAACTAAGCCAGTACACCACAACCACTGAGCCTGTGCTCAAGAGCCGAGAAACCACAGCTACTGAGCCCAAGCACCCTAGAGACGGTGCTTTGCAACGGGAGAAACCACCACAATGAGAAGCTTGCACACTCCAACTAGAGAGTAGCCCCTGCTCGCCACAACCACAGAAAAGCCCACACAGAAATGAAGACCCATCAGGATACAGGATGCTTGGGACTGGTGCATGGGGAGATCCAGAGAGTTGATGTGGAGTGGGAGGTGGGGGGGTGGTTCAAGATTGGGAACTCATGTACACCTGAGATGAAAAAAAATAAAATAAAATAATTAAAAAAAAAAAAAAGAAATGAAGACCCAGCACAGTCAAAAATAAATAAAAATTATCATCAGCTAATGATTTACTCAATATCCCTGCAAAATGGTGGGGGGGGGGGGGGCGGGGAAGTGAGTGCAAACTGAATAGTCATAAATAAAAGTTAAATAGGAGGCATGGAAACATCCAACACTGCTATATTCAAAATGGATAACCAACAAGGACCTATCGTATAACACATGGACCTCTACTCGGTGTTGTGTGTCAGCCTGGATGGGAGTGGGGTTTGGGAGAGAATGGATTCATGTATATGTATGACTGAGTCCCTTCCCTGTTCACCTGAAACTATCACACTATTGTTAACTGGCCATATCCCAACACAAAAGATAAAGTTTAAAGTTTGAAAGAAAAGAAATATTCAATTCCAAAGGCAAAATTAGGCAAAAAGTAGTTTCCATGGCCTTCCCTTGGTGGCTCACACAGTAAAGAATCTTCCTGCCATGCAGGAAATCTGGGGCCACCTGATGGGAAGAGCTAACTCACTGGAAAAGACCCTGATGCTGGGGAAGACTGAGGGCAGGAGGAGAAGGGGACGACAGAGGATGAGATGGTTAGATGGCATCAACGACTCGATGGACATGAGTTTGGGCAAGCTCCGGGAGATGGTGAAGGTCAGAGAGGTCAGGTATGCTGCAGTCCATGGGGTTGCAAAGAGTTGGACATGACTGAGCAACTGAACAACAGCAACAAGTCCCTGTAGACTTCAGAAACACAACTCATCATTGTTCTAGGAAAATATGGCAGATTATCTACAAATCACTTCCCTGCTACACAGCTCCACACCTGATGAGTTACCTGAACAAGGTTCCTATAATGATTACAACCCTGTCCTTGGGGCCCCGCACCTGTTGCTATCGGAGAACACTACAGACTCGCAATTTACTCTACGCTTGTCATTTCTTCCCTTAGGAGTTTACAGAACACAAATGCATACACCATAAGAGTGATCACAGCATGTCATCATTAGTGTAAAAACAGGAAAACAATAATAATAACCTTTCCTATGCGTTGGTACCAAAGGAAGGATAAACGAGAATGTGGTAACCTGGTTGCCTGGAAGGAGGTGGACTGGGTGGCTGGAGACAGATCCGGTGAGGAGTTTGCACTCTGNCATAAGAGTGATCACAGCATGTCATCATTAGTGTAAAAACAGGAAAACAATAATAATAACCTTTCCTATGCGTTGGTACCAAAGGAAGGATAAACGAGAATGTGGTAACCTGGTTGCCTGGAAGGAGGTGGACTGGGTGGCTGGAGACAGATCCGGTGAGGAGTTTGCACTCTGCACCTCTTTGCATCTGTCAAATCTGAAACCGTGGAAATGAATCACAGAGACCAAATAGTTTACCAACCCAACACAGACACCAAAATTACATGATCTCCATTCATAATTTAAACTGTAATTGAACCCAAAGGAAATTAAATGTACTCTTTCTCTTAAAAATATATTTCATTTAATATTAAAAGAAATAAAATGCAATTCTAGCATTCTGGAAAATGTGTTACCAGGACTGAGTATATGGGTATAGGATTTAGGAAATGTTTCGACATAAGGATCTATTTTATCTAAAATTCTCAGCACATGAAATCAAAAGGCACACAATTTGCTCCAGCTTCCAAAAGAAAAATAGCAGTAAAATTCATGCCAATCCAACAGCCTCTTCACCCAAGTGTTCGCTTCCCTTTCTTCTGACTTCAAACATCAAGCTTTTTGTGTGTCATCTTTGTTTAAGAATAAAAATCACTCCAAGGATGGTTTCCACACTGATGTATCTTCTTCTCTAAAACATTACCATCTCCTTGCCTCTGTCTTCCAAACCAGGGCCCTCTTTTTAAGCCCGTTTGGCTGAATAATCCATTCCTTGATTAATTCTCTGGAAATACTTGGTCGCTGCTTCAAACGCAACCAACTTCTTAAACTAAAAGCAGTCAGAAGATAATATTTTAAATGGATACTTGGGACATGAAGCTAGAACTCCCAAGAATCCAGTTAAGATTTTCCTAAACATCTTTGTAAACTGTGAAACACCATCCATATAACAGTTATTATTTCACCTAATAACAATGCACTAAAATTAACAAAACCCACACAGGGAAAGCATGACAGAGGAAGATCCATAGAGGCAGTGAGTTTCTACATGGATACTAGGAGAATTCAACTCTGCACTTCCTCGTGGCCAAAACTAAGATCGAAAAAGCAAAAAGAAGCATGACCGATGAAGTAGGAAATGAGCAGTTACAAGGAGGAAAACTCCACAAAGTATTCAGGGTACACCAAGTTTTGTTGTTGTTGTTTTGTTTTTTATTAAACATAGGCGTTGAAGAAATGCCCAGTGAGACATTCCTGAAAGGCTGCTGCAGTCTCATGTCCCATGTCCCCAACATCATCTCCACCACAAATGCGGAAGACACCTCTATACTTACGATTCGGGACAGCAATTTGTCTTTATTCTTGTAAGTTTAGGGAAAAATATCAAAGCAAAATTCAGTGCAGCAAACACAAGAGAATAATTTTCCTACACACCAGGCTCAGCTAAAATTCGAAGTAGCTATAATTTGGGGTTCCTCATAGCTCAGTGGTAAATAATCCACCTGCAATGCAAGAAATTCAGGAGACGCAGGTTTGATCCCTGGGTCAGGAAGATCCCCCAGAGGAGGGCATGGCAACCCACTCCAGGATTCTTGCCTGGAGAATCCCATGACAGAGGAGTCTGCTGGGCTACAGTGCACAGGGTCACAAAGAGTAGGACACGACTGAAGTGACTTGGCACACACATAATTTTAGCAGAGGAACACTCATATACATGGCCTATAGGATACACTGAAGGTGTCACTAACAGGGTATAAAGCTTCCAGAAGAGAGGGGCTATGTCTGATTTATCTTTGTGTCCAACTAGCTCCATAGACTCTCAAAAATACTTAATGAATATCAAACGAAGGGGATTTCCCTGTGGGTCCAATAGCTAAGACTCCACGCTCCCAATGCAGGAAGCCCAGGTTAGATCCCTGGCCAGGGAACTAGATCCCACATGCCGCAACTAAAACCCAACACAGCCAAATATTTATTATTAAATAACAATTCAGTTCAGTTCAGTTCAGTTCAGTCGCTCAGTCGTGTCTGACTCTTTGCGACCCCATGAATCGCAGCACGCCAGGCCTCCCTGTCCATCACCAACTCACGGAGTTCACTCAGACTCACACCCATCGAGTCAGTGATGCCATCCAGCCATCTCATCCTCTGTCGTCCCCTTCTCCTCCTGCCCCCAATCCCTCCCAGCATCACAGTCTTTTCCAATGAGTCAACTCTTCGCATGAGGTGGCTAAAGTACTGGAGCTTCAGCTTTAGCATCATTCCTTCCAAGGAAATCCCAGGGCCGATCTCCCTCAGAATGGACTGGTTGGATCTCCTTGCAGTCCAAGGGACTCTCAAGAGTCTTCTCCAACACCACAGTTCAAAAGCATCAATTCTTCAGCACTCAG
>SJYA01001812.1:418874-500125 GCA_006410615.1 Neotragus moschatus
GCATGAGGTGGCTAAAGTACTGGAGCTTCAGCTTTAGCATCATTCCTTCCAAGGAAATCCCAGGGCCGATCTCCCTCAGAATGGACTGGTTGGATCTCCTTGCAGTCCAAGGGACTCTCAAGAGTCTTCTCCAACACCACAGTTCAAAAGCATCAATTCTTCAGCACTCAGCCTTCTTTACAGTCCAACTCTCACATCCATACATGACCACTGGAAAAACCATAGCCTTGACTAGACGGACCTTAGTCAGCAAAGTAATGTCTCTGCTTTTGAATATGCTATCTAGGTTGGTCATAACTTTTGTTCCAAGGAGCAAGTGTCTTTTGATTTCATGGCTGCAGTCACCATCTGCAGTGATTTTGGAGCCCAGAAAAATTAGTTATTATTAAATAAACAAATATTTTTAAAATATCATATGATATCACTTCTATGTGGAATCTAAAAAATAAGATACAAATGAACTTATTTACAAAACAGAAACAGACTCACAGACACAGAAAACAAAATTATGGTAATCACAAGGAAAAGGGGGGAAGAGGTGAATTAGGAGTTTGAGATTAACATTCGCAGGTGCTAAATCACTTCAGTCCTTTCCGACTCTTTGCGACCCCGNATATCATATGATATCACTTCTATGTGGAATCTAAAAAATAAGATACAAATGAACTTATTTACAAAACAGAAACAGACTCACAGACACAGAAAACAAAATTATGGTAATCACAAGGAAAAGGGGGGAAGAGGTGAATTAGGAGTTTGAGATTAACATTCGCAGGTGCTAAATCACTTCAGTCCTTTCCGACTCTTTGCGACCCCGTGGACTGTAGCTCACCAGGCCCCTCTGTCCATGGGATTCTCCAGGCAAGAATACTGGAGTGGGTTGCCATCCCCTCCTCCAGGAGAGCTTCCCAACCCAGGGACTGAACCCACATCTCTTAGGTCTTTTTTACTGGCAGGCGTGTTCTTTACCACTAGCACCACCTGTGAAGCCCTGAGATTAACATACACTACTATATATAAGCCCTGGGATTTCTTTGGAAGGAATGATGCTAAAGCTGAAACTCCAGTACTCTGGCCACCTCATGGGAAGAGTTGACTCATTGGAAAAGACTCTGATGCTGGGAGGGATTGGGGGCAGGAGAAGGGGACGACCGAGGATGAGATGGCTGGATGGTATCACTGACTCGATGGGTGTGAGTCTGAGTGAATTCCAGGAGTTGGTGATGGACTGGGAGGCCTAGCGTGCTGCGATTCATGGGATCACAAAGAGTTGGACACGACTGAGCGACTGGACTGAACTGAACTGAACTATATATAAAATAGATAAACAACAAGATCCTACTGTATGGCACAGGGAACTACGTTCAATATCTTGTATAATGAAAAAGAATATTAAAAAATGTGTGTGTGGGTGAGTGTGTGTGTGTGTGTGTGTGTACAAACTGAAGCACTTTGCTGTATATTTGAAGATACATAACACTGTAAATTGACTATACGTCAATAAATTTTTTTCAATCTAAAAAATGAAAGGTAAGTGAATAGATGAATATGATGTGAGGAAATGACATCTTTTTGCCACTTTCTTCATTTTTTTAGTTGAAGGATAATTGCTTTACAGAATTTTGTGGTTTTCTGTCACAGATCAACAAGAATCAGCCACAGGCACACCCGTGTCCCCTACGTCTTGAACCTCCCTCCCCATCTCCTGCCCTATCCCACCCTTCTAGATCGTCACACAGTCCCTGCTTGAGTTCCCTGAGTCATACAGCAAATTCCCATTGGCTATCTGTTTTATATATGGCATTGTAAATTTCCATGTTACTCTCTCGATACATCTCACCGTCTCCTCTCCTCCTCCCATGTCCATAAATCTGTTCTCTATGTCTGTTTCTCCATTGCTGCCTTGAAGAAGATGACAATTTATCAGGTTGGAAAAAAAGAAATCTCCGGGGCCCATCTTGGAGGAGAGCTTTTATCTTCTTTAAGGAACTTTCTTAAAATGATCAATTTCTAAGGAGAATCTGAGTAACTAAGTCTAAGACAGTAAGACCACCTAACTGTAACAGAGAGCAAGCTTGAAGTCTGCCTTTTAAAGAGAAGGGTTAAAAAAATAAATAAAATAAAGAGAAGGGTTAGGCACATCTAAGACTATGGAGCCTTTGAGGAACCTGAAGTCCAGACTGGCCCTGCTAGGACCCTGCCCCTGCCACACAGCAGCCTCTCTCAGCCTCCCCAGCCACACAGAAATGCAGCTCAGATGACCTTTTGTGACTTCCTGCTTCAAATGTGTGCTCCAGCTCACAAAAACACAGTGTTGGAAGCAACCACACAGAGGAGCTGACACCCTAACTTCACAGAAGGAAGCAGGGAGGCTCGGGCAAACGAACTGACTTGCCCACACAGCTAGTAGGTCACTGGTCCCGGGATGAGAACCAAGTTCTCCTGGCCCTGGGTCCAAAGGTGTGTCTAAATTCGCCACAGTCCTCTGCCTGAGAGGATGACCCCTTGACTTCCCATCCAAAGCATTCAAGTATTAATACAAACAACCCTAAAGACATCTGCCCTCAACCAGAAGCCCGCCTGCAAAGCTGTTCGCCTGACACAGACGGTCTGACCATTTCGTGATACCACCTCTGAAAAACATGCATAAAAAAAAGAAATTTCAGATCACTTACTCTCACAACAGAAGAGGAGATTTATTCTGGGGTATTAAAAAAAAAAACAAATGACCGCAAGTCCGTTCTCCACATCTGCGTCTCCATTCCCTCCCTGCAAGTAGCTTTATCACTACCATTTTTCTAGATTCCATATAAGCTTTAATATACGAAATTTGTTTTTCTCTTCCTGACTTATTTCACTCTGAATGATAGGCTGCAGGTTCACCTACCTCACTACCACTGACTCAAATCCGTTCCTTTTTATGGCTGAGATGAATGGAGAAAGTAGCATTGACATATATACATTATCGTGTATAAAACAGGTGGCTGGTAGGAAGCTGCTACAGCACAGCGAGCTGAGCTCCAGCTCTGTGATGGCCTAGAAGGGCGGGATGGGGGAGGGAAGGGAGGCAGGCCAGAGAGGGAGGGGCCGACCTGCCTCTTGAGAAACCTGTATGCAGGTCAGGAAGCAACAGTTAGAACTGGACATGGAACAACAGACTGGTTCCAAACAGGGAAAGGAGTATGTCAAGGCAGTATATTGTCACCCTGCTTATTTAATGTACATGCAGAGTACATCATGAGAAACACTGGGCTGGNGCAAGGAAACTGAAAGAAAAAAGAAAACTCAAAAAGGTCAAAACTCTTCAGATCTCTCCTTAAGGAATTTATCGCATGAAGAAATACCCTACTTCCCCATCAGGATGTTTAGAGATTAGTCAAAAATTTCCAGTAAAAATATTTACAAGCACATGATGAAGAATAATATCCTTATGGTTATTGTTTTCTTATGATTATTTAAAAAAATTAAAAGAAAGAAGGCTGAGGAGAGGGAGGAAGGAGAGATGGGAGAGGAAGGAGGACGGGGGAAAGAGGAGGAAAAGGGAGGAGGGGGAAGAAAGGGGGAGGGGGTCCCTCATCCTCAGCACATGGAGCCTCTCAACATAAAACAACTCCACAATTTCTGTACGTCTGCTCCTGCAGGACCCAAATATGTTTTCCAAGTGGCTCTGAAGGGATAAAAGGCACAAGAATGCCGTAAAATAAATACATAAAGTAGCATGGAAAGAACCCATTATTGTTCCAGAGTCAGGAAGCTTTGGAGTCCAGCCCAGGAAAACATTCTATAACCTAAGGTGTGCCCTCCTAAGTCTTGGCCATTTGTTTATAAAAGACTCAGAGATAATTCCAGACACGTGTGTTTTTTATGTCAATCCAACTTTCCTGAGCAAAAAAAAAAAAGTGCTTTAAACTCAAAAGAGTTAAGACTTGAAAAGGGTAGGTTGGGATTACGACTTCCACACATTTCTGGGTGCTGCTCTGTGCTAAGAAAGCAAAGGCTTATTGAACTGCCTTTCCTATCTAAGAAACAAATGGGTCGATTTCTTGTTTAGAAGCAATAAATTTTTCAGCATTTAAGTATATTCCAAATATTGCATGGGACATACTTAAACTAAACACATGTTTCCTTGTTTCACTAAAATTCAAATTTAACTTTGGCATGGGACATAGTTATACAGAAAAATTCACTGCATGAGATTCAAATGGGATGAGGTTTCCTCAAATTTTTTTTTTGGGGGGCCAAATTTAGCAACCCCTTCCCCAATCCTTTCACTACTCCTCCATGGTAGTCTGCAGTACAAGAATAAAAATTAGTTACTGCCAGTGAAACAAACAGGGAGGGAGGATCAATGAGCTGGTTAGAAAAATAAATAAATAAAATTTCAACAGTAGCAAGGTTAAACTATTTTAGACGTAATCACTGTACCTTCCTGGCCTCCAAAATCTCAATCTCATGGAAATTAAAGGGCTTCCTATAATTATTTAAAACAAACAAGGCCCTGGGGTCTGCAGAACATAACCTCCTTGAATATCAAATCATCTGATTAAAAAGCTGAAAATAGATTTGAAAGTGTTTTCAAATGCTTAAAATTCACCAATACTTAATAAGTTTTCTAAGGCCATGAACTAGGTTGTCTATGGTAGATTGAATTTTCAAATTTGTTGATGGCACTCAGTGTTGGGCTTCCCTGGTGTCTCAGATGGTGAAGAATCTGCCTGCAATGAGGAAGACCCGGGTTCAATCCCTGGGTCAGGAAGATAACCTGGAGAAGGGGATGGCTGCTCGCTCCAGTATTCCTGCCTGCAGAATTCCACAGATAGCGGAGCCTGGCAGGCTATGGTCCACAGGGTCGCAAAGAGCTGGACACAACTGAGCAACTAACACTTTCAGGCTTTCATTCAGTGTTAGCATCCAGCACTTTCCACTTCCATTACCCACTTTGGTGACACATATGGACCCCCACCTCCACCCCAAATTCTTTTGCTAGACACAGAACACCTCTGCAGACCTCGGCCTTAGAAACCTACGTGGGTTATGTCAGGAGGGTGGCTGACAGAAAGAGAATGGGATTGACAGAAGAAACTGGATGGGTTCCCAACACCTCAGATCTCCGCAGTGCGGCTTTGTTCCCCCTTGAGTGATCAGACACACCCGAGCTCAAAACACAAAGCCACGGCAAAAGAGGAGGAATCAGGAGATTGTCCCTATCTCTGTTTGATGCCTATAATAAAACAGAAGAAGCCTCCAGCCTCCTAGACCGTGGGAAATGCAAGAGGTACAAAACCATTTAAAAGATGGAGCTGCAGAACGCCGACATTCTGTTATAAAAATACAGCCATTTAGGGACTTTCCTGTGGTCCAGTGGTTAAGAATCGACCTTGCAACGCAGAGGACATGGGTTCACTCCCCGGTTGGGAAACTATTAATAAGATCCCATATTCCTCAGGGCAACTAAGCCTATGTGCCACAACTCGAGAAAAGCCTGGGCACCCCAATGAAGACCCAGGATGGTCAAAAAACAACAACAACAAAACCAGCCATTTATTCATCAAGATAAGACTACTTAAATTTATTTACATTTACTTACTTCTTATTAAAGTACTGAGCAATGCCTATCAATAACCAACCTTCTGATAATGCAGAATTTCAGCCTAGTATCCAGAGAAGCACACTGAGGGATCAACAGTAATGTCCTTTGATTAAGAAACAATAATGATATTGAATGCTTTCTGGGTGCTGTCATAGTGCTGAGAGCTTTGCATAAATTTATCTCATTCAGTCTTCATCACACGCATATGAATTTTCTTTTTAAAAAAATTATTCTTACTTTTATTTAACCTCACAGGAAGACTAAGTGCAAGAAGTAAGTAGCTTGCCTAAGGTTCCAGACACAGTAAACTGAGGGGATAATTCAGATCCTTGGCAGACCAATCCAAGACCCGCACTCTTAACCCTGAGTGGACACCCTGTCCCAGAGTAAATGTGTTCTTGGTGGTAATCATGACACCACCATTGACAGAGTAAACAGAGGAAAGACACTTAAATTTCTCTGGCTCTGTTATACAATGAAACTAGATCATCTTCAGAGACTCCCCACATCCAGAATCCAGGCTCTACTCAATTTGATCCCCAAATTCATTTGATTCAAATTAACTAGTACAGGTTCATCAATACTAGTCAAATTTCATCTTCCTGACACCTTTAAGGAGTGAAGAGGTTGTTAACCCTTCCTCAAGGCTACACAGTTAGAACAGAAAGAAATGAGACACATATTCTGATCTTTCGAATCCACATTCAGGAGCAGTCACCATTAAACCACAGCTGGATCCATCATCTCTAATTTATGTGACAATGGTGCAAATTGGTCAACATAAAGCATTCAGCCTACAAATCCAAATACAACACACCAGCTATCAAGTCCCAGGTTTATCTAACAGACTCTTTCCTCCCAGTAAAAAAGAAAGTAGACGAAAACTATGACTCATAGCTGGATTTCAAGAGTTGGAGCAGTGCTGAGGCCATGATGAAAGCCTAGCTTATGGCCCTGATGTCCCAGGCCCTGGTGACCCTGCCAGGAACCTGCCACTCCATGGCCCAGCCCCACACAGCATGACAGTCCTACCAGATCTTCACAGAGGAAAACAAACTCAACAGGGCTGGGCCTGACAGGTACTGGATGGTGGGCCACCTGAACACTGCTACTACTACTACTACTAAGTCGCTTCAGTCGTGTCCGACTCTGTGCGACCCCATTGACGGAAGCCCANTCCATGGCCCAGCCCCACACAGCATGACAGTCCTACCAGATCTTCACAGAGGAAAACAAACTCAACAGGGCTGGGCCTGACAGGTACTGGATGGTGGGCCACCTGAACACTGCTACTACTACTACTACTAAGTCGCTTCAGTCGTGTCCGACTCTGTGCGACCCCATTGACGGAAGCCCACCAGGCTCCCCTGTCCCTGGGATTCTCCAGGCAAGAACACTGGAGTGGGTTGCCATTGACTTCTCCAATGCATGAAAAAGTGAAAGTGAAGTCGCTCAGTCGTGTCCAACTGTTAGCGAGCGACCCCATGGACTGCAGCCTACCAGGCTCCGCTACCCATGGATTTTCCAGGCAAGAGTACTGGAGTGGGGTGCCATTGCTACAGAAATCCAATTAGCCTTATTAACCTAAGACTGAATTCATTTAAGGTTTTGTGATACTTCATATGGATTCATTGGGTCACAAAGAGTCGGATAAGACTGAACAACTGAACAAAACTGAACTGAACTGATATGGAGCCAAGCCCCACCAAGACTGAAAAGGATTGGATAGGAAAATTCAGATTGCAGGAGGACACTGAATAAACCTTAAGGGACAAGTCATTTAACTTTTTAAAAACCTCTATTTACCTACAATCAATGAGATAACTACTAACCATTCTCCTGTATTCACTACTGCATTTTAAAATGTTTCTAATCTTACTTTTTCTTAATTTATAAGGGTCTTTTGCCCCAGTATGCCTCAAACAAAAGCTTTCACATACAGGCAGTCTCCATCTCCCAAACAAGTCGCCCCCTAGCTCATTCCACATTATTTCTTACTGTACATAATTCTGTTTTCTGCAGGGAGGAAGAAAAAGCGCTGGAGTAAAAGATGGAGAATGAAGAGATTCTACCAGATGTGAGGCTAATGGATTTTCTCCACCCAAGTCACCGTGCTAAGGATTGTTGATAACAGAGAAACCAGACACAGCACCTCTGCTCAGAGCATCCACGAAGTAAATGATCGTAGGCAATTACAGATGATTGCAGGTGACGCACGCAATTCCTAGTGACCAGGAACTAGGCTTTGGAGGGCTGGAGCGGGCTGACACGGGATCTCCTTCCTCCTGAGTCTTCCTCTGGGAACACTGCCCTTGCCCCCAGGTATACAGCTGTTTCTATGGAAAGTCCATCTGCTCTGAGAGTCCCATCTCCTGCAGAGCAGCGCCTGCAAAGGTAAAACTGAATGTACAGCCAGAGCCAGCAGGATGTCGACAATCAAAGTGCTTTAAGGGGCTGACAGCATCCGACAGCAACAGGCTGTCAGTCACCTGCAGAAAGGCTGGCGACTGCTGTAGAATATGCATGGCAAAGGTCTACGGTGCCAGCACTCAGTGTCTGTCAAACTGTACGAAAAGATAAATCAACTCAGTGCCTGGCATGTTATGTAAAGAAAGTGAAAACGCGTATCCTTAGGAAGACCTGTATGCACTACAACAAACACTTCAGGTTCACTTACGTGTGAGACAAAAAATGACAGCTTGGAAATCTCAACTTGGGGTAAGAGCTGCAAAAGAGACCCAAGAAATGGCAAGCAAAAATGAATGAAATACTTCCTTAGAAGGGCTGACCATACAGTTCACAGTCTGGACTCTCTATTATCCTTGGCTCGATGGAATCCAACTATCTGAGAGAACTATTGCAAAACACCTGAAAGATTTCAAATGCAGGTGTTTAGAAAGTACACACACAAAGGATCACATCAAGTTTTAAAAGACAGGAAGCCACATTCCCAGACCATAAAGATATTACTAAAAATGTTTATGCTTCTACGTTTAAGAGCCTGGTGGTACAGACAATGGATGCTGAAGAAAAGTATGAAGATGGCCCCCTGGGAATGCCACAGAGATAAACATCACACGGGCAGTGTCCTAGTGTGGGGAAGCAGAATGGAATAATTTTTTAAAGCATCAACATATTTTATAGATGGTAAAGCGTCTGTCTGCAATGCTGGAGACCTGGGTTCGACCCTTGGGTTGGGAAGATCCCCTGGAGAAGGAAATGGCAACCCACTCCAGGACTATTGCCTGGAAAATCCCATGGACGGAGGAGCCTGGTAGGCTACAGCCCATGGGTTCGCAAAGAGTCGGACACGACTGAGCGACTTCATCATAACACATTTACAATAATTAACACATTTAACATTGGGTTACATTTATAACTGTGTGTGTGTCATTCGCCCAGTCATGTCTGATTCTGTGCGACCCCGTGCAATGTGGCCCCCCAGGCTCCTCTGTCCATGGGATTCTCTAGCCATTCCCCTCTCCAGGGGCTCTTCATGTCCAAGGGATCCAACCCAAGTCTCCTGCATTGCAGGCAAATTCTTTACCATCTGAGCCACAGGGAAGCCTTGGGAAACACTGGGATCCGTTTACTAAAATCCTCTTTTAAATCTATTAAATGTGTGCCTTTCAATAGTTAAAGTGAACATTTTTATGTTTTTGAGATAGCCAGGGAGTTTAAAAAAAAAAAAAAACTATCCTAAATCTTTTCCAACTTCAATATGTATCTCCATGACAACACAGCTCAACTGACTTCGTGGTCCTGGCATTCGTTTTATAGAAGTTCACTGACCATCTACTGTCAGTCACAGTTTCACGGTAGTACAAGGTAACCTGGTTCTATCAGGCTCATTTTTACCCTACATAGGTGAAAATCTTCATGACATTGGATCTGGCAATAATTTCTTCAATATGACACCAAAATCACTGGAAATCAAAGAAAAAGTAGGTAAACTGTACTTCATCAAAACCAAAAACTTTCTTACCTCAAAGTATACTATTAACAGAATGAAAAGGCAACCCAGGAGACAAGAAAAGAGATGTCATATTCATTGATCTGCGAAGGGTTAATATTCGGAATATATTTAAAAAAGAAAACTACAACTCAATAACAAACACAACAAACCGATCAAGAAATAGGCAAACGGACATTTCTCCAAAGCAGATACACAAGTGGCCAAACAGACACATGAAAACGTGCTCAACATCACTAATTATTAGGGAAATGCAAATCAAAAACAGAAAGTAACACACGTTGCCAACGATGCTGAGAAACTGGAACAATTGAGCACCGCTGGCGGGGGCAGCCACGACGGAAAACGGCACACCAGTTCCACAGAAAACCAAAAAAAGAATCATTACATGACCCAGCAATTCTACTGCTGGATATATCCAAAGAAGTGAAAGCAGAGATTCACACAGCTATTTGTACACTTGTATTGTGAATAATGAGACTCCCTGGTGGCTCAGAGGTTAAAGCGTCTGGAATGGCAGCATTATTCACAAGACCCAAAAGATGGCAGCAACTCAAGCGTCCATCAACAGATGAAAGACAATCAAAAAGTAGTGTACCTAGCTAAGGGAATATTCAGTTTAGTTCAGTTCAGTCGCTCAGTCGTGTCCGACTCTTTGCGACCCCATGAGTCACAGCACGCCAGGCCTCCCTGTCCATCACCAACTCCCAGAGTTCACTCAGACGCATGTCCAGCGAGTCAGTGATGCCATCCAGCCATCTCATTCTCTGTCGTCCCCTTTTCCTCCTGCCCCCAGTCCCTCCCAGCATCAAAATCTTTTCCAATGAGTCAACTCTTCCCATGAGGTGGCCAAAGTACTGGAGTTTCAGCTTTAGCATCAGTCCTTCCAAAGAATATTACCCAGTCTTAAAAAGGAAGAAGATTCTGACACATGCTCCAACTTGGATGAATCTTGAAGACGTTGTGCTACGTGCAATAAGCCAGTCAAAAGAAAATACTATATGATTTCACTTGCATGAGGTATCTATAGAGAAGTCAGATTTACACAGACAGAAAGTAGGTGGTGATTTCTTAGGTCGGAGAGGTGGGGAGACTGGAGCGTGTGTATGAGCTTAGTTGCTCAGTCGTGTCTGACTTTTTCCGACCCCATGGATTATAGGCTCCTCTGTCCATGGAATTTTCCCGTCAAGAATACGAGAGTGGGTTGCCACTTCCTTCTCCAGGGAATCTTCTGACCCAGGGATGGAACCTATGTCCCTTGTGTCTCCTGCATTGGCAGGTGGATTCTGTACCACTGAGCTACCTGGGAAGCCGAGGAGAATGAAGCATTAGTATTTAATGGGCACAGAGGTTCAATTTTGCAAGATGAAAAGAATTCTGGAGACTGGTGGCATGACAACATGAATATGCTTAGCACTGCTGAGCTGTACAAAATAGTTAAAGATGGTAATTTTTAAATGCAAGTTTTACCAAGTTTAAATAAATAAATATATATATAATCTCTGGGGGCTTTGTGCACCACAGTGTTACCCATGATGCTGGGCGCAGAGAATAACTTTTCAAGTGTCCTGAGGCAGGCCGAACCTCAGGCTTCACAGCTGCACACACTTCCTTTCCCAAAAGCCCATCCAGGAAGTTCTGAGTCTTTAATTCATTGTCTAACCAAACAGCCTCACAAAACCATTTCCTCAAAACACAGAAAAGGGCTGTTTTGTGTCTTTTCTTTTCTTTTTTTTATTTCAGGGTGGGAATAGGGTGTGAGACTATGAAAGAAAAAGTCCTAGGGAGGCTAAAAAGGCAGACAACTTTTTCCCTTGAATTTTCTGAAATCAGTTTCTTTTAAGAGCTGGTAGCATGTCATCCATTCAGATACAAAAACTTCCAAAACTATGCAACCATCTCCCTCCCCTAGACAGACAAGTTTCTGTTTTGCCTATTTTTACTCTGATTGTACACTGAACTGGGGGAACCATGGCTATAAGACAACCAGAGGAAACCACCCCAGAGATGCTCAGAAGAGGCCATTTTACACATAAAGATATAGCGGTATTTCTGGCAACTGGAGAGGAAAGAAGGCACTAGATACTGACTTTGAAACTGCCTCAAAAACTGTGAAGTTGGAACTCTGATGTGATTTTACCATACCTGTCGTTCTGAACCAGCACACCAACATCTATCCACACTTACAGTGCTAGACCAACTATAAAATGATATCAGAGGGTACCTTGCAGAGGGACTTGCCTGGTGGTCCAGTGGTTAATAATCACCTTGCAGTGCAGGGGACACGGGTTAGATCTCTGGTTGGGGAACTAAAATCCTACATGCCTAGGAGCAACTAAGGCCGAGTGCCGCAACTACTGAATCCAAGAGCCTCAACTAGAGAGTCCATGTGTGACAATGAAAACTCCCGCATGATGCAACGAAGACCCCGCACGATGCAACTGATATCTGACAAATAAGCAAATAAATAAGCTTTTCTAAATGGTCCACATCAAAAAAAAAAAACAACCTTAAAAAAAAAAAAAGAACCCCCTCGAGGTTCTCAGAACTTTGGGTGCTGTTGATGAGGTCACATGGTTTATGATCGGACTACATTCATATAAATTTTAGAATTAACAGGGCAGCAGGGGAAGGAGAGGAGCTCCTACATATATCCTCAGTATGTGTGGTAGTTCTGTTCTAGAAAAATCACCTTGAACACCGAATAACCAAACACCGAACTATTGCTACTGGAGGACTCAGAAGGACTAGGCTCCTTGAATACCACATCTCTGGGCATCACATTTTAGTCAACTGATCTTGTTTTATATGTGATTTGGTTTAAAAACATCTTATCTGATATATGATCCTGATTCCTTACCACTGCACTCATAGCCAAAAGTACTATTTTGGAGTACAGGTTTGGGGACAATAAATAAGCAAGCAGGAGAATAATAAATAAGCAATTCTCAGCAAGCAGGAGAATTCACAAAGACAGAATCCTTGAATAAGGAGCAGCCAGGCTTCCCTGGTGGTTCACTGGCAAAGAATCCACCTGCCGGTGCAGGTGATGAAGATTTGATCCCTGGGTCGGGAAGATCCTCTGGAGCAGAAAATAGCAACCCACTTCAGTGTTCCTGTCTGGAGAATCCCCATGGATAGAGAAGCCTGGCTGGCTACAGTCCATGGGGTCGAAAAAACAGTCGGACACGGCTGAGCGACTGAACAACAATAACAACTGTATCAGCCAACTTCGGAACGTTCCTAGGCTTCTCGTGATAAATACAAAGTCTTTCAACATATTAATGGTGGCCCTTCTAAAAGTCATTTGAAGGACTTCCCTTGTAGTTCAGTGGCTAAGACTCTGGACTCCCAGTGGAAAGGGCCTGGGATTCAATCCCTGATCTGGGAGCCAGGTCCTGCATGTCGTGACCAAGAGTTGGCATGCAGAAACTAGAGACCCCACATGCTGCAACGAAGACCCAGCACAGCCCAACAGATAAATAAATCTATTTGAAAGTCATCTGAAAATTCAGGTGTTCTGATCTGCATATACTTCACACACGTGACTGCCTGCCAGAGGCCGTGACAATGCTCCCCTGGTTCCCCCAAGTTCAGCAGGCCAAGCAAAGCACCTATCACTGGACCTAACAGTCTGCCCACCAGCATCTACCACGTCTGAGGGACTCTGATCCAATCACCAGCCGCCTGTCTGCCCACAGCGGGATTTCCCACCGTCTCCAGCAGGCACACCCTCAAAATCACTCCCTTTGTCTATTCATGNCCTGGTTCCCCCAAGTTCAGCAGGCCAAGCAAAGCACCTATCACTGGACCTAACAGTCTGCCCACCAGCATCTACCACGTCTGAGGGACTCTGATCCAATCACCAGCCGCCTGTCTGCCCACAGCGGGATTTCCCACCGTCTCCAGCAGGCACACCCTCAAAATCACTCCCTTTGTCTATTCATGCTTCAAAGTTTCCTCTGAAAATAACTCCCAGTTAGAATTTGCTGGCGTTCTTTCACACTCCAACAAAGATATCTCTGTTGTTTGGGATATTTCATTTCCATACATATGCTTAAGACAAAACTCAAGATTAAAAGATGCCCAGTTTTTTCCTGTTTACTCTTCACAGCCACACCACGAGTCTTCCATCAAAAAAATTGGAAACCTACAACAGACAGAACTAATACAGGCTCCTTGCAAAATAACACATGATTTTTTTATCTCTCCAGAGAAGCAATGACTCTAAACTGAGCATCGTCGTACCAGACTGCACCAAACTGTGCTGCCTCTGAGGTTGAAAATATTCAGGGGGCACAAGACAAGTCCCAGGTGCGCTGGGAATTCATGAGGGTCACAGTATTTCTTCAGAGCTGCAGGGAAAGTATAAAATTCACCAGCCCAATAAACGTAAGAACTCAAGACTTTTCTTCAGAAAAGAAACCCCATGCTTCTGTCTCAATACCCCTGGGCTTCCCTTTTGGCTCAGCTGGTAAAGAATCTGCCGGCAAAGCCGGAGACCTGGTTCGATCCCTGGGTTGGGAAGATCCCCTGGAGAACAGAAAGGCTACCCGACTCCAGTATTCTGGCCTGGAGAATGGGTCGCCAAGACCACTGAGCAACTTTCACTTTCACTTCAATACCCCCACCCCCATCACCACCATTCAGATCTCAGCTCCGCCCCCTTCCAGTCACACTAAAAAAGGAAGCCCGGGTCTCCAAAACTTCTGCTTTTTAAAAAATCTCAAAACCTGTTACTTCTTTAAAGTCTTTTCTTCAAACAAAATTCACCTTCATTCTATTCCTGTGGAATCTAATAAATCATTGGTCAGGAGAAGATGAAGTCTCTCAAAAAGCCTAGAAGGAGAAAATGACATCCTGTTTCTAATAGGCAACAATTGGACACACCTCACGGGAGAAGTTACGCTGGTTTTGAGAGTCTTTTCTAAAGTTGTTTAGAGACTTTTTCACATCACAACTAGAAAATCTTTTTTAAACTTTTTATTTTATACTGGAGTAGAGCAGGATAGCAGACAATGCCGTGACAGTTTCAGGCGGACGGCGAAGGGACTCAGCCATACACAGACACGTTTCCATCCTCCCCCAAACCTCCCATCCAGGTGGCCACGTAACACTGAGCAGAGCTGCCTGTACGGCACAGCAGGCCCCTGGTGATTACCCACTTTAAAAAGGCTCTTGTCGTGTACACCTGTGGTGGATTCATGTCGATGCATGGCAAAACCAATACAACATTGCAAAGTAAAAAAATAAATAAAATTTTTCATTTAATTTAAAAAAATAATAAAAATAAAAAAGCTTTTGAGCATTAAAGTGATGACTTCCTATCTTAAAGGCATGCTGATTCTTACTTTCCCACCTTTAACATCCCCTTTCCTACATAAAATATTCAAAGAAAAAAATGTGGAGCCATAGTTTAGCTTCCACGCTTTTGCCAGTCACCAGCAAAATTCCGTGTCGGGGTCAACCAGTATGTGCCTAGGGCTTTTCCTGTTCTTTTTGTTTCCTTGAGTCAATTCCTGTCAGGTGTAAACACTCCAGAAATATAGAATTTGGACAGAGGAATTCACCTTGAGTCATAGCAGGAACCCCGCTTTCTCTCCTGAGTTCACCATTAAAAAGCAAACGAAATCTAAAATTACATCTAAAGCAAAAAGGTAGATGGAAGTTTCAAGTGCACATGTGGCTTCGGCACCAGCTGGGGATGTTCAGGCAGAACGGATGTCAGTAATAAACCTCAGAGAACAACAAGGGCTGGTTTATAGCCATCCCGTGTCCTAGGTGAAAATGCTGACTCGAATCTAAAAGCGGATCCCAGTTGCTTCCTACCTAATCCGAGCGTGCAACGTGGAGACAGACACAACCTGGACCAGAATCCAGAAATGGGATGGAGACAGAAAGTGGGTCTTTCGAGAGGGAGTGAGCGTATTATACAGCCAGCACAGTCACGGGGAGGGCTACGGCTCCTCCTCACAGCTGGTACCAGGCCTGTCATCCTCTTCGCTCCCCAGAGAGAGAAAACGTGTAATCCACTGTTCCGTTCACTCCCATCTGCCATAAAGGAATATGGTTATATGGTTCTTATGGAGGCTGGGGGAGATGAGAGAACACAACTAGAAAAGATCAGAGATGATATAAAGAGATGACATATTAAACCTGCAGTGAATTGGGTGGGGGCAGGGGGAGCAAACCTAAAAATAATCACCATGAAGACTGTAATTAAGTGAAGACTGCAAGGTTAGAATAAGGTTGGGAGAAAACGCACCAACTGAACAGCTAGAGGAAGTTAACGCAGCAGTACTGAAAACAATATGGATGGGACTCAGATAAAATCTGTTCATCATGAGACTTCCTTGCCCGCTATGGACTGGGTAGCCACAGAACCTGGAGGCAAACAGGTTTTCCGAAATGACACCTTTGTTATTTGATCTTATTACAGTCTTCACGTTTCAGACAAGATATGTTTTGTTTCTAAAAGGTGCCAGCTTGAAAGTAGGGGTGCCTTTTTTAGAATGTGCAGCTGCATGATTGGGTGACTTTATTATTCATCAACGCCAAGGGAAGCAGTCCCTTATGAAGCCCTATGGACTAACTCAGTCAACTCCAGAAACTTGAAATATTCAATTCTCCTGTAAAGTCTGCTGGAAGTCAGCTCTCCCTCTACCTGGCCCATGGCCCTAAGCACTCTCAGCCTCAAGGAGAAAACACGATAGTGGCTTTAAATCAAAGGGTCTTCGCTGGGGAGATTTTTTAAAAATCACTTGCTATTCCATAAGGATCCCCGCACTAAATTTTTCTCTGGGTCAGTAGGACGCATCAGATAACAAGGGTTCCATACTCATCCTCTGACTTTCTTAAAAGCCTCATCCATAAACATACTTCTTGAACAACTCCCTATTAGCTTGGAAACTTACTACATCCTGTGCTTATTTTGCTTAACTGTTAAATGCAGACTTTCCATTTTTTTCCCTGAAATGAAGGAGGGGTCCAGCGCCAAACAGTAAGAAAGGAAAGACGATGAATGTCTTGACTTGCTTCCTGGAGTCAGACTGCCTAGGTTTAAATGACAACGCTGCCACTTGCTGGCTGTGTGATCTTGGTCAGGTTAATTAAACTCTCTGTGCTTCCGTGAATGTACTAATAGCCATGAGCTCATGGGATTAGTGTGAGAATTAAGTGGGTGAAATAAATATGTAAAACATTTAAAACTATTACTGTCATATGGTAAATACTATAAGCGGTTAGATAATGATGATGATCTTAGCATTACAAATTCTACATCATTTGAAGTTATACTACTTAATGCATAATATCTTTGTACCATGTCAAATTAAAATTAGCTTTATACAGGCGTATCTCTAGGAGACATGTGGGGTTCAATTCAAGACCAGTACAATAAAGCATATACCACAAAAGTCACAAGTTTTTTGTCTTCCCAGTGCATACAAAAATTATGTTTATACTATCCTGTAGTCTAGTAAGTGTGAAATAGCATTGCCTTAAAAATGTGCATCGGAGAAGGCAATGGCACCCCACTTCAGTACTCTTGCCTGGAAAGTCCCATGGATGGAGGATCGTGGTAGGCTGCAGTCTATGGGGTCACGAAGAGTCGGATACAACTGATCAACTTCACTTTCACTTTTCACTTTCATGCATTGGAGAAGGAAATGGCAACCCACTCCAGTGTTCTTGCCTAGAGAATCCCAGGGAAGAGGGAGCCTGCTGGGCTGCCATCTATGGGGTTGCACAGAGTCAGACACGACTGAGGTGACTTAGCAAAAATGTGTATAACTTAATTAAAAATAATTTATTACTAAAAAATGATAACTATTATCTGAGACTTCAGTGAGTAAAAATCTTTTTGCAATAGTAACATCAAAAATCACTGATCACCATCACAAACATAATAACGAAAAGTTTTAAATACAGTGAGAATTACCAAAATGTGACACAAAAACACAAAGGAACAAATGCTAAAAGTGGTGCTCATAGATTTTTCTCAAAGCAGGGTTGCCACAAACCTTCCATCTGTAAATAAATCAAAAGCAATAACATGAGGTATGTGCAATAATAGATGATAAAGATACCTAATCACTATGGTGAGCCAACTGAACCAAAACTACAACAATAAACAAGTACAAAATCAGAGCAAGGTGAGTCTAAATTTCAAAAGGGCAGGAGTAGAAGCTGATAGGGGTTGGGAGTGATATATGGTTTCTCAAGGAAATCTCATGCTTCCCTGGTGGTTCAGATGGTAAAGAATCTGCCTGCAACACAGGAGACCTGGGTTCCTCCCTGGGTTGGGAAGACCCCCTGGAGGAGGGCATGGCAACCCACTCCAGTATTCTTGCCTGGAGAGTCCCCATGGACAGAGGAGCCTGGCGGGCTACAGTCTATGGGGTCGCAAAGAGTCGGACATGACCGAGCAACTAAGCTCAACAAGGAAATCCCATGCTCCCTAGACTTGCCACAGTGGCAGCACTGTCCTGACCTCAGGGCCTCACCAGCTACAGAATGGTCCCCACCAGGGTCATGTTCCCGGCAGGGCAGCAAGCAGGCCTCAGGGGCCCCCTGCAAAAGCACAGGTGTGCCCGCAAGGCAGGCACCAGAAAAACTAGCCATTTGGATCAACCGGCAGAACCAATTTCTTCAGAACACGGCCTCACTCAGCTGAGGTTATGCTTAATTCAGACCACAATAATGATTCACGAAAGTCACTTTGGTTTCTCCTGGCTCTGAGATCCAGCAGCTCTCTGGGTAGATTTTTCATTTCTGCCTTTCTATTTTGAGCATGACCTAGTCAGCTACCAAGTACTGAGATTCCCAGAAATGTCTGAAGAATGGCATCTTCCACTTAACTACATCTGTCTCATGAAATTCAGGTCTTGAGAGGATGAAAAAGTAAGCAAATAAAGCAAACCCCTAAAGGAAAGTAAACCCCTAAAGGAAAACCAAACATTGCTGTTTCAATTCTCATTGAAAAAGTGTTTGAAATGCATTGATAAACTTTCATGTTACATAAATGGAAGTCCAGAACATTGTTTAATTTTTCTAATGGCTTGAATTCTAAATAAACTTTCTGAGGGTTTTAAGAGAGCTATAAATATAGAGTTAGCAAATCAGAGAAGGATGACAGTATTTCCAGTTTGGAAGGAAACAAGAAAGGCTATTTGGGGGCACAAGTCTCAAAAAGCACTAGGGAATTTGAGGAGATGGCAATGGAGAGGGACAGGATTGCAGGTTAGGGGTTAGGGATCAGTGGTTAGAGTTAGCCTTAGGATGGTGGGGTGGGGGGGCTGAGGGCACGAGAACTCAAGTGATGAGGGAACTTCAGGTGGAGAAAAGACTCAGACTTATGGAAGCCAGAAATCCAGCATCGTGTTCAGCACAACTGGTCCAATGCAAGCAGGAAGGGGAGTCTGAGTTTAGAAAAGCTGAATAGGGCCAGATCACAGGGAGCCTCACAGGACCCACCAAGGAGTTTGAACTTTAGCCCACATGCAGGAGGGAGTCACCAAAGGTTCTTCAGCTCTAAGACCAGGGACTGGGAAGAGGAAGGATGCAATCGAATGAGTGGTTTTGAATAATAAAACTGACAAATGTCAATAGAGAGTAATGTTACGTACCGTTTGTAGCATACTTGCTCAATGCTTGATGTACTCTAACAATGTAATCTCATTTCATAGAAAAGAAAATGAGACTTTGAGGATTAAAATACCCAGATCACAGTGACTCCAAAGTCCTGCACTGACTGTCACGGGGAACCCTCATGTCCCTCCGGAGGGCACCGTGTCCCTCAAGGTACAGAGCAAGTAACAGAGCTCTTCCCGCCCGTGTCCTGCCTATTCTGAACTGGAAGGGTAAATCCAGGAGTGAAAGAGAGAGAACAACAAAGTGCCACGGACCACCGCGACACATCGCAGGCATCACACTTTCGGCTCCCTAAGTGATTAACTGGAGGCTCAGTCACTAAAGAATCCGCCTCCAATGCAGGAGACCCAGGTTCGATCCCGGGGTCAGGAAGATCCTCCAGAGGAAAGTATTCTTGCCTGGAAAATCCCACGGACAGAGGAACCTGGTGGGCTACAAGCCATGCAGTCGCAAAGAGTCAGACGTGACTTAGTGACTAAGCCACCATCGCCAAGTGATTAACTGAGGATACAGTCTCCCTAAAACTGCCGCCTCTGAGCTGTGCCTCACTCTGAAACAGAAACACTCCTGTTTATAATATAAATTAGCAAGCCCAAATCAGGAGACCTTCATTCTCCATTTATGTGAGGCTTTGATGAAACTGATGATACTCTAAAAATTTATCCAACAAAAAATTTAAAAAAAAATTTTTTTAATACCCCCCAAAAAATGTCCATCCAATGGGTGAACACCAGTCGCAAGTTTTGAGGGGCCTCATCATTGCACTGCTACATTCAGAAAAAGGACTGAGCCGCGAACAGCCCAGCTGGGTGGAAACTGTGCCTATTCTGACAGTTTTTAAAACAAGAGTCTATTTTTGATTCAAATACCACAAGATGCTGGGGAAGCCTTGAAAATTAGGGACATTTTTCACCCAATTCCATCCTAAGTTCAAGAAGGACTCCACAGAGAAGACTTATGCTGCAAACAGATGACTGAACTCCTCTAGCCTCTCAAATTGTCAATATTATTTTCCTTGATGTTAGCCTAATGATTGAACGGAAAATACAAGTATTCCTAGAGAAGAAAAAGTGCAATAAAAGAAGACAACCCAGGCTGCGGTCCCCTGTGCACCTTCATTTTTTTCAAAGAACATTTGCTTTCAATTTCTTACCTGGGAACAGGAATTAATATATTACTTGCCTAAAGGAAAGGGTCTTGCCCTGCTGGTTTTCTCTGGCCCCGTGCAGCTCTAAGAACTCAATTTTATATATATATATATATATATATATATATAAAACGCACTTGCTAATTTATAAAAAGGAAATGAAATGGCTTTGTGACTTCATACTTAAGAAACAGACATTTAAGCAAAAATTCCAAATGAAAACTTGTAAAATGAGTTTTGCTTAGTTGTCCACTGATTAACACACATCAGCATAAAGAATGAAACTACTAATCTTAATTCTGAATTTCACTTATGATAAATATATTCTAAATTTTCTGTACATTCCCTCTTAGAAGCATGCATCCAAATGAATCCAAAGAGTTGCATGCTTCTAAGGACTCAAATTTAATTAGGTTTGGGAGACTAAGAACTCCGTAATATCCTGACTTCCTTCTTAACTGCCTTCTGGAAGCTGGGGCCTAGCCTGGAGCCCTCGCTGAGAAAACGATATTTAAAAGTGAAAGCTGAAAGCCACCTTTCCTATTGATCAAGTGCACATTCAGATGAATCTTCCTTTGAATTTGATTAAAATATCCATTTCACTATGCCTCTCCAGAAGGGAGGTCACAATGAAATCATTATAACCCTACTGGAATCATTTCCATCCCAACAAATTAGATATTAATGAAGCTTTATTCTTAACAACTGAAAAAAAAAGGAACTAATTCATTATGAAAATGAATAGCACACATGCATGCCTATCAACGTCCCGTAAAATAAACATTTTCATATGAAAACTGTGTTTTTAGATCCTAAAATTATTTCCAGCTTTTGGCCTGTAGCCACAGCAACTCAGTAGCTTTGCCATTTATAGCAAAGCTTAGGCTGAGTTTCAGGGCACACAGAAAAGGACACTTACTTGACATTTTAAGGCCATAGAGCCAACTGGAATGTCCATGCAGGAAGGAGCTTCGCCTAAACAAGGCAAGTGAAAGTTAAGTCCACGTGTTTTCACAGCTACAGCTGGCAGAGCACTGACAGAAAATAAAATGCCACAGGCAACAGAAAACTCTCTTCAGAGAAGACACACATCAACTCCTGAAAGCTAGGACATCCACTGATAAACACATCTACTTATCACTTCACGTGGGAGCAACTGAAGACCAGAAACATATATATTACCTTTCAATGAAGCCATTATTCTCCATTCTACTCAACAGCACTGGGGCCTGGGTGTGAGGGAAACTTACTCTGAACAGACAACCTTCACGTTTTCTTAATCTCCTCCATGCATGCCTGCTAAGTCGCTTCAGTCGTTTCCGACTCTGTGCGACCCCATGGACTATATCCTGCCAGGCTCCTCTATCCATGGGATTCTTCAGGCAAGAAGGCTGGAGTGGGTTGCCATGCCCTCCTCCAGGGGATCTTCCCAACCCAGGGACTGAACCCAAGTCTCTTCCATCTCCTGCACTGGCGGGAGGGTTCTTTACCACTAGTGCCCCCTGGGAAGCCCCTAATCACTTCCCTACCCAAAAAAAGAGTAAAAGAAATAATAACCTTCAACCTTTTCCCAATTTGCATGAAATATGGGAGCAAGAGAAAACGGAATGGCCCACAGGGGAACAATCCACCAGACACATCCTCAGTGTGGAACGTTCTCCACGGCAAGTGGTCTGGTCTCTTTTAAAAACGGCAGTGTCATAGAAAAAAAATATGAGAGCTTTTCTAGACTAGAAAAAATAAGNTATATATATATATATATATATATATATATAAAACGCACTTGCTAATTTATAAAAAGGAAATGAAATGGCTTTGTGACTTCATACTTAAGAAACAGACATTTAAGCAAAAATTCCAAATGAAAACTTGTAAAATGAGTTTTGCTTAGTTGTCCACTGATTAACACACATCAGCATAAAGAATGAAACTACTAATCTTAATTCTGAATTTCACTTATGATAAATATATTCTAAATTTTCTGTACATTCCCTCTTAGAAGCATGCATCCAAATGAATCCAAAGAGTTGCATGCTTCTAAGGACTCAAATTTAATTAGGTTTGGGAGACTAAGAACTCCGTAATATCCTGACTTCCTTCTTAACTGCCTTCTGGAAGCTGGGGCCTAGCCTGGAGCCCTCGCTGAGAAAACGATATTTAAAAGTGAAAGCTGAAAGCCACCTTTCCTATTGATCAAGTGCACATTCAGATGAATCTTCCTTTGAATTTGATTAAAATATCCATTTCACTATGCCTCTCCAGAAGGGAGGTCACAATGAAATCATTATAACCCTACTGGAATCATTTCCATCCCAACAAATTAGATATTAATGAAGCTTTATTCTTAACAACTGAAAAAAAAAGGAACTAATTCATTATGAAAATGAATAGCACACATGCATGCCTATCAACGTCCCGTAAAATAAACATTTTCATATGAAAACTGTGTTTTTAGATCCTAAAATTATTTCCAGCTTTTGGCCTGTAGCCACAGCAACTCAGTAGCTTTGCCATTTATAGCAAAGCTTAGGCTGAGTTTCAGGGCACACAGAAAAGGACACTTACTTGACATTTTAAGGCCATAGAGCCAACTGGAATGTCCATGCAGGAAGGAGCTTCGCCTAAACAAGGCAAGTGAAAGTTAAGTCCACGTGTTTTCACAGCTACAGCTGGCAGAGCACTGACAGAAAATAAAATGCCACAGGCAACAGAAAACTCTCTTCAGAGAAGACACACATCAACTCCTGAAAGCTAGGACATCCACTGATAAACACATCTACTTATCACTTCACGTGGGAGCAACTGAAGACCAGAAACATATATATTACCTTTCAATGAAGCCATTATTCTCCATTCTACTCAACAGCACTGGGGCCTGGGTGTGAGGGAAACTTACTCTGAACAGACAACCTTCACGTTTTCTTAATCTCCTCCATGCATGCCTGCTAAGTCGCTTCAGTCGTTTCCGACTCTGTGCGACCCCATGGACTATATCCTGCCAGGCTCCTCTATCCATGGGATTCTTCAGGCAAGAAGGCTGGAGTGGGTTGCCATGCCCTCCTCCAGGGGATCTTCCCAACCCAGGGACTGAACCCAAGTCTCTTCCATCTCCTGCACTGGCGGGAGGGTTCTTTACCACTAGTGCCCCCTGGGAAGCCCCTAATCACTTCCCTACCCAAAAAAAGAGTAAAAGAAATAATAACCTTCAACCTTTTCCCAATTTGCATGAAATATGGGAGCAAGAGAAAACGGAATGGCCCACAGGGGAACAATCCACCAGACACATCCTCAGTGTGGAACGTTCTCCACGGCAAGTGGTCTGGTCTCTTTTAAAAACGGCAGTGTCATAGAAAAAAAATATGAGAGCTTTTCTAGACTAGAAAAAATAAGCCCTTAGGGCCATACCACTGCAATGCAGGAACGCTGACTGGACCGTAGTTCACGGAAAAAATAAACAATCACAGAAGACATTCTGGAAACAACTACGGGAGAAGGATGGGAATACGGATTGGCTATCGAGAATCATGTGACAATTATAGTTAATTTTCAGATTTTGAAATATTACCATGGTTATGTAGGAGAATGTCCTTATTTTTAGAAGACAGATACTTAACGTAGCAGGTGAGTATCATAACGTTCACCTACCCCTGTTTGCCTCAAATTGTTAAGCAAAAAATATGCATGTATGTATACATTCACACCCACAGACACACATACACACACACACACACACACACACACACAGATAAAGCAAATACAGCATAATGGTTAACAATTAAGCAACCTAGGCATGTTCAATGTATGTTCAACGTACTATTTTTTCTATTTCTCTATGTTTGACATATTTCGTAATAAAAATCTAGGTGGGGCAGAAGTGGGGAAAATGCTGCTAAGATCTTAAATATGTGAAAAGAAAGTTAATCTATCTCTGAGGAAACTCAGAAGAAATAACAAGGAAACATATATTACTTATCATGTAACTAGCAAAAACATTTAATCACACTAATAGGTAACTTATTTATCTCTGAAAGTTGCTACCACTTTCAGTATCTACCACTTTCATCTACTGTAATCAATCCCAGATTTACTATGTACATAAAAAACATTTCATGACTGCAGATGGTAGAGAAACTGTATGGTTCTGGTTTTCACGCTCTCATACACAGCATGTTGTCAATGTGAATTACTCCAAGACAAGTCAGCCAGGAAAGATCAAATAACTCGGCATTTACAATTCTAACAGAGATATATGACTAGATTTACCCCCAAAGAGAAAAACACAGCCTCAAGTTTGCAGATTCCTTTATTTCCTCATATCAAATTATACTTAAATATCCCCATAGCAGTAATAATTACAGCCCCACCGATTCTTAACTACTCAGTGGTACTAAAAATGAAACAGAAATGCTAAGATTAATTTCAGCAATTGACAGAGGGAAGGAGGTGAGTGAAGTGAAATGAAAGTCAAATCAGTCACACCTGACTCTTTGCAACCCCATGAACTATACAGTCCACGGAATTCTCCAGGCCAGAATACTACAGGTGGGCAACCTTTCCCTTCTCCAGGGGATCGTCCCAACCCAGGGATCAAACCCAGGTCTCCCACACTGCAGGCAGATTCTTTACCAGCTGAGGTACCAGGGAAGCCTAAGAATACTGGAGTGGGTAGCCTATCCCTTCTCCAGCGGATCTTCCCAACCCAGGAATCGAACCAGGGACTCCTGCATTGCAGGCAGATTGTTTACTGAGCAATCAGGGAAGCCCGTATAGGGAAGGAGAGAGATTATTAATTTCATACACAATGCCTAATAATGAAAGTGATATATATATATTTTACTGTTTCTCACAGCTCTCTGATCTGTGCTAAGGTTATAGTTTTGAGTCTTTATTATCACAGACGTTAAAAAATAAGGCAGATTTGTTTCAACTTTCAACCAACAAAACCAGCATCATGTATTGAAACTTACCACTAAAAGACTGCTATAAAACAATGATAAAAACAGTGCACTCCTCTAAAATGTGTCTCTGTGCCATGCTGTGCGTAGTCGCTCAGCCATGTCCGACTCTCCGACCCCACGGACTGCAGCCCACCAGGCTCCTCTGTCCATGAGGATTCTAGAGGCCAGAATACTGGAGGGGGTTGCCATGCCCTCCTCCAGGCGATCTTCCTGACGCAGGGATCAAACGAACCCAGGTCTCCCGTATTGCAAGCAGACTCCTTACCATCTGAGCCACCAGGGAAGCCCAAAATTTGTCTCTAATTCCCAACTAATCAAAACTACCAAAGAAAACACATCCTAAGAAGTCCATTCACAAGCTGAGGACAACCTAAAATTGAGCGTCAGTGAAATACTTTCTCCCAGGCACCCGTAATGTGCTCCCACTCCCTTATTTTCTTCCGATCCTTCTTAAATGTCTTTAACATACTGTAAGTTTACTACAAGTGTCCTGAAAGGCTGTCTAATCTGCTTTAATCCATCAATGCCAGAAATCCCAAGCCAGCCTCAACATGTTTTTCACTTAATCAGCATTACAACCTGTACATTCTATGGGCAGTGCAACCTATCTGGCTCTTGTGAAGGCACAGGGCAAACTTGAGGATGGGGTTTCATTTCAAGGAATTACCATTCCACTGACTAAAGGAGGTGTGGTACACAGAGCCAAGGACTGAGATGGTGCTGAAGGCCAAACTTCTACTTCTCTCTTACTGTTCAGTCGATAAGTTAAGTCCAGCTCTTTGCAATCTCATGGACTGCAGCACACCAGGCTTCTCTGTCCTTCACTATCTCCTGGGGTTTGCTCAAACACATGTCCACTGAGTCGGTGATGCCATCCAATCATCTCATCCTCTGTCACCTACTGCTCCTCCTGCCCTCAATTCCTCCCAGCATGAGGCAAAGTGATGTCTCTGCTTTTCAATACATCGTGTAGGTCTGTCACTCCTCTCAACAATAAGGGCAACTGGAGATCTGAAGCTTCACCTTCAGCAGACAGCTTCCTCAAGGTGCTGTTGTTTGAACATTTATGACTTAAGGAACTCGGATGGGTATAGGAAGGCCTGCGTTTGCAAGCCTCTTCCAGGATCTCTCATGAGCTGTTTTATCCTCAACAAGCCACATGACATCCCAAGGACCTGAGCTGGAAGCCACTACTGATGTCATTTAATGGCCAACTCCCCATCTTCCTGATAAAGAAATTGAGACCCAGTGGGAGCCACAGCCCCTCTGCTGAAGCTGAGACAAACCACGTTATACACAACATCCAAGACAGACCCAAGGTTTCTTCTTGGGAAGATTCAAAGTTATTGAAAACCTGCTCAAGACAACATAATATGGCAAGAACTGTCCTGACTCCCAGCACTTACTCTTACAGCTGTAATATAATTCCTGAGCCCAGGGAAGGACGCAATCAAAGCTGGCCAAATGAAGAAACAGATGAACAGAGTTCTCCCCGGCCTTTGCTGGAGCTGTCCTTGGCTGCTGACCACATGTGACTGGCGACCTTGGGCCCTGTGTGTGGCCCTTCCTCAGACCTTCCTGGGCAACAACTACAATGTCGAGTCTAGCAAAATGTGTCATCTCTGTGGTCACACCCACTGATCTTTCCCCCTGTCTGTCATTCTGTCTTCCCATCTCTTTATTTTTGCGACCATTGACTTTTATCTCCTCTAAGTCAAGCTATTTCTAGATGCTAGACTGGCGATAACCATGTCATCCTGGTAAGAAGAATGCACAATGCTTTTAAGGTTTAAAAACTCAAATTGGAAAGTCAAAATAAATTTGAAAGTGCAGTTTTCCCCCCAGGACTGGACTGACTCATGCCTGAGAACCGGGAGATCACAAAGTCAAGGAAACCCTAAAATCGGACACCTGCACAGCACAACCAAGTCTAAATGTATGGTTTAGATTTAAAAGGGGGGAAAATACATTTACACAGACTTAAACCACAGTCTTCATGGTTTGTTCCTTCAGCTGGAAAGGATTTTTTTAGTACTGTAATTACATTTATCATTCCTAGGGGGAAAAATGACAATGTTCATTCTTATCCCCAGTAAATCCAGTTACAACCAGAAAGAGAGAGATGTAATCTGAAGAACGAAAATTACTTATGTGGGTAAAGTATATTCGAGAACCCTCACTTCAGATCACACTCATTTCTACAAAACTGTTGCAAATTACAGAAATGCTGAAGAAAAAAAAAAAAGAAAGAAACGCTGAATGTATTCTTATGAGTAGCAGAGATACAAGTGCCAGCACCTTTTAAAACATTGTACTTAACAAGTAGATCCAAAATGTTTTGAAATATATGTCAGGAACGCTACCAAGTTGTTCCTACTCATTTCCAAAACCTTACTAATCATGGGAGAAAAAGACATCTGTTCATTTTAAAAGCTGGAAATGTTTCCAGTTACCTATGAAAAATGCCGTTCTCTTAGAGAACTACTCCTTCTCCGTGTCTCTATTACCCCATAAATTTCCTTTTACTTTTCAGTAGTGAAGCAAATTGCAAATTCCCTGTGCTTTTCATGGCTTCGTTGCACGGAGGAAGTTCGAGGCAGGAACTTTTATAGCAGACCAAAATATACTTCTCCATCAGTTCCCAGATGAGGCACAAATTCCATCCATATTTTACCTATAGCCTCATCTCAGGAACATCCGCTTTTTTTCGTAACAAGCGGTGCTTTATAAGACATTATTAAATATGTACCATGTGGGCTCTGACTATAAAATTGTCACTCAACTGAAATATCGTATTAAAAGTAAGACATAAAAAGCTTAAAAGTTCAAGAGCACATGAAGAAATCAAAGGGACAAAATATTAAGGGGCAAAAACACACAGGAGTATGGCTACAAAGTCTAACAAGAAAAAGATGAGCTACAGGAATCCTCAGAAGCCCCAAGGTGGCAGAGGGCATTGTGAGAAAGACCGGGTATCTCAGCTCTCTCAACAGCGCAAGCTACGAAACCCTGACTAGGCAGGAAATCGGCTTGCCATGTGATTCCAAACACAGTTAACTTTGGTGTCTTGAGAGATGCTTTTCAGATTTTAACATGCACTTGAATCATAAGGGGATCTTGTTAAAAACACAGACTCTGGGAATTCCCCAGTGGTCCAGTGGTGAGGACTCCACGCTTCCACTGCAGGGAGCACACGTTCGATCCCTGGTCAGGGAACTAAGATTCCACGTGCCACGTGGCCAAAACAAAAAACAAAACAAAATACAGACTCTGAGTCCGGAGGTCTAGGGTGGGGCCTGAGTCTGCATTTCTCTGGGAGCTCTCAGGTGATGCCAAAGAGGCTGGTCCAGGGTACATACACTGGGGAGTAAGATCTTAAATGTTTAAAAAAAAAAAACAAAACAGGATTAACATGGCAGGACACTATGGGAAGAGATGAGGCTATGAGGGTAAAGAAATTTAGGTTCCCTGGAAGAAAGGCACTCTACAACTAAAATGTAAACTCCACCAGTGATGAGCTGAACAGATGACAGTTTAAGCGTCTTCATTATTCTCGTGCCTTTGAGTATAAGTTCCATTCCCTAAAATTTCAAAATCATACAAACTTCAGGTAAAGGCATCGATTAAGTTTTACTAACAAATGTAATGTGTTTTCAACCTTATGTGGTCTGAGAGTTAAAATAAATTTATAATGGAAGGAGTGTGTTCCCCCGAGATAACTGGAAAACAGTTATCATAGTTTTTGCATTTCTTTTTAGGCTTAACATCTGTTTTCTTCAACTATTCTTTGAATAATAAGGTTTTGATTTATTTCACTATTTTAGCTGCTCTATTCAGAGAATCGTTGTGTTGTTCTATGTGTGTCAGTTTACTATTAAAAAGCTAAAAAAAGAAAAGAATAGAAACAGTAATATGAGTTCCAATATGTTGAATGTTGACTGTCAGGTACTTTGGGTAGATTATCTCACTTAAGTCTCTCAGCTTCCCTTTGTTATCCTCATTTTACAGAACAGAAAAACAGGGCCCAGAGATATTAAGGAACTTGCCCAAGGCCACACAGCTAGCAACTAGTCTGGCCAAGATCTGCATAAAATAAGGAAATTTCACAGGTCACATCCTTAGCCGCTACCCACATCATCTCTATAGAATATCTAGAAATTAGTCTTCCCTTTCCACAAAGGGAAAACATGTGAAAAATAAGTTTCCCAACTTCATGGAATTTACAATCTAGGTGACTAAAATAACACCAAGAAACCTTAGTTGAAACATGAACAAAAATACAAGCCAATAATTAAGGTCGAAAGTGTTAGTCACTCAGTCCTGTCTGACTCTTTGTGAGCCCATGGACTGTAGCCCACCAGGCTCCTCTGTCCATGGGATTCTCCAGGCAAGAATCCTGAACTGGGTTGCCATTTCCTTCTCCAGGGGATCTCCCCCACCCAGAGATTGACCCCTGGTCTCCCGCCTTGCAGGCAGACTCTTTACCAACTGGGCTGCCAAGGAAGAAAAAGTCAGAAGTCTGTAGTAACCTGGTTGGATCAAATCACATCACTAACATTTATTCTATTAAATATAAAAGAAACCTAGGGAATGTAGCTATTCTCATTATCCCAAAGACTAGAAATATCCCAAAGTTAGAATCAATACTGATGTTTGCGAACACAGCCAGAAATCTGAAGGTGTCAAAAGTTCATACCGTAGCCTCTGAGTTGAGGGGCAGAAGACTGCAAAGAAGACAAAACTACCCCACCATACTTCCAACCAAGACCTCCAGTGCATATGAGAGGTCGTGGACTTAATCCAGCAAGGAAAATGCCTTGATCCAGTGAACCTCACTCTTTTTAATTTGGCCAGTATTCTCCTTGGCTATATATTCTATAGCACCTGGAAAAGAACAGAGTGGTCACGCTTTTCAACATGGGCATGTGGCTGCAGCAAATTTCACCAAGATCTTTAAGGGAAGCTAGAATTGATTTGTCTTTGCAGTGATCAAATGAAGTGCATAATGTGAGAACTGGTAGCTGTTAAAAGATAAGAGGGGGGACTTCTCTGGCAGGCCAATGGATAAGACTCCAAATTTCCATTGCAAGGGATGAAGGTTCGATCCCCGAATCCCTGGTCAGGGAACTAAGATTTTGTCTGCCATGTGGTTTGGCAAAAAATAAATAAATAAAAAGGCTTTTCATTTATTTTTTTGACATTAAGATCTATCCGTGGATGTTTATGTATAGCTGTGTCCCTTTGCTGTTCATCTGAAACTACCACAACATTGTTAACCAGCTACACCCCAATACCAAACAAAAAGTTTAAAGTTTGGGTGAAAAAGTTAATTAATTAAAAAAAAAAGATCCATCCCTGGAGAATCTGAGACGGCAGGACACAGTCACTGGATGGTCTCTGGACTGGATCAAAGTGGAGTTTAGGGTAACACCTTTTTCAGAAAAAATGTATTATGCTCCTGGTTCCACCTTTGGCTGAATACAACTGCCACTATTTTTCTTTCTGAGAACACAAGGCTTTGTGATACAAGGTGGTATGAGAGCTAGGGTAGGAGCCATTACTATATTCTGAGCCTGAAAATCTCTGGAAGTGTTTGGGAGCAATTATGGCTTAATTCCATCAAAAGGCAACAGGCTCACCCCTCAGGAAGACATCCAAAGGAACTCAGTGCAACCATGGAGAGTCTTGTATTGGTCACAGCCACTGGGAGGATGAAATGGCACAAAAGAAGACAGCAACAGTTGTTTTCCCATTGGTGGAAAAACTTGGTGATAAGGGTCCTTTGTGGGCTTCCCTGGTGACTTAGATGGTAAAGAATCTGCCAGCAACGCAGGAGACCAGGCTCGTTCCCCGGGTCGGGAAGATCCTCTGAAGAAGGGAATGGGTACCCACTCCAGTACTGTTGCCTGGAGAATGCCATGGACAGAGGAGCCTGGCTTGCCATGGGATCACAGAGTAGGGCACAACTGAGTGAGTAAGCACACCAGCAAGGGTCCTTTGTATCTTAAGCACACTCCAATTTTTAAAACTGCCAGCGTCCCGTGGAACGAGTGGTTTCTATTCTTCAAATAATTTTTAAAATTCTTTTGGATTATATAAAGGGAAAGCATCTGGTCTTCTAAGATCATGGCATCCGGTCCCATCACTTCATGGCAGAGAGCTGGGGACACCGTGGAAACAGTGGCTAAGTTTATTTTGGGGGACCCCAAAATCACTGCAGATGGTGATTGCAGCCATGAAATTAAATTACTCCTTGGAAGGAAAGTTATGACCAACCTAGAGAGCATATTAAAAAGCAGAGACATTACTTTGCCAACAAAGGTCCATCTAGTCAAGGCTTTGGTTTTTCCTGTGGTCATGTATGGATGTGAGAGTTGGACTATAAAGAAGGCTGAACGCAGAAGAATTGGTGCTTCTGAACCATGGTGTTGGAGAAGACTATTGAGAGTCCCTTGGACTGCAAGGAGATCCACCCAGTCTATCCTAAAGGAGATCAGTCCAATGAACATTGGAAGGACTGATGTTGAAGTTGAAACGTCAATACTTTGGCCACCTGATGCGAAGACCTGACTCATTTGAAAAGACCTGATGCTGGGAAAGACTGGGGGCAGGAGGAGAAAGGGGATGACAGAGGATGAGATGGCTGGATGGCATCACCGACTCAATGGACATGGGTTTGGGTGGACTCCAGGAGTTGGTGATGGACAGGGAGGCCTGGCGTGCTGCAATTCATGGGGTTGCAAAGAGTTGGACGCGACTGAGCAACTGAACTGAACTGAAAGGGAAGGCAACCGATCATGGAGAGAATGCAAAAACAAAAAGGACAGGAGTACTTGGGTTTGAGAAGATGGAAAATTAATGCAAGAGTCGAGGCTGGGAGAGCTGAAATAATCTGAAAAATCCCCAGCTTTAGTTATGATTTTCATCCCACCCTTTGTTGACTCCAGTGTAACGGTGAGGGGTATGAACAGGAGCCAAGACTGCTGTGCTTTGATCCCTGAAAGGGCTGCTGCGAAACTGAAAAATGACTTCCCTTCATGCTGCAGATGCCTCCTATCTAATACGAGGATAAGGGATTCCCTCACAGTGCAGTGGTTGGGAAACTGGACTCACACACACCACCCAAGGCCGAGGGTTCAATCCCTGGTCAGGGAACTAAGATCCCACAAGCTACAAGGCACTGTCAAAATAATAATAATAAAACAAGGATGATAATGATAACTGTTTAGGATACTAGTGAGACAGAGATGACCATGCCTGGCACGTGGTACCTATTCAGATGATGCTGGGGAGACTTACCTACCCTGATCACTCTCTTGGGCTTCCCTGGTGGCTCAGATGGCAAAGCAACTGCCTGTAATTTGGGAGATCTGGGTTCAGTCCCTGGGTCAGGAAGATCCCCTGGAGAAAGAAATGGCAACCCACTCCAGCACTCTTGCCTGGAAAATTTCATGGATGGAGGAGCCTGGTAGGCTACAGTCCCTGGGGTTGCAAAGAGTTGGACACGACTGAGCAACTTCACTGGTTACCACTCTCTTAATCTCCCCCTCCAAGTCCTCCAAGCTCCATTTCCTTTACCCCAGCTCCCACGTTCCTTTTGCCACTGCTGTTATTGTTGCCTTGCCTTCTGTTCTGTCCCTGGCCTTCCCACACTTTCCCTCAGATGGTTCAGTGAAGTGAAGTGTTAGTCACTCAGTTGTGTCCCACTCTATTCGACCCCATGGACGGTAGCCTGCCAGGCTCCTTCATCCATGGGATTTTCCAGGCAAGAATACTAGTGTGGGTTACCAATTCCTTCTCCAGGGGATCTTCCTGACCCAGAGATTGAACCTGCAGATGCTTCAGAGGCACGGTTAACACTGTATTCCAAGGACTTCCCTGGTGGTCCAGTGGTGAAGACTCCATGCTTCCACCGCAGGGAGCACGAGTTCGACCCCTGGTCAGGGAACTAAGATCATGCATGCTACATGACACAGCTAAACACACACACAGCAAAAAAAACACTGTATTCCATTCAGCCCCCAGAAGATTGGGAGGCTGGGATGGGGGTTGGGGGAAGGAAGTAAAAGGTATCCAGCTGCAGTGAAGTTGACTGAGACAATGAGAGAATCAGCAGACAAAGAAGCAAACACAGACCCCCCCCCACCCCCCCCCCCCCGGCAAGATTCCAAAGGTCAGCAGAGAGCTGACCCAGGAACCCACTTTCTGGTACAACAGTGCCACAGGGGCTGTGTTTTCCTTTACCTCATTAAGCAAAGCCCCTGCTTATTAGATGCTTACCAGTGATGCACCTATGCAGCTACATACCTCAGTATCCCAAGTCTCATGAAAATATTACTGCTGCTATTAATAATAATAGTAATAAAGAGGCCTAGAGTCAGACCTTGTACATAAATTCCCTTTCCTAGAGCTTCATCAGAACTGACCCAGTGCTAAAAACTACAGAATTCTTAACCAATTCTCTCTGCTCTTTTTTCGTAAAAAGAACTTTATCCCCAAAGCTCTATCACTTCTGCTCTCATTCCCATATATTTAAGCTTTTCCATCTCAATGCGCCCTGCACATCAGGAAGGTTAGACAGGCGACAGTAGCTTTTATCACCACGTCAGCACCGATTAACGCACATTAGAATCAAAAATAGCAAAACGCGAAGGGACGTTTTTTCTGGTCTCACAAACAAGTTCGTCTAACAAGCCCCACTTCAAAATGTGAAGTAACAGGTGATTTACCAATTTTACAGATTTGCGCCAGGCCGAAAAGTCCCCAGTTCCAATGTTAGTATCCCCTGAAACAGAAAGCAGGACATGCTAACAGTAAACACTGGCATTACAAGGCACGGGTTGCTTTTTCTTAGCAGTTTAGCTACTGTCGTCTCAACTGTCACATAGGATGCAAATTGCAAATTACACTTCGGATAATTTCATCTCTTCACTCTGAAAACACAATTCTGGGAAAGAAGAAAGAAGAGAAGAGCCCTATAAGAAAGAGTGAAATAACTGAAACCCTTTCAATGATTTAAGAACTTTAGACACTGTCTAGAGTCAGCTTATAATTTGAAGACAAGTGATAAAAATGAGTTTTAAAACTCTTTTTTTTGAAAATAGTCCTATAAAGCTTTTCCAGCGCTAACTCACAAACAAACAAGAATTTCAGTTAGATGGGACTTGGGTTTGTTTTGTTTTTTTTTTTTTTAATTGGAGGCAGTTGGAGGAGGGCCTGGCAGAAGAACAAATGCTATAAAAAGGCCTTGAGTTAGAAACGCAAACAGATGTCCAGGCCAAAATGCTCCGGGAGCTTCGCTGGCCCACCTCGCTTGCCTGAGAGGTTTCACTCCTTGGTGAAGCCTCCTTCTAGACCTGCCTTGCCCAGGTACAGACTGTGAGTCTTCTCAAATTACCCTGAAGCCCCACAAGATTAACAATGTTACTACAGTCTTTATTATTAATTTTTATTGGCATACAGTTGTTTCGCAATGTTATGTCAGTTTCGGCTGTACAGCAAAGTCAATCAGCTACACATATACATATATCCCCTTTTCCTTGGATTTCCTTCCCATTCAGGTCACCACGGAGCACTGAGTAGAGTTCCCTGCGCTGTATGCTAGGGTCACGTTAGTTATCTGTTTTATACATAGTATCAGTAGTGTATACACGTATGTATATATGTCAGTCCCAATATCCCAATTCACCCCTCTGCCCTCCTTCTTCCCACCTGGCATCCATGTTTGTTTGTGCTTTGCAAACAAGATCATCTCTACCATTTTTCCAGGTTCCACATGTATGTGTTAACATACAATAGTTGTTTTCCTCTTTCTGACTTACTTCACGCTGTATGACGATTTCCAGGTCCATCCACGTCTCTACACATAACCCAATTTCATCCCGTTTTATGGCTCAGTAATACTCCATTGTGTATATGTACCACACCTTCTTTATCCAGTCCTCTACTGAGAGGCATTTAGGTTGATACAGAGCCTGGCTATTGTAAATAGAGCTGCAATGAACACTGCGTTGCATGTGTCTTTGGAATGGCGGCTTTCTCTATGGGTTTGCTGGGTCATATGGTAGCACTATGCTTAGTTTTTTAAGGAACCTCCATTCCGTTCTCCACAGTGAATATATCAATTTGCATTCCCACCAATAGTACAAAAGGGTCTCCTTTTCTCCACATTCTCTCCTCAATGCTGAGCATCTTAAGATCAAGCACCTCATATTCCACATTTTAAGTTGCCCGATGATGAACAACTGGACGGCTGTTTCTGAAACTGGATCTTCTTTAACTGACAATTATTTCAATATTCACATTGCTTCAGTACGAAAGGGACAAACTAGCAGGCAACTGCCTTTGGATGAACCTACAGAAAAATTAACTGTGAAATATATGAAGGTGGTGAAAAGGTAACTTAGGGAAGAAAGTGCAAATTATCTACTTTGTTAGCCTATGGAGGTGTTATTACCTCCTTATTGATCATATCATCAGAACCATAATGATAAACCCCAGAAAAGGAGCCAAACCTACCCTCTATTCAAGTTGGCCAGAAAGGGAAAATCATTTTCTTTCCCACTAGCTAAAAGTTGGCATATGTGAAAAAACTGTTATCAAGAAGGAAAAAAAATAACCATAGGCAAAAAGACATAGGGCATATCAATCCATCGGAGACTGACATCTTGTTCCATGGAGTTCTAGAAGGCTACATGTATAGTCACTTTCCATAGTGATACATACTTCTCTGATGAGCTGAAGAAATGAACACTGATGAGGGCTGGCAGTTAAATTGTGCTCTCCAGGTTCACATCAGGTGGCCATTCGGGCTGCAAACTCAGCCCATAACCAGATGCTGCAGGCAAGCATACGACGACATTCCTGTTCATCTGAGTCAACCGGACCAGGGTTTGAAAAGAACAGTCCTTCAGTGTATTTTGTTTTTTTATTCTAAGTTCTACACGCAAATTCTTGAAAACACAGTCCTTCTCCTGCACAGGGCAAGCCCCGCACCTTCATCCTAGGGAAAATGTCTCAGCACGCTCATGAACAAGGGCATTGTCGCCGGCATTAGGGTTTTGTCCCTGCAGAGTTGGGAGGGCGCAGTGTGGCTCCCTCGATTAAAATCACTAATAAAAGTCGAAGTGCCAACCCCTTCTCCCTGGGGAGCTCCCCCAGAGTGTGCTTCCCTTCTGGCAGGAGGGCCAAGCCCTATGCTTCCAGCTCCCAGGATGTTAGCATCTGACTGCGTACTCCAGACGTTTCCAAAGCCAACCAAGTGACTGCTAATTCTGCACCAGCTCGTGGGGACCAGCCATCAAGCTACTTCAGTTCTCAAGGGAGTCCAAAGGACCGACATATTAATGTTGGAAGCGAAAGGAGAGTTGAGAAACAGGGGTAGGTTATCACGAAGAAGAATGATGTGGTCCTTCCAGCAGAAACGCTGGTTCTTACCATCCAGAAAAGCACTCAGAATGTATCCGATTGTTAATCAGATGAGACAAAGACTCTCTTATGTTTGGACATTACCAGACTCTAGCCTTCATATATTTTCCTCCGAATTTGAATGAGATCCTCCAGCTGTTATTAATGTGTCATCCTTTAGCTTCTGCAGGCACTAAAAGCAGCCATGTTTACACAAGGTGGCACCCACGCCTGGGAACTGTCAGGGAAGCAGGGCCATTGTCTGCAGGGGAAGCTTCTAAGGCTGGGCAGGGCGGTATGAGGTCATGGAGACTCATACCATGTGGGCACCACACAGCACACATCCTTCGTGCTCTTCCAAATTAAACACAGACGACCACAGTTCAGTGTGATTTCTTACAGCCAACTGATCTGAAATGAAGCCAGGAGATCTGGAGGAAAGGCTTTCTTTCCACACCTAATGCATCTCACAGCCCAGGAATTCCAAGGGGATACAGCATGTGCATGGCCTTCCACCGTTGCTTAGATGATAAAGAATCTGCCTGTCAATGCAGGAGATGCAGGTTTGATCCCTGGCTCAGGAAGATTTCCTGGAGGAGGAAATGGCAACCCACTCCAGTCTTCTTGTCTAGAAAATTCCATGGATGGAGGAATCTGGCAGGCTACAATTCATGGGTCACAAAAGAGTTGGACACAACTTAGCAACCAAACAACACCAAGAAGAGCACGTGCATGTGGTTAGAGGGGATCAGAGAAAGACTCACATGCCGGCGTGAAGTTGCTTGAGTCATGTCCAAGATTCTCTAGGCAAGAATACTAGAATAGGTTGCCATGCCCTCCTCCAGGGGATCTTCCTGACCCAGGGATCAAACTTGTGTCTCTTCTGTCACCTGCACTGTGGCAGGTGGGTTCTTTTGAATTCTTCAACTGGAAGGTAATCTGGAGTAGCCTGTCCTAAACAGGTGATGCCTTTAAAACAGGGACTTGGATCCATTTTTCCCCTAATATTTACTTATTTATTTATCTGTATTTATTTCTTCAGCGGGGCCAGGTCTTAGCTGCAGCATGTGGGGTCTTCAATCTTCATTGCTGCACACAGGGTCTTTTTTAATTGCGGCATGCAAATTCTTAGCTGTGGCATGTGTAATCTAGTTCCGCCACTAGGGAACGAACCGGGACCCTCATATTGGGAGCATGGAGTATTAGTCACTAAACCATCAGAGAAGTGCCTCTCTTTAAAAAAAAAAAAAAAAACCCCCATGAGTTCTATAGTTCTGCAACCTCACAGAACTGAATTCTGCCAGTAATCCCACGAACCTGGAAGACGAGTCGGAGGCTCAGATGAGAGCAGCCTCAGGCAATACCTTGATTACAGTCTTATTGGACCCTGAGCAGAGGACCTTGCAAAGCATGCCCTAACTCCTGACTCAGTGGGGCTGTGGGATAATAAATCCATGCTGTTTTCAGCCACTACGCTTTTGTGGCAAATTCTTATGAAGCAATAGAAAACCGACACAAATGCCCATGTGGGCCTAGCACTCGGCTGGGGTGTTGGGACAAAGAAACAGAGAAGGGGAACAAAGGGAGGTATGTATATTTATATATATGATAAAGGGTGAGTACAGAATTCAATGGGACCAGTGAAGGAGCCTCTCAGTCTGGTTTGGCAAAGTAAAGAACAAGCAGGCTGCTCCCCAACTTTTCCAAACTTGAAAGTAAAAGTGTTAGTCACTCAGTCATGTCTGACTCTTTGAGACCCCGTGGGCTGTGGTCAACCAGGTTTCTCTGTCCATGGGATTCTTCAGGCAAGAACACTGGAGTGGGTTGTCATGCCCTCCTCCAGGGTATCTTCCTGACGCAGGGATCAAACCCAGGTCTCCGACATTATAGGCAGATTCTTTACCATCTGAGTGACCTGGGAAGCTTGACAACCTTTTAAAACTCAGCAGCCTTGGGACCATGTAGTGAAAATCCTCTTGGGTCTTGAAATATAGAGAATAAGCATAAAAGAATGCAATGATTCCTGTCGAGTTCAACACCAACCACGACTTCCAGGTTATCAGAAGGGCATTTAAAGTAATCTATCACTGGGGAGCTCAACATTCAGAAAACTAAGATCATGGCATCCGGTCCCATCACTTCATGGCAAATAGATGGGAAAACAGTGGCTGATTTTATTTTTCCGCGCTCCAAAATCATTGCAGATGGTGATTGCAGCAATGAAATTAAAAGACGCTTACCTTGGAAGGAAAGTTATGACCAACCTAGAGAGCATATTAAAAAGCAGAGACATTACTTTGCCAACAAAGGTATGTCTAGTCAAGGCTATGGTTTTTCCAGTGGTCATGTATGGATGTGAGAGTTGGACCATAAAGAAAGCGGAGCGCTAAAGAATTGATGCTTTTGAACTGCGGTGTTGGAGAAGACTCTTGAGAGTCCCTTGGACTACAAGGAGATCCAACCAGTACATTCTGAAGGAGATCAGCCCTGGGTGTTCATTGGAAGGATTGATGTTGAAGCTGAAACTCAAATACTTTGGCCACCTGATATGAAGAACTGACTCATCTGAAAAGACCCTGATGCTGGGAAAGATTGAGGGCAGGAGGAGAAGGGGACGACAGAGAATGAAATGGTTGGATGGCACCACCGACTCAATGGACATGGGTTTGGGTGGACTCCGGGAGTTGGTGATGGACAGGAAGGCCTGGTGTGCTGCAGTTCATGGGACTGCAAAGAGTCGGACATGACTAAGCAACTGAACTGACTGATCACTGAGGAATTCTAACAAGTTTTACACTGACAACCTGAATCCTACAGAAGAAGAAAAACAATGTTCTCATTTAAAGCTGACACTAAGGAAGCACTATTATTAAAACAGGCTGTTGTGCGTGAGAACCTCGCTGAAAATCCCTTTCAGTTCTCATTTCTCCGGCTTAAGGAGAAGTTACATGTACACAAAGTCCATGGTAAATGTCTAAAACCCAGATGGCCTTCCCCTGATCACTGGCATGTCTCAGACTTCAGCCAAAATCAGCATGTGGGCAGTGGTAAAGAATCTGCCTATGACACAGGAGACGGGGGGTTCGATCCCTGGGTCAGGAAGAACCCCTGGAGGAATGCGTGGCAACCCACTCCAGTATTCTTGCCTGGAGAATCCCATGGACAGAGGGGCCTGGCAGACTATAGTCCATAGGGTTGCAAAAAGTCGGAAGCAACTGAGCGACTGAGCAAGCAATCAGCATGTGCTTCAGGAATGCGGACTAATTCCAATGTCTGTCCAGGCTGAACACGGGAGGTAAATCCACTGCCAAAAATAAAAATGCATTCGCAAGTCAAATATTCGTTACTTTCGATGTCATACTGTTCTGTATCACAGGGGTTTTCCTCCTTCAACTTCTGCTAATTATCTTCATGCCCTCTGAACTCCCCAGCGGGTTTCCTGCTATCTCACCAGAGGCGTGAGCTCAAGGGCTTAGTAGTCAGCTTCATTCTCTAATTTCAGCCAGAAAGGGTTCCTGTACGCATTTCAAGAAAAATGTAAATAGAGAGAAAGAAAATATAAATATCTAAATATAAATTTACCTAACTATAGACCCGGAGAAGGCAATGGCACCCAACTCCAGTACTCTTGCCTGGAAAATCCCATGGACGAAGGAGCCTGGTGGGCTGCAGTCCTTGGGGTCGCTAAGAGTCGGGCATGACTGAGCAACTTCACTTTCACTTTTCACTTTCATGCACTGGAGAAGGAAATGGCAACCCACTCCAGTGTTCTTGCCTGGAGAATCCCAGGGACGGGGGGAGCCTGGTGGGCTACCGTCTATGGCGTCGGACTCGACGCGACTGAAGCAACTCAGCAAATATAGACCGGTCAATGGTTTCTGTATCTTTCCATTTAAATGGATTCAATCTTTCAATTCAATTTAAATGGACTCCCTGAGCACAAAGTGATCTACAACTGTTCCAAGGCATTGGGCAGGGTTCAAGAAACTGTGCTGANCGTCGGACTCGACGCGACTGAAGCAACTCAGCAAATATAGACCGGTCAATGGTTTCTGTATCTTTCCATTTAAATGGATTCAATCTTTCAATTCAATTTAAATGGACTCCCTGAGCACAAAGTGATCTACAACTGTTCCAAGGCATTGGGCAGGGTTCAAGAAACTGTGCTGATAGTGTACACAAGAAGCTGAAAATCACCAGCCCTGGGCAAAACTTTGAAAATCCCTGCCTGATGATTTTTATACACAGGACTGAGACACCTCTGTACCCGCCTCCCAAAAACATACAGGCACAGCTTTCTGTTTTGCAGGTCCATGCTACAGAGCAATGCCTCCTCCAGCTTGGAGAGGGAACCTTCTGTACGCAGAGCAGATGAATGAAAAGCCCTCCCCAGCATGGTTCTTTCTTTAGCTAACCACACACACATCTCCTGCTTGCCAGAAGCTAAGCCATACAATGGTCAGTCTTCACCGGTTTGCGGTGCAGAGCTGAAGCTAGTCTCCATACCTATAAAAGTATTGGCTGCAGCAGAGAAGTCTGTTCTTCTTGCTGTCGATGATGGAGACGCAGCGCGGAGTCAGCGCTTCTGCCGACTCTCTGCTGCCCACCGTCAGTCATTCCTAAGGTAGGACAGGAATGGAAGAGTCCACCCTAATGAGGACTCCCATCTAATAAAACAAGATTGTTCCTGCCCACCAGGCATATTTTGGTTTAATGATTTTCAATTGTCTCACTATCCACTGGCCAAAAGAACCTTTAATGCTAACATTCAAGAATGTCCTTGTGGGCTTTCCTAGTGGTCCAGTGGCCAAGAATCCACCTGCCAGGGCAGAGGACATGGGTTTGATCCCTGGTCTGGGAAGATTCCACATGCTGCGGGGCAAGTAAATCCATGCACCACAACTACCAAAGCCTGCAAGCCTAAAGCCGGTGCTCCGCAACAAGAGAAGCCACTGCAATGAGAAGCCCAGTCATTGCAACTAGAGCGTAGCCCCCACACACCACAACTAGAGAAAAAGGTAGAACAGCCAAAAATAAATAAAAAATTTTTTAATTCTAAAAAAAAAGAATGTACTTGTAAATATCTAAACTTCACCCTAAGACTATGTAAACTTCACCCTAAGACTAAGCAAAATCTTTATTATTACTGCACCCAGAAAGAATTTTGCTAGCTGAATTTATCCAAACAGACAAAGGAAAGATGAAGGAAAACCAACAAATATCCCATATACCAAAATAGAAAAAAAAAAAAACAAAAAAACTAATTCCAAGCAACCAAAAGTAAACAAGTGAGTGAGTGTTTCATAATCAGTTTTCAGTTACATGGGTTGACTTTTTTAAATCTCTTAAATNACCGCAAGCAAGAGATGGAAGCCACTGACAAAGACATGGTGATGTGAGCCCTTGGCGGTTCAGTATGGAAGAGCTCGCCCACCACACAGAATGCTAAGAAGCTCACATCCAGCCCTGGGAGATGCCACCCCTAACAGGCTTAGAGAAAACCTAGCAACACAGCCAGCATTTCTGAAGTTACTCAGAGTACAAAGGGCCATGTGTGGAGGGCAGATCAGGTGCCCATCGCTCAAGAGTCCACCCTTGAGTCTCCTCTGTCCCTCACGCTGACACACATCTCTGCGAATACACCACCAACTGCACCCTTGGCATGCAGCACAGTCAGCAGAAAGCAGAAACACTGCTGAGAAAAACAAATGTGGAGGGCAAACTCCAAGACCCAGGAGCTACATTTGCTGCAGACCTGTCCTCTGCACGCTGGGTTACTTACACTAATACCAAGAATTGAAGAGCTTTAGCCATTCCCCTCTGCAGAGGATCTTCCCAACCCAGGGACTGTACCCAGGTCTCCCACATTGCAGGCAGATTCTTTGCCATCTGAGCCACCAGGGAAGCCCCAAGCAAACCAGAACTCACCACAAGATGTACTGGGTAGTCAGAGGATGCCTGTTTTGATCAACAAAATTCTAACATATTGTTAACATATTTTTAGAACATAAATGGATTCTTTCTTGTTTAGTTTTTTAATTGTTCATTAATTTGAAAGGTGAGCTCTAGGGTGAATTTCAAAAGTCTCCGAATCTACCCGTGAAAGAAACCAGGGTAACTGGCCACTAGCGTTTAATTTGGTACTTGAGAGGGGCAGGAAGTCAGCTGATTAGAGAAAGCTAACAACACAGGATCCTCCGAACAAAACCTGTGCACAACTCTTCACAGCAGTGTTACTCACAATAGTAAGAAGTGGGAAACAAGTGAAGTATCCATCAGGTGAAGAATGTTACCCGTGTGGTTTATGCACATAATAGAATATTATTCCAAAATAAAAAGGAATGATGTATTGATATGTGTGACAGCATGGATGACCTTGAAAGCGTGACGCTCGGTGCAAGAGGTCAGTCGCAAAAGAACACGTACTGTGCGATTCCATTTTATGAAATGTCCAGAAGAGGCAAAATTCACTGTCACAGACTAGTGGTGGGTTGCCTCGGGCTGGGGGGGACGGACTTGGGAGGAATGGGGAGTGACTGCTAGTGGAGACAGGGTTTCTTCAGGGGTGATGAAGATATTCGAAAATTGTGCTCATGGCTTCACAACCCTGAATATGCCAAATACCACTGATTACACTCTTTAAATGAGGGGAATTGTATGGAATGTGAGTTACATCTCAAATAAACCTGTTTTTAAAAAAGAACAAAAAAAGAATCAGAACAGAAATACAAAATCATTCTCTCCCGTCCTTTAATTTCAGACAACCCTGCTCCACTAGGGTAAAATTCAGGAAGGTTTAAAATCAGTCTCTCGAGATAAACAAAATTCTACAGTTGCACCATGCCATTTGAGAAGCTCACCTTTGTTATTACACTGTCCCTTGCAGGGCTTCCTTGGTGGCTCAGAGGGTAAAGCGTCTGCCTGCAGTGCAGGAGGCCCAGGTTCAATCCCTGTGTCGGGAAGATCCCCTGGAGAAGGAAATGGCAACCCACTCCAGTACTCTTGCCTGGAAAATTCCATGGACAGAGGAGCCTGGTAGGAGCAGTACTCTTGCCTAGAAAATTCCATGGACAGAGGAGCCTGGTAGGATATAGTCCATGGGGTCTCGAAGAGTCGGACATGATTGAGTGACTTCACTTTCTCTAAAACTAACATTCCTTGCAGGTTCTACTCTTCCCCAGTGGACTATTTCTCACATGCTCCCTTCTAACAGAATAAAAGGAAACGCTGCTTTCAGTCAATCAATCTAATCAAAAAATTTCACAAACATCCTGCAGAGAATAAAAAGCGGGACATACAGTAGCAGCTGATCGTACACAGAGGTGGTATTTTTAGGGGATCAAAGACCGGCTTTAATTTTGATGTCTCACTTATTAGCTCTTTGACCTTGAGGAAATTATTTAAACTGAGCCTCCGTTTTTGGAGACCACAATATCTCATTTTTAGCATGAGAATAATACAGTAAGCCACCTCTAGGACATGCCATACTAGAGGCACAATAAGAGTCCTCCATTTTTTCTCTTTTCTATGCTCATCAAGGAATTTTCGAGGGGTCACTAAAGGGTGAGATGGGACCACACAAGTCAAACTGGATTTGAATCCCAGTTTCTGGACTTCCCTAGTGGCTCAGATGGTAAAGAATCAGCCTGTAATGCAGGAGACTCAGGTTCGATCCCTGGGTCTGGCAGATCCCCTAGAGAAGGGAAATGCTACCCACACCAGTATTCTGGGAAATTCCATGGACAGAGGAGCCTGGTGGACCATAGTCCCTGGGGCCACAAGGAGTCAGACACGACCACTAACCCTTTTTTTTCACTTTTCTCCACTTAGTAGCTATGGGTGGCTATTTTTTCTGAGCCTCCATTTCCTAATCGGTGAAACAGGGAGAATGCATGTACCTACATCCTAAGCTTACTTGGGGGATTAAATGAGAGAAATACTTAATACAATACCTGACTCAAACAAAAAAAAAAAAGCTATTATCATTTTTCTTGTTGTTATCAATAACTGGAGAAAAAGGACACGAAGTTAAAGAACAATTAAGGAGCAACTGAATCACTTGTACCAAAATCCTGAAGTACAGAAAAGCTAGGGGTGAGTGGGGAGAGGGAGGCCGTNCAAAAAAAAAAAAGCTATTATCATTTTTCTTGTTGTTATCAATAACTGGAGAAAAAGGACACGAAGTTAAAGAACAATTAAGGAGCAACTGAATCACTTGTACCAAAATCCTGAAGTACAGAAAAGCTAGGGGTGAGTGGGGAGAGGGAGGCCGTGGTTGGGGACATCACAGAAGAGGCAGGTGTTAAGCCTGTGGGGTGATTGACAGGGACTGGAAATCCGGAGTCCGATTTTTTGATTGTTCCGTTTTCTGTTGTGTTTGGTTTGGCACATGCAGAGAGGAAAGGGGCCGAGTGAGTGAGTGACGGTCGATCAATCATGTCCGACTCTTTGCAACCCCATGGACTGTAGCCTGCCAGGCTCCTCTGTCCACGGGTTTCTCCGGGCAAGAATGCTGGAGTGGGTTGTCATTTCTTTCTCCAGGAGTAAAGGGAGGACAAGATAAAGGCAAAATAGAGGTGCTAAACCTGGAACATATGGGGACTGAGACAGAGGCAGCTGAAGCCACAGAGACTGGTGAGGAGGGTGAGGGGAAACCTGGTGGGTAAGGAGGGGCAAGCTGGATCCCAGAGGCAGACGACATGGGAGCTCTGCAAGGAGAGCCTCGAAGGAGGCCGANTAAACCTGGAACATATGGGGACTGAGACAGAGGCAGCTGAAGCCACAGAGACTGGTGAGGAGGGTGAGGGGAAACCTGGTGGGTAAGGAGGGGCAAGCTGGATCCCAGAGGCAGACGACATGGGAGCTCTGCAAGGAGAGCCTCGAAGGAGGCCGAGTGGGGAGCAAGCCGGCTCAGGGCTGTCACAAAGGAAGGCTGCAGGTGATATCTCATCACAGGGTCCTAGGCTCCAGGGGACAAGCAAGGAGCCCGCCAAAACGCTCTGCTTTCCCCAGCAAAAGGCAGTTCTTTCTAATGAAAGTGCGCGTGGTGGGAATAGCAAACACTTTTAGAGTCTGGTGGACAGGTTACACCCTGGCTTCTGGAATCCTGGGCAAGCTGCTGTGCATCTCTGGGTCTTGGAATCTGGGCACCTTCCCCCAAGGCCGAGGGGAAGAATGCGATCGGGTCTGCAGGGTGTCTGGCACCCAACAGGTGCACGGCAATGCTCTTAGATCCTAGAGTTTGTCAGCCAGCGCCATCCCGGGGATGCCCGGAAGGTCGGCTCAGTTTCAGTTTTTTCTATCAATAAGCTAAAATGCCACTCATAAAGGGAATTAGAATTGATTTAGTGTGACTACGTGGACAGTTGGGCTTCCCTGGTAGCTCAGCTGATAAAGAATCCACCTGCAACTCAGGAGAGTGGAGAAGATCCCCTGGAGAAGGGATAGGCTACCCTCTCCAGTATTCTTGGGCTTCCCTGGGGGCTCAGACGGTAAAGAATCTGCCTGCAGTGCAAGAGACCCCGGTTCTATTCTTGAGCCAAGAAGATCCCCTGGAGAAGGCATAGGCTACCCACTCCAGTATTCTTGTCTGGAGAATTCCATGGACAGAGGAGCCTGGCAGGCTACAGTCCACGGGGTCACAAAGAGTCAGACACAACTGAGCGACTAAGCACAGCACAGCACATAGACAGTTAATAAGCTGTTTCAAAATAAAGAAAATGAAAGTCAAAGAACAGAGAAACATCAGTCTTCAGATAGTAGGCAAGAATTCAGCCATAAAGCTTCAGTTATTCTGTGTTTTAAAACGGCTTGTTGGAACTGCCCTGGTGGCCCAGTGGTTGAGGCTTTGCCTTCCAGTGTAGAGGGTGCAAGATCGATCCCTGGTCGGGTAGCTAAGATCCCACAGGCCTCTTGGCCAAAAAACCAAAACACAAAACAGAAACAACGCTGTAACAAATTCAATGAAAGTGCAAGTGAAAGTTGACCAGTCATACCAGACTCTTTGCAACCCCATGGACTATACAGCTTATGGAATTCTCCAAGCAAGAATACTGGAGTGGGTAGCCTTTCCCTTCTCCAGGGGATCTTCCCAACCCGGGGACTGAACACAGGTCTCCCACATTNACAACGCTGTAACAAATTCAATGAAAGTGCAAGTGAAAGTTGACCAGTCATACCAGACTCTTTGCAACCCCATGGACTATACAGCTTATGGAATTCTCCAAGCAAGAATACTGGAGTGGGTAGCCTTTCCCTTCTCCAGGGGATCTTCCCAACCCGGGGACTGAACACAGGTCTCCCACATTGCAGGCAGATACCTTACCAGCTGAGCCACAAGAGAAGCCCATTAAAGACTTTTAAAATGTTCCACATTAAAGAATTAAAAAAAGTAAAAACATTGAAAGTTAAAAAAAAATGAAACAGCTTGTGATTCAGGGATAGTGCAGCAAGCAGAGAGCTAATGAGGAATTGGTTGTTCTACTTCTCAAGTTGGATAAGAGTGCACAGAAGCATTTTTAGTCTACCTTGCTGCTGCTGCTGCTGCTAAGCCGCTCCAGTCGTGTCCGGCTCTGCGCGACCCCATAGATGGCAGCCCACCAGGCTCCCCCGTCTCTGGGATTCTCCAGGCAAGAACACTGGAGTAGGTTGCCATTTCCTTCTCCTTATTGAGGTATAATTAGTATATAACCAAACGCAACCTTTTTACGTGTAGAGTGTGATGAGTTCTGACAAGTGCATACTTACCTGTGCATTCACCGCTAACTCTAGACAGAAACTGCACCAGCCCTTGCACCTCCCCAGGTCATCACGTCCCCACCCCAGTCCCAGCTTCCTACCTGCTGCTGTCCCTAAGACAATTTCACTATCATCATTGAAGCCATGCTTACATTTTGCATAGACTCTTCCATGTATGCTATATTTCATGATTTTAAAATGAGTGGTGTATCTGCCCACTAAAATTAACGACAAATGCCAAAGACCTTCCTGTGAGGCTTCCTTGGTGTGAAAGTTCAAAAGAGAAACCAGGGACTTCCCTGGCGGCCCAGTGGTTGGGACTTGGCGTTGCAATTCAAGGGTGAGGGTTTGATCCCTGTTCAGAGAGCTGGGATCTCACGTGCCTCATGGTCAAAAAACCAAAAAAACATAAACAATGAAGGCAATTACGTAACAAATTCAATAAAGATTTTTTTAATGGCCCACATTAAAAAAATAAATCTTAAAAAAAAAAGAAGAGAAACCAGCCAAGCACTGTCATTCTGTCAAAGGGCAGCAGTGTGGGCAGGTGATGGAGATGACCAGAATAAACCGCTCAGACCCTAAACCTGACTCATCTCCAAACTTAACTCATCTCCAATTCAGTTTATCTTAAAACACAGTGCCTGTGGTTCCATGAGTAACGTGATCACATAATTTATCNCATTCTGTCAAAGGGCAGCAGTGTGGGCAGGTGATGGAGATGACCAGAATAAACCGCTCAGACCCTAAACCTGACTCATCTCCAAACTTAACTCATCTCCAATTCAGTTTATCTTAAAACACAGTGCCTGTGGTTCCATGAGTAACGTGATCACATAATTTATCATGCAAATCAGGATGCATTATAAGGAGGTGCTTTTATACATTAAGGGGCTTTCCAGGTGGCACTAGCAGTGAAGAGCCCACCTGCCAATGGAGCAGATGTAATCTCTGGGCTAGGAAGATCCCCTGGAGAAGGGCATGGCAACCCACTCCAGTATTCATGCCTGGAGAATCCCATGGACAGAGGAGGCTGGCGGGCTACAGTCCATAGGGTCGCAGATTCCGACACGAGTGAAGTGACTTAGCAGTCACATTAAGCCAGCACAAATGGTATCAACCAGACGGACCTCAGAAAACCTGGTCTATAGGATACTTAGGAGCGTTCCATAAGAGCACCTCTTGTGATGTCCACAGTGACCAAAGGCTCTCTTGAGAAATGAGTGTTGCACAGAACCACACAAAGTGATATGTTTGAAAGCTGAAGTCTTTTGTCCTAAGGTGATGGGGTTCCCAATGTTTACAGTGGCATTATTTACAACTGCCGAAGTATGGAAGCAACCTAAGTGTCCATCGATAGATGAAAGGATGAAGATGTGGTGTATATATAAATATACAATAGCATACTGCTGTGGTTTAGTGGCCAAGTCCTGTCTGACTCTGTGATCCCACGGACTATGGCCCACCAGGCTCCTCTGTCCAGGGGATTTCCCAGGCAAGAATACTGGAGTGGGTTACCATTTCCTTCCCTGGGGGATCTTCCCAAGCCAGGAATCAAACTAGAGTCTCATACACTGGCAGGAGGATTCTTTACCACTGAGTCACCAGGGAAGTCACCAACAGACTACTCAGCCATAAAAAAGAATGGAATTTGGCCATTTGCAGCAACACGGATGGACTTGCAGGGCATTAAGCTAAGTGAAGTAAGTCAGAGCGAGATAAACACTACATGATATCACATGGAGAATCTAAAAAATACAACAAACTAGTGAATAAAACAAAAAAGAAGCAGAGTCCCATTGGGGACAGGGAATATAGGGGTAGGGAAGAAAAGGGTTATTATGGAATTACATGAAGTCATGGGTATGAAACTTTTGAAAAGTGTAAAGCACTACAGACTTTAAAGAATCTTTCATTCGATTCAAAAAAAAAAAAAAAAAGGTGATGGGGCTTATCGAACCCAATTGTGCCGGACAAGGAGACCTAGCTGATAGAGAAGAGGAGGGTTCTAAGAGAACCTCTAAGGCCACTGAGACCAGAGGGTGTACACACTGAACATACGAACCAACCTTAGAAAGACCCTGGCAGCCTGATGGAGAAAACACTGAGCTGGGCTCACCTGTCTTTGTCATTCACTCTCTAAAAACGCAGACATTAAGGACACTGCCAAGGCACATTACCTTGGAACTCCCACTGTATACATTTCATATTGAGAAATCAAGTCTTCACTAACATACCAATTCCAAGGACTTAGGGGTTGGAGCAAGGGGGAGCAACAGCAAGTCTTCACAGCTGCCAAGTGCATTTCATAAAATAGATCGGACTTTGGCACGTTAGCACACATAAAGTTACGGCATAGTGCCCTTCAAAGTACTGCACAGACGCAAGAAAGCATTCATTGCAAATATCTGAAAAAACCACGGCAGAAAGTTTATTACAAGACAATAGCCACTGGAAGGGCTGGTACAACTAAAATTAACTTTGATTTATCCAGGCTTCCTAAAGACTGAAAACTACACATAATTGCGTTAAATTGCATGCAGAGATTATCATCCTCACCTTCTAAGGGAACTGAACAAAGAAAGATCTGTTTGCCTTCAATTGCACAATCAGATTCCTTTGAATTAGATTGATTTGCATTAACAAAAAATTTTGGTTATTTAGCCATAAGCTATGCTGCCATTTTACTCAAAATGGGCTGCTGTGTTATTTCATTTATAAGATTATAAAAGCAACTAATTAATGCATTGAAGGATCTTCATTACAAAATAAAATGCCTGTTTAGAAATCAACTCAACGATTGTTATTTTTTAAAAAAAACCAACATTGAGAATGTAAATACTCCTACTGTAGAGGGAATGCTCTAGAAAGTATATTACTTGATGACTCACTCAATGACTATTCATTCATTTCTCACTGCTGCTGCTGCTACTGCTGCTAAGTCGCTTCAGTCGTGTCCGAATCTGTGTGACCCCAGAGACAGCAGCCCACCAGGCTCCCCCGTCCCTGGGCTTCTCCAGGCAAGAACACTGGAGTGGGTTGCCATTTCCTTCTCCAATGCATGCAGGTGAAAAGTGAAGTTGCTCAGTCATGTCTGACTCNAGTCAATCCTAAAGGAAATCAACTCTGAATATTCCTGGGAAGAGCTGATGCTGAAGCTGAGGCTGTACTACTTTGAGCACCTGATGCGAAGAGCCAATTCACTGGAAAGATTCTGATGCTGGGAAAGACAGAAGGCAAAAGGATAACTGGGCAGCAGAGGGATGAGATGGTTAGATAGTGTGACTGACTCCACGCACATGAATTTGAGCAAACGGTGGCTCAGAAAGTAAAGAATCTAGCTGCAACGTAGGAGACCTGGGTTCAAGCTCTCAATCAGGAAGAGCCCTTGGAGGAGGGAATGGCAACCCACTCCAGTATTCTAGTCTGGAGAATCCCCTGGACCTAGGAGCCTGGTGGGCTACCAGTCCATGAGGTCGCAGAGTCGGACATGACTTAGCAACTGAACAACAGCAGCAAAGTTCAAAATAATCAATGTGCCACAGTGGCCTATTCAGGGGGTGGCAGATTCCGCTCCTATTAATGGCAAGAGACTCCGGCAATTCTTCAACCCGAGTTCTGATTCCAGCTTCAGCTCTGGTCTACTGGCTCTGCAAACGCACTCAGACTTGCATAACTGATGTTTCCTTCTGGCTGCAAGGAGACTACCTGCCTTGCACGGCTGTTGGGAGGACTGAAAGAGGAAATACCCTGAAGGACCCGGGACCCAGACCATCTCCCCTTTTGGTTCCCTTATCAGTAACTTCAGGGTGATACTGAACCTATCAGCAGGCCTTGGGCGTAGCGACTTCTGATTAAAGTTCAAACCAAATGCTGGACGCCAGGAAAGTAGGAAAGGCAATCACGTGTTGAAATCTACATATTCATTCTTTAATCTCTGCATCCTCACAGACATGTTCTCACTCCTTGGAGAAGTATTTGAGAAATGAATGGAAAACACATAANAGGCCTTGGGCGTAGCGACTTCTGATTAAAGTTCAAACCAAATGCTGGACGCCAGGAAAGTAGGAAAGGCAATCACGTGTTGAAATCTACATATTCATTCTTTAATCTCTGCATCCTCACAGACATGTTCTCACTCCTTGGAGAAGTATTTGAGAAATGAATGGAAAACACATAAAAACTCAGAAGATACAGTCTTGGCTCAACCACTTCCTAGTAACACAACCCAAGGAAAACCATTTCACCATCTAATCTGGGTTTCCTTACACCTAAGATCTGAATATTTAGCTCTAGAAGAATAAATAATGCCTACTTGCTGTGTGCTAAGCCGCTCAGTCATGTCCAACTCTTTGCCACCCCATCCCACCAGTCTCCTCTGTCCAGGGGATTTCCCAGACAGGAATGCTGGAGTGAGTAGCCATTCCCTTCCCCAGGGGATCTTCCCAACCCAAGAATTGAACCCAGGTTTCCTGCACTGCAGGCAGATTCTTCACCGTCTGAGCCAGTACTTATTCTACCATCTTCCAAAGACTGTCAAAAGAATATAAATAATGCTTACACACAGTGCAACCAGGTATACTGAAACTTTCTGGATATGACAATCATTTCATTAATGTCACAATATTTCTAGGAATTTAGTCTTTCTGTGCCTTAGAAGACTGAATCTCTTTCCTAAAGATAACAGACTGTGATAATAATAACGGCAAATGTCAGTGCCAAGCATTGATCTGAGCACTTTACAAATATATTCATTCATTTCCTCTGCACAATAATCCTAGGATTATGATCCCTCATTTCAAGACAAGGAAACTGAGGCTCAGGGAAGTTAACCACTAGCCATGTTCTTGTGAAACCAGGACTGAGAGCCAGCCACGTGTGCCCTTAGCCACTATGCCAACGACAGGCCGACGACACCCAGTTATTTATCTTACTGAAGACAAACTATGACACGTCAACCCTTGGGAATCTAGAAAAGCAAGTGATATCTACTGATCACTCACTTAAGAAGCCCAAATTCTGCTCTGGGGACTGTATCTCACCTCCTCGCAACAGCCCTGAGCTGTTAATCTATTTATTTTAATTGGAGGCTAATTATTTTACAATATTGTGGTGGTTTCTGCCATACATTGACATGAACCAGCCATGGGTGTACATGTGTTCCCCATCCTGAACCCCCCTCCCACTTCCCTCCCCATCCCAACCCTCTGGGTCATCCCAGTGCACCGGCTTTGAGTGCCCTGTTTCATGCATTGAACTTGGACTGGTGATCTGTTTCACATATGGTAATATACATGTTTCAACTCTGTTCTCTCAAATCATCCCACCCTCACCTTCTCCCACAGAGTCCAAAAGTCTGTTCTTTATATCTGTGTCTCTTTTGCTGCCTTGCATATAGAGTCATCGTTACCATCTTTCTAAATTCCATATATATGCGTTAATATGCTGTATTGGTGTTTTTCTTTCTGACTTACTTCACTCTGCATAATAGATTCCAGTTTCATCCACCTCATTAAAAATGATTCAAATGCATTCTCTTTAATAGCTGAGTAATATTCCATTGTGTATATGTACCACAACTTTCTCATCCATTCATCTGCAGATGGACATCCAGGTTGCTTCCATGTCCTGGCTATTGTAAACACTGCTGCAATGAACATTGGGGTACACGTGTCTCTTTCAATTATGGTTTCCTCGGTGTGTATGCCCAGCAGTGGGACTGCTGGGTCGTATGGCAGTTCTATTTCCAGGTTTTTAAGGAATCTCCACACTGTTTGCCATAGTGGCTGTACTAGTTTGCACTCCCACCAACAGTTAAGAGGGTTCCCTTTTCCCCACACCCTCTCCAGCATTTATTGTTTATAGACTTTTTGATAGCACCCATTCTAAGCAGCGTGAGATGGTACCTCATTGTGGTTTTGATTTGCATTTCTCTGATAATGAGTGATGTTGAACATCTGGAAAAGAGTATTCTCACCATCAACAAATTACAAACCTGGGGACTTGCCTGGTGGTCCAGTGGCTAAGACTCCACACTCCCAGTGCCAGGGGCCTGGGTTCGATTCCTAGTCAGGGAACTAGATCCCACATGCCACAACTAAAGATCCTTCATGGCACAACTAAGACCCTACGCACCCAAATAAATAAATATTAAAACAAAACAAATTACCCACCTGAAGTTCAGCAAGATTCAGTAATTTGCTTCAAATTCTAAAATTAATAATTTGAGGGAATAATATGTAAAAAAAAATACAGGAACTAGGCAGAAGAGAAGCGTTTCCATCCCTGCCCGTCTCCTGCACAGGGCATTTCCCAGACCAACTTGTCTCAGGTCTGGATGCCTCACTGAGCCCCAGAGCTGACCCCTGACTTATGCCCACCCGAGGTTCCCGGGTTGCTCGGGGGTAAAGAATCCACCTACCAGTGCAGGAGACACATGAGATGCGGGTTCGATCCCTGAGTCAGGAAGATCTCCTGGAGAAGGAAATGACAACCCGCTCCAGTATTCTTGCCTGGGAAATTCCACGGACAGAGGAGCCTGGGGGGCTACGATTCATGGGGTCGCAAAGAGAACCTGGGACACGACTGAGCACGCACGCACAACACAAAAGCTGGCTCCCCACACCGGGTGTAAGGGACACCCGGTCTGCTGGGCCCACTGACCAAGGGGCCTGGGAGGGAGGTGGGCTTTCTGACATTGGGTCAGAACGGCCTCAGGGAAGAGAGCAATCGCTAAGAGGCAAGAGTTTCACATCCTGATGCAGAATTCCGTGTCAGAAGGGAGTCTGCATTTTTTCCAAAGAAATACCGTGAACACAAACGCCCAGCTCTGCCAGGGTTAAGGGAAGGGTTGGCGAGGGAACCAAACCACCACTTGCTACTTTATTTCCACAGGAAAATGGATTCCAAGTGCTGAGAAAAGTCTTGCTCTGACAGGCAGCTGTGGACCTCCAGGCCTGAGTCTGGGTGGGACTGCCCTACGCGTCTGTCAGTACTTTGGGATCCAATTTACATGGAGCCCAAGCATGTCCTCCAAACCACATGCTGTAAAATCCTGAACTAACACGTTTGATCTGTAACCGCGCTTCGTTTTCTATCTTCCTCTCCCCAGCTTTGGACCACATGTTATTAAAGGTTTCACAGTATTTTTTTTTTTTTCTTTTAGGGTCCTTCCTCCTGGATGGTCTGGGTGGGGCTGACCTGAGAAGTCTAAGGAGGGAGGGAGCTTCCTGGCTGGAAGGTGCCCACTGCTCTGCTGTGTGACCTTGGGCAAGTGGCTTAAGCTCTCTGAGCCTCAGTGTCCTCAGCTATTAAATGAGGACGAGATGTGAAGGGGTGATTTCTAGTTATCTAGAAACTCCCTCTTCAGGCTACAGTGGTCAAGAAAGGCATTTCAGAGGCAGGTAGATTTCAACTGGATATCGGAAGTTGGGTGGAACCCAGCTGGCAGCTGGGGAGGTAAGGAGACATTGAACTCCTACTACAGTTAAAACAGAACACTCAGCAAGAATTAAATGAGAAAATGTATATATTACATATATTTAATATATCTGTTTACATATAAAGGACATGGAACAATGCCTGACACAGGAAAGCACCTGATAGCGTTGCTATCGTTATTATAACCATCGTCTTCACAACAGGACTCAATATCCATTGTTCCCATTTTATAGGTAAGACATCAGTTCACAGGAAACCGATACTCCTAGTTTAAGTTATCTGAGTGACACAGTTAATAATCGACAATATCAAGATTCGGACCCTGGTCTTTGAGGCTCAAGAGAGTATGATTTTTAACCTCTAAGCTACACAACGGGGAAGACAGTCCCTTAGGCTAAGGACTAAAAGGCTTTTTCTGAAAACGACACTTAAGAGAATACAGTACTTTCGGGGCTTCCCAGATGGCTCAGTGGTAAAGAATCCACCTGCAATTCAGGAGAGTCGAGTTGGATCCCTGAGCCAGGAAGATCCCCTGGAGAAAGAAATGCCAAGCCACTCCAGTATTCTTGCCTGGAAAGTCCCATGGACAGAGGAGCCTGGTGGGCTGCAGTCCACTGGGTCGCAAAAGAATCAGAAACATCAGCAACAAAACAACAGTGCTTTCAAATATGTTACTTTAGTCCTTACCCAATTCTGCAAAATCTATATGGATAACTATAGCTCTATTTGTTTAAATCATCCACAGCTGCTACCCTTGGTAGGTGCTCAACACCTGTTTACTTTCACTTCAATTGTTAACTTTAAGCAACATTTGATACAATAAAACTCCCACCTGTCCCTCTCAGAAGTCATGACAACTCAACCTCTAGATGTAATCTGGCTTATCAAACACTTGGCAAACGTTGAAGAAAGTAATCTTATCTGCTGAGAAAGAATAACTCTAGGGACCCACCAACCACCAAAAAAGATTCTAAATTTGAGCGAGGTGGTGGGGAGAAGGGGGACCCAGACTTTAGTCAGAGTCACCCATTTTTAAGTGTGTAAGTGGCCCCTTCCTTTCACAGCACATCAGGTACTCAGAAACATTTACTGTGGGGAATAAGACAGGCCTGATCCAGGCCTCCTGGGAGGGCAGGCTCACACAGCACAGTCACTTTATCCAGGCCAGGAGGAGTGTGTGCTGGGCTGAATCGTGTTCCCCTAGATTCGTGCATCGAAGTCCCAGTCCCTCAGAACATGATCTATTTGGAGCTCAGGCCTCTCAAGTTGTATAACCACTCATAAGGTAATACGAGTGGGTTATGGGCGGGCACTAATTCAGTGTGACCGGCGTCTTCATAAGAGGAGGAAACACAGAGGAAACACGGACCCACAAGGAGACAGCAGGGACGCTCAAGGACAGAGGAAAGGCCACAGGAACACAGGGACAGGCTGGCCACCAACAAGCCAAGGAGAGATGCCTTGGGAGAAACCAGCCCCACCGACACCTTGACTTTGGACTCTCAGCCTCTAGAACAGTGAGGAAATAAATCTCTGTTAAGACACCCAGTCTGCGGTATTTTGTTACAGCAGCCTGAGCCAACTGGTAGAGTGGGGTGATGGCTGAGAAGCACAAAGATGCGGTGTGAAAAAAAATGAAGGTGAGGACCAAAAAATGGCATCAGATCAGCAAACCGTGCATTGTGGCAGGTCCAAGATGATGGATGGAAAGTGCAGGGACTAAGAGACGGCTGCGAGCAGGGAAGAGGAGAGGAGCAGCGCACTGACGCTAATCTAGCACTTTCTGTCCCTCGTATGGAGGGCACACACGAAACAGGGAAAATCGCTGCCGAGCCAGACCTCACGGGCCAGCCAAGGAGGAAAGAGTTTAAGCATGGGGAAAGCACCAGAGAGGAAGGCAATGATTAACAAACAAGCACCGTAAGGAAATAATGCCAAAGTGTCTTAAAGCTGCGCCCGATTCTGTGCTCAGATCTGCATGAAAGGGCTGCCAGGGAGCCCCCTGTCTTGAGGAGGCTGGGGACTGGCCAAATGGGAGCGGGGTTCAGTAGACTCGTCCAGGGCAGAAGGGCTTCCCTGATGGCTCTGGCAGTAAAGTGTCTGCCTGCAGTGCGGCAGACCTGGGTTCAATCCCTAGGTCAGGAAGATCCCCTGGAGAAGGCAACGGCAACCCACTCCAGTACTCTTGCCTGGAAAATCCCATGGATGAAGAAGCCTGGTAGGCTGCAGTCCGTGGGGTCGCAAAGAGTCAGACACAACTGAGCAACTTCACTTTCACTCCTTTCCAGGGCAGAAGGTAGGGAGGNCAGGAAGATCCCCTGGAGAAGGCAACGGCAACCCACTCCAGTACTCTTGCCTGGAAAATCCCATGGATGAAGAAGCCTGGTAGGCTGCAGTCCGTGGGGTCGCAAAGAGTCAGACACAACTGAGCAACTTCACTTTCACTCCTTTCTAGGGCAGAAGGTAGGGAGGGGGAGGGGTGAGGCGAGGGAAATGACCTGGAAAAGGGGAATGCGGGCAATGGAAAGGAAGGCCAAGTCAGGCAGTCTGCAAGGGGAGATGCTATCTTTGAACACATCATGGTTGCCTGCAGAGAGAAAATGCGGCAATGAGGACATAGAGGGGTGGGATGGGGGTGGGAGGGAGGCTCAAGGGGCAGGGGATATACGCATCCACAGACCTGATCCACACCGTGGTACAGCAGAAACCAGCACAACATTGTAAAGCAGTTATACTCCAATAAAATAAATACATAGAATTTTTTTTTTTTAAAGGAACATCGGAGGAATACCTTGGGTGGCAAAACTCCATGGCCAGAGCTGCAGAAGTCAGCTGTCAAAAGCAAGACCACAGGAGAAGCCAGAGGATTAAGAAAACCAAGATGGGGCTTCCCTCTGCCCCTCTGGGGAGAACACTGAAGGGGAACCTCAAGGCTCACTGGGCCAGAGAGATACGGACTGTGTTTCGAGTCACAAGGTCTTAGGGCCGCTCCAGCAAAGAGACTGAGGTAGCACAGCAGAAGGAAGAAAGCAAATATCAAAGAAGATTTCCAAAATCATAAAGCCTGACCCTGGAAGGGTTCCAGGTACCATAAATTAACCTGGCTCACTATCAATCTCCTATGCACACAGGAGCAGTAATTTCTCAGCAACCCCAAATTAAAACATTTCTATGATGCAAACCAAACACTGTCTCCCCCCCTTTTTTTTTGTCCCAGTATCCCTCCTCTATGGCCAGTGGAGGACCCAGATAGGAAAAAGTAGGAGCACACCCAGAAATCTGACTTTGAGAAAAGCATCTCACTTCTACTTGCTTGCAGTAAAAGCAAGAGGAGCCAAATTCTCACAGTTCTTTGACTTTCTATCCATGTAAACAATCTCAGTCGATTTTTGAATTACTTTGTGGGAACAGATGGTTTCCAAATGTACGACTTCTTACTACAGTATAGGGAAGCAATACTACTGAACTCTGAAATTAAGATGAAGAGAACACAGACGCGCTTCAGGCCTGCGTCTCTATTGGCAGGCCTAAGGCTTCCATGGAATCCTGACCATGCTTTTTTTTTTTTTTCTTTCTTTCCTTTCTTGCCTTTTTCCTTTTTTTGGTTAAACAATTCACACCACATACACACAAAAACTTCTCTGAACTATCATAGCAACTGAAAATTCTGCTGCAAAAAACCTTCCACGCCACGCACAAAAACTAGTAGTAATAAAACAGAAGTCTCTTGACTTCCTATAAATTATACATCAGCTATGTAAATATAGTTGGGTTTCGGGTCTTACATCCTTAAGCCTTTTATGATAGGGACTTCCCAGGGGGTGCTATTGGTAAAGAATCTGCCAGGGTGCAAGAGACGCGGGTTCAGTCCCTAGGTCCGGAAGATCCCCTGGAGAAGGACATGGCAACTCACTCCAGTATTCATGCCTGGAAAATCCTCCCATGGACAGAGGAGCCTGGCGGGCTACAGTCATGGGGCCGCAGAGTCAGACACAACTGAGCACACGCGTAATTTTATATTTGAAATAAACATCACAGTTAACTCCAAATCCCCTGAATTCCAACAAGTGACACCATCACTGAAAGAGCTCACAAATGGTGATCGTGGAGGCAGTACCAGAGCTAAGCCCAGGCCAGTTTTCCCCAATGCCTTTCTAAGGCAGAAGTCTAATTTTCCAAAAAGCTAAGCCAAATCCGGCAAGTAGCATCACAAACAGAATTCTATGAGGCACAGACAAAAGTTCAAGTCATGTGACCCAACCGACAACCCCATAAGCACCTTAAGCAGAGTTTATACCATTTCTGCCACTGAAATCGCCAAGTCTCTGGAAAAGCGGACTCAACACAGCCCCAGGAGGAGATGACTTTGGGAAGATATTAAGAGAAAGTAAATGCTGCCCAGCATAAATATAAAAAGTGTTTATACCTATTATTTCTAGCCAAAGAAATTTATATAGCAAATGAAAAATTGGGTGCCACAAAACTTTCATACAAGAAATTTGTAGCAATAGTAAATGCCTCCACACTACTTATAAACTGTACATAAATAAAGGCATCGAATATGTAAATATAGTTGGGCTTTCTTTTTTGGCTAAGCAAATCACACACATATAAATGTATACAGATATATAGATCTGTGTGTGTGTGTGTGTGTTAGTTGCTCAGCCATGTCCGACTGTTTGCAACCCCATGGACTGTAGCCCATTAGGCTCCTCTGTCCATGGGATTTCCCAGTCAAGAATACTGGAGNTAGTTGGGCTTTCTTTTTTGGCTAAGCAAATCACACACATATAAATGTATACAGATATATAGATCTGTGTGTGTGTGTGTGTGTTAGTTGCTCAGCCATGTCCGACTGTTTGCAACCCCATGGACTGTAGCCCATTAGGCTCCTCTGTCCATGGGATTTCCCAGTCAAGAATACTGGAGTGGGTTGCCATTCCTTTCTCCAGGAGATCTTCTCAACCCACGGATCGAACCCAAGTCTCCCACACTGCAGAAAGATTCTTTACCGTTTGAGCACCAGGGACGTCCAAGTATATAGATATACACCGGTTAATATGGGTATATAAATACACCTATAAGTATAGCTAAATAGTTATATCTATGGATATAGGTCGATAGATACAGATAGGTAGATATGAAAAAGGGGGAAAATAGAAAAGTACACACAAAAGAAGGAAGCAATTTGTGTTTAAATATTGATAAGTAATGACAAAGTTGAGTAACAACTTCTAAGCCTTTGTTCACATCAGCAGGACAGCAAGAGCAAAGGTAATTAACCTCTGCACCAGTCAACACTAACATGGATTTCAAAAGGTACCTTACCCTTTAAATGCTTAAAACCAAAGAACTGCTAAACCACAGTATGAAAAATTTAAGTTGCAACAGAACTCAAAAAAAAAAAAAAATTCTTAGTCAACAACTGAAGTTAAAGTGTTTATAATAGTGGGGTTATGCCAAATTTTTGCCTAATAACTGACACTCACCAAAAACACAAATGTCTTAGTGACTAACAAATTAGCCAGTGGAATACTTTCAATGATGAAGGTCAAATCCTGGGCTGACCTTTATAAACTGGCACAGCTCAAAAATTCCTAGAGGTTTTATGGCCTATGGTTGTATGCTGTGATTCTGGAAACATGATTATCGCGCTCCTGCCTTTTCAATAAAGAGCGGCCCATGATGCAAGCAACGAGGATGCAGGCGTGTTTGTGGAGACTGTTCCTGCCACACACACAAACGTGGGAGAGCACGCGTGGCTGCGGTGCAGAGCCACCACGCACACGGAGGCCTGGCAGCGCTAACAGCTCTTACTACTACAAGTCCTCTAAATGGCAACCCGCTCCAGTGCTCTTGCCTGGGAAATCCCACGGACAGAGGAGCCGGGCAGCTACAGTCCATTGGGTCACAAAGAGTTGGACATGATTGAGCGACTGAACCACAGTGAAACCGGGGCTTCCCTGGTGGCTCAGCGGTAAAGAATCTGCCTGTCGACGCAGGAGACACGGGTTCAGTCCCTGGTCCTGGAAAATCCCCTGGAGAAGGAAATGGCAACCCAGTCCGGTATTCTTGCCTGGAGTATCCCATGGACAGAGAAGCCTGGCAGGCTACAGTCCATGGAGTTGCAAAGAGTCAGATACAACTTAGTGACANGTCGACGCAGGAGACACGGGTTCAGTCCCTGGTCCTGGAAAATCCCCTGGAGAAGGAAATGGCAACCCAGTCCGGTATTCTTGCCTGGAGTATCCCATGGACAGAGGAGCCTGGCAGGCTACAGTCCATGGAGTTGCAAAGAGTCAGATACAACTTAGTGACAGTGAAACTGATCAACAACAATAATAAAAGGGAGGAAAAGCTGGGACTCCTTGTTGCTGAAGCATTAACAGTCAGAATACATGTGATGAATAGAGCCATTTAAATGAGAGTGACTACCACTATAAATGATCTTTATAGCACAGTGACTAATCAATTCAATAGCAGAAACATAATTTGAAACAGTTTATCTACAAAAGAACATCACGTTCTACAAAAACACATGTGATTTCAAGTTTCATTACATTCATAATGAAAAATCTTTACGGCCAAAATTACGGAATAGTTTTTGAGACCAGATAGATTTCATCGAGTCTTGGGTGCATCCTGGAGAAGGAAATGGCAACCCACTCCAGTGTTCTTGCCTGGAGAATCCCCAGGGACGGGGGAGCCTGATTTAGCAGCAGCATCAGCTTGGGCGCATCCCCGTGACTAAAGGAAACTAATATCCCAAGGATTCAGTTGGGGCAGAATGGGAGTGGGGCAGGGGCACTCNGGTGCCATCGCCTTCTCCATGAGCCACTGCTAAGTCAGGTCAATGCTAGCCACTGGATGTGGGTGGAGGGACATGCTATCTATACCCTGCATTTATATCAGATGCCAGAGGCAAAGAAGAGACGTAGAAAGCCCTGCTTGGAGAGAGCAAATACAGAGCAGCTTATGAACATCCAGACTGCAGACACTGGAAGAAGACAAGGGAAGCAGGAACAGGAGGTATAAGCTATTTACTGGGCTTCCCAAGTGGTGATAATGGTAAAGAACCCATCTGCCAATGCAGAAGACAAGACATAAGAGAAGCATGTTCGATTCCTGGGTCAGGAAGATCCCCTGGAGGAGGATATGGCAGCTCATTCCAGCATTCTTGCCTGGAGAAGCCCATGAACAGAGGAGCCAGGCAGGTCCATGGAGTCGCAAAGAGTTGGACACAACTGAAGCAACTGAGCACTCAAGCACACAGCTACTAACTCAAAGGATTAGGGGGTTGGGAGAAAAGTGGCTAAAAAGACAAAGAGGCTTCCCCAGTGGAAAAGAATCAGCCTATAATGCATGAGACGCAGGTTCGATCCCTGGGTCAGGAAGATCCATTAGGGCAGGGCATGGCAATCCACTCCAGTTTTCTTGCCTGGAGAATCCCCTGGACTGAGGAGCCTGGCGGGCTTCGGTCCATGGGGTCACAATCAGACACGACTGAGGTGCACCAAGTACGCGTGCGTGTACAAAAAGACAAACAGAGCAGAAAAACTGGTTTAATGTTTAGATAAGGAAGATCTGAGAAGGCCTGGGAAGAGAATGAAAAGCCCGTGGGGAAGGCAAGACTGGAGCCCCCACAGGAGAAAGCAGCGTGAGGGTGGAGCGGAGGGTTAGAAGCTGGACATCCAGAAGGGGTGGAGATGAGAGGGTGGAATCCAGGAGAAAACAGAGGACGCAGAGCCCCCCTTTGAGCCTGGAGGGAACAAGTCAAGAGACCTGAGTACAACTGATATGCCAACGTATTGGTTCAGAGCCCTTAGGGCTTATACGCCGAACAGTCTGGAATCTAAATGTATATGACCTGCTAAGAACAGAACTGGAGGTTGGAGGCAGGAAGGGAGATGTGTGAACAATATTTCCAAATCAGGAAACACACATCATAATCAGAAATTTTGGATCTTTGACTCTCGGCTCTAACGAGCACATTGACCCATTACTGAAACCTTGATGCTGCGCTCAAGTGATGTTTTTCCTCCTGGACACATATATTTTCTTATAATCCTTTCCTAATCATAAAATCCGACATGTCTTAAAACCTGTAGCTTGGTGTTTAAGATGGAAGAATAAAGTGGCTCCTAACAAAAGACCCATTCCTTTCTGAATCCCTCCCCACAGGCAGGGCCACACCACAAAGCTTGTCCACAGCCTGTCACGTCCTCAGCTACGGAGGCCTCAGGAATCCAGTCCAACTTCCCCATTCTACAGACTAGGAAACAGACGTGCGAGGGTGACCTGCCCAGGGCTGCGTGCTGGCCGGTGCAGACATGGACCAGGATTCGGGTATCTGTCTCCTGTCCGCTGTGTTCTCCTTGTCCCTCCTGAGACTGGAAGTTAACTGACTCTGCTGTGACCTACCCTGCTGGAAGGTCTCCTCTTGTCCTCCCATCATGATGGTTCATTTGCTTCCTGCCTGAGCGCAACCTTATTATAGGGGTGTCATGTAGCGCACTAGCTCACAGGGCTGATGCTGGACAAGGGCTGTGTTGGGATCCTGTTAAAGGGGCCTGAGATGGTCTAGCTACTTGACTCTGAATCACAGGCAGTGTGCCCTGGGCCAGCTGAAGGGTGATGAAGATGGAGGTACCCAGGGACCAGGCAGAATACAAGACCAGGAGTCATCCGACGTCCACTTCGTGTGCAGTGACCCTCCAGGATTTTTTCTGTCGTGATCAGAAAGGCTGAGTTCAAAAAATTAAAAAGAAAAAGAAAAGTTGAGCTCTTCTGACCTTTATTCCAGTGGCTACAAAATATTTTGAACTCATGGATCTTTCAAGGTTCCTTGGATACAATTTCAAGGGTATTTGAGGCTTTCTGAATCGTCTAGGACAGATCAAGCGTCTCTATTCAACTCTGACTCTGAACAAGCCTTCTTTATTGAAAAAAAAAGTCTCAAGAGAAGCAGTCTGTTCCATGATGCAATCTCAAAGAAGATTCTACTTTTTATGTGCAGCAAGTTTTTCTTGTCCTGAACCCCTGACCTTTCTTTTAGGCACAGAGGGGACTGGGTGACGTTGGAATTGTCTTCCCACTCAGAAGTAGAAGAGGGGATTGCTGAGGTAAGGCTGATGCTGAAGACTCCCCCAGCACCCCCATTTTTAACACCTTCAACACCTGCTCAAGCTTCTCCAGCCCCACACCAGCTTTGATCCCCACCCAGCCAGTCCTAATTGCCTCCCACAGCCCAGATTAGATTATTCATGTGTGCTTAGGTCTTTCCCAGCATTGCTGCCATCTGGCTAATGACGGGGCGCCATATGTCAGCAGCAGGGTATGGGTCCCCGCCTGTGGGTTGGGGTGCAGACCTGCCCTTGTGAACAGCATGGCTTCCCAGCGTGTGGTTCACTCCCCACTGACACAAGGCATTTCTGTTACGTGAGTCTGCACCTAGGACACAGATGACAGCTTCCTCCCACACTGAACTGAGGTGGTGGTAGATGGCATAGGTGTGTTTGCGTTCCCTTCAAGTCATTCATCACCTTCCATTTACCTGGAGCTGCTTCCCATATAGGCCCAGAGATTATCTAACTAAACAACGCATTACCCCTGCAAGGTTAAAAATCAGAAGTGGGTGCACACTAAAGTCATTTCAGTCATGCCTGACACTTTGCGACCATGAGCCATAGCCCGCAAGTCTCCTCTGTCCATGGGGATTCTCCAGGCGAGAATACTGGAGTGGGTTGCCATGCCCTCCTCCAGGGGATCTTCCTGACCCAGAATTCAAACCTGTCTCTTGAGTCTCCTGCATTGGAGATCACGTTCTTTACCACTAGCACACCTGGGAAGCATCCCCTCAACCCCCTCCAAAAATCAAGAGGCAAACGCTTTATTATTGAGTTCAGTGGATGCTATGGTAAACACCCAACACCCTCCCCAAGGGGTTCCAGATTACTCAGGCCATGCAGTGAATTATGACTGAGAGGAAATGCACTTCCCAAGCCTGATGTTAAAAACATACTAGATATCTGTAACAGAAGCAGGGATTTTCTGTCTTCATTCTTCATCAGATGAGAAACTGTTAAGTGTGTTGGTTATCTTGTGCGACTGGCGCTTCTATGTGTAAACAGAATGGGGGATCGAAAATTGCAGGTTTATGGTACCCTCGTGATTGGATAGGGGAGAAACACACTTCTTCCAGGTCCTTCATTAGGCTATGCTGTCCTCCATTGGCTGTTCCTAATTACACGTGCCTCTTCCTGTAGAACAGAACCATTTGGGTCCAGATGACTGCATTGNGCGACTGGCGCTTCTATGTGTAAACAGAATGGGGGATCGAAAATTGCAGGTTTATGGTAGCCTCGTGATTGGATAGGGGAGAAACACACTTCTTCCAGGTCCTTCATTAGGCTATGCTGTCCTCCATTGGCTGTCCCTAATTACACGTGCCTCTTCCTGTAGAACAGAACCATTTGGGTCGAGATGACTGCATTAAGTCTTACCCATTTCCTTTTATCATTCTTGAAAATCCAAGAAATCCTCTAGGCTTAAGGTTTTCAGAAAAATAAAGCCTGGTTTTCCTTCACTTCCCCCTGCCCAAGCTTCCTTTTCAACTAAATAATTATTTGCATGCAAATGAGCGGTATTAAATGCAAGACTCTTCATAATGGGCCATTTTCTTGAACTGTTGACTTCAGTAGGCAAACAAATATGTGGTCGGTATCCATTGGCCAACCTGGCTCAAATTCAGCAAGTCCAAGAGAAATCCAGAAGGCCTTCGTAACATGGAGGAAGGTGGAATGTGTGACAGTCATAAGCTCTAGTCCAGTTAGTGAGAAAAGAGTGAAAATCTGGTGTTTACTTAAAATTTATTTTTGCAGGTTGTCATTGAAATGCAAATTTGCTGCCATTGACCTTGCCCTTGATTTTTCCTTCAAGTACCTAAAACAATAAGCTCTTTTAAATCACATGATTTCGGAAGATCAGAGAAGTTCAGGAAAATAATGTGTGCTATATGTTATTAGCTACTGAACTAACCAGAGTTCTTGAAGGCCAAGGTTACTGAAATGCTGTGTGTCATGGAAAGAGAACTGAACTGAAAATGAGGGGGCAGCCCTCTTCCTAGCAAAGCCCACAGTGAGCTGTGTCACTGTGACCAAGTCATTTAATTTCTCTGGAATTCAGTGTCTACTATGTCAAATGGAGAGACTGCACAGTTCATACCTAAGATTTCTTTTCTCTAAAATATCATTATTCTCAAGAGTATAGTTTAATCAATTATTTCAAGTTTCTGTTCTACCAAAAGTATTTTGATAGTACTGCTTATCTAGAAAAAGACACATTTCTTTTTTTGTTTGTTTAGTTCTATTTGATTTTTTTTTAACTGGAAGATAATTGCTTCACAATGTTATTTTGGTTTCTGCCATGCAACAAGATGAATCAGCCATAAGCATGCATATGTCCCTTCCCTCTTGATCCTCCCTCCCACCACCCACCCCATCCCACCGCTGTAGGTTGTCACTGATCATCCAGTTGTGCTCCCTTTGTTATACAGCAATTTCCCACTGGCTATTTTACATATGGTAATGTATATTTCAGCATCACTCTCTCAATTCGTGCCACTCTCTTTTTTCTCCACTGTGTGCACAAGTCTGTTCTCTGTGTCTGCATCTTTATTCCTCCCCTGCAGATAGGTTCATCTGTACCATTTTTCTAAATTCCATCTGCTACTGCTAAGTCGCTTCAGTTGTGTCCGACTCTGTGCGACTCCATAGACAACAGCCCACCAGGCTCCCCCGTCCCTGGGATTCTCCAGGCAAGAACACTGGAGTGGGTTGCCATTGCCTTCTCCAATGCATGAAAGTGAAAAGTGAAAGTGAAGTCGCTCAGTCGTGTCCGACTCTTGGCGACCCCATGGACTGCAGCCTATCAGGCTCCTCCGTCCATGGGATTTTCCAGGCAAGAGTACTGGAGTGGGGTGCCATTGCCTTCTCCAATATATATGCATTAATATACAATATTTGTTTTCCTCTTCACTCTGTGTAACAGGCTCTAGGTTCATCCACCTCACTAGAACTGACTCAGATTCACTCCTTTTTATGGCTGAGTAATATTCCATTATATATATGTATACGTACCACAGCTTCTTTATCCATTCATCTGTGGATTGCTTCCACGTCCTGGCTATTGTAAATAGTGCTGCAGTGAACAGAATAGGGTAAAATTAGGCATAGCTAATGAGAAGCCTGAGGAAATGGCAGCCCACTCCAGTATTCTTGCCTGGAAAATCCCACAGACAGAGGAGCCCACTTGGCTGCAGTCCATGGTGTCGCAAAGAGCTGGACATGACTGAAGCAACAGGACTGAAGAGTCCTCAGGACAATGAGGAGCCTAAGGCTGGCAGGAGGAGAAACTAGTATCTTGAAAAAGCCAGGAAACACATAATAATCTGTCGTACAATGAGGAGTATGAAGTATTGCAGGAAAACTTAATCCTAAGATGCATCGTAATTAGACTATTATTGGATCTTTCCCTTCTATTTACTTTTTTGAATATTTATTTATCTATTTGGCTGTGCCNGCATCTTTATTCCTCCCCTGCAGATAGGTTCATCTGTACCATTTTTCTAAATTCCATCTGCTACTGCTAAGTCGCTTCAGTCGTGTCCGACTCTGTGCGACTCCATAGACAACAGCCCACCAGGCTCCCCCGTCCCTGGGATTCTCCAGGCAAGAACACTGGAGTGGGTTGCCATTGCCTTCTCCAATGCATGAAAGTGAAAAGTGAAAGTGAAGTCGCTCAGTCGTGTCCGACTCTTGGCGACCCCATGGACTGCAGCCTATCAGGCTCCTCCGTCCATGGGATTTTCCAGGCAAGAGTACTGGAGTGGGGTGCCATTGCCTTCTCCAATATATATGCATTAATATACAATATTTGTTTTCCTCTTCACTCTGTGTAACAGGCTCTAGGTTCATCCACCTCACTAGAACTGACTCAGATTCACTCCTTTTTATGGCTGAGTAATATTCCATTATATATATGTATACGTACCACAGCTTCTTTATCTATTCATCTGTGGATTGCTTCCACGTCCTGGCTATTGTAAATAGTGCTGCAGTGAACAGAATAGGGTAAAATTAGGCATAGCTAATGAGAAGCCTGAGGAAATGGCAGCCCACTCCAGTATTCTTGCCTGGAAAATCCCACAGACAGAGGAGCCCACTTGGCTGCAGTCCATGGTGTCGCAAAGAGCTGGACATGACTGAAGCAACAGGACTGAAGAGTCCTCAGGACAATGAGGAGCCTAAGGCTGGCAGGAGGAGAAACTAGTATCTTGAAAAAGCCAGGAAACACATAATAATCTGTCGTACAATGAGGAGTATGAAGTATTGCAGGAAAACTTAATCCTAAGATGCATCGTAATTAGACTATTATTGGATCTTTCCCTTCTATTTACTTTTTTGAATATTTATTTATCTATTTGGCTGTGCCAGGTCTTACTTATGGCATGTGGGCTATTCAGCTGTGACATGTGGGATCTAGTTCCTAGGCCAGGGATCAAACTCTGGCCCCCTGAACTGGAGCCAGAGTCTTAGCCACTGGACCACCGGGGAATCACTGAATCTTCCCCCTTTAAATATTGTGTTGTTTCTCTGGAAGCAGTAAGCAAGGAATCTTAATGTTGCAGAAAACAAAATCCATTTCAGAAGGAAATAAGGGAGGATGCAATGTTAGCACTGGAGAAGAAACTGAGAGAAAGACCATCTCAACATCAATCTCAAAAGCTAGCCAGCTGAGTGAGTTTAAGGAAAGTCCAGAATTTTCATATGTTAATGTTGTGGGCACCTAAGTTATAAAGAAGGAACCATGATAGTGAAATAACACTGACATTGTTTCTGATTATATTGATGCATGTATACAAAATAAATACTGTTAAAATAACTTTTATGGGTAAAATCATGAGTGTCATCTGTACATAAAATAAACACATCAAGGAATTTAACTCATTAATGAATCATATTTCAGCTGCTTCAGAGGAGAATTCAAATTAGGGACCTCCCTGATGGTCCAGGNGCTGACACTGTTTCTGATTATATATATTATATATATATAGTATATTGATTATATTGATGCATGTACACAAAATAAATACTGTTAAAATAACTTTTATGGGTAAAATCATGAGTGTCATCCGTACATAAAATAAACACACCAAGGAATTTAACTCATTAATGAATCATATTTCAGCTGCTTCAGAGGAGAATTCAAATTAGGGACCTCCCTGATGGTCCAGGGGCTAAGACTCTGCTTCCAATTCAGGAGGCTGAGGTTTGAACCCTGGTCAGGGAACTAGATCCCACATGCCTCAACTAAGAGGCATGCCACTCAACTAAGAGTTCGCATAGCATAGCTAAAGATCCCATATGCTGCAAATTAGATCCAGCATAGCCAAATAAAATAAATGAATAACTATTCTAAAAATTAATGCACATATATAGATACAGATAAGGAATGCTGCCGTGAATGCACAAGTACAAAAGTAGTTTATGCACAGGGCAATTCTCAATTGCCCTCTACCAGAAACAACTGATTTGCATTGCCCTCTACCAGAAACAACTGATTTGCAATTCTGTGGACAAGAATCATTTTCATTATTACTGGTTTCCTACAATTTACAGAGTTGTAAAATAGCTCTGAGGCAGGAAAAAAAANATAGCCAAATAAAATAAATGAATAACTATTCTAAAAATTAATGCACATATATAGATACAGATAAGGAATGCTGACGTGAATGCACAAGTACAAAAGTAGTTTATCCGCAGGGCAATTCTCAATTGCCCTCTACCAGAAACAACTGATTTGCAATTCTGTGGACAAGAATCATTTTCATTATTACTGGTTTCCTACAATTTACAGAGTTGTAAAATAGCTCTGAGGCAGGAAAAAAAAGGGGGAGATAACTCAGAAAAAATGCACTGGACAGAACATTCAGTAATCTTTTTCTTTTTTTTAATTCCTTCCAAGTCTTTCACAATTGTTCCTGCCAATTTACACTGAAGGGCTGTAACGCTGTAGAGCATAAGGAATCCAGGACACGGCCATAGGCAGCCCTGGGTTTGAATTCCTTTGTTATTTTGAGCAATATACTCCACTTCTCTGAGTCTCAGTTTCCTTTTCAGTAAAATGGGGGATGACAACCCCTACCTTTCAGAGTTGTTATTAGGGTTAAATAAAGTAAACATATAAAGAAATGAATGCCATTCACCAAATAGTTCTGAAAAAGTGCCTTTATTATTACTGCCTTTATTTGGCAGTAATAATTACTTAGAAAAGTCCATAGCATACCAAAGAGATAATATGGCTTTATTGTTGAAGAAATGTGTCTTTCTGGGATCCAGAAATAGAGGTAACAGTGCTCTGTAAATTACAAAAAAGCTTAGCTATTTCTCATTACCTGATGATGGGAGGAGAAAACTAGATAGTCCTTTGGAAGACAGTTTCGCAGTTTTGTAAAACTAAACACACTCTTACATATGATATAGCAATCATGCTCATTAGTATTCAGCCAAATGAGCTGAAAAGTTATGTCCACACAGAAAGCTTCACGGGAATGTAGGTGGCAGCTCTGTTCATCACTGTCAAAACTTGGAAACTACTAAGATGTCCTTCAACTGAAAAATAAATGGAGGGATAGCCACACAATGGGATATTATTCAGTGATGAAAAGAAATGAGCTATCAAGCCACAGAAAGTCACAGAGGAAGCTTAAATGCATATTGGTAAGTGAAAGAAACCAATCTGAAAAGGTTACATACAGTATAATTCCAGTTACATGACATTCTGGAAAAGGCAAAAATATGGAGATAATGAAAAGATCAGTGGTTTCCAGGGGTTGTGAGAAGGGAGGGAGAGATCAATAGGAGTGCAGAGGATTTTAAGGGCGTTGAAACTCTGCTATGTGCCATTTTCATGCTGGGTTCACATCATTATACATTTTTCAAAACTCATAGGATGTACACACCAGGAGTGAACTCTAAGGGGAATTTGGGGGAGAATGGATACCTGTATGTGTCCGGTCGAGTCCCTTTGCTGTCCACCTGAAACTGTCACAACATTGTTAATAGACTATAATATCAAAGAAAAAGTTAAAAAAACAACAGAGTGAACTATAAAGCGAACTATGGACTTCAGATGATACTAATGAGTCAATATCAGCTTATCAAATATCGCATGTACCACACTAATGCAAGATGTTAAGGGATGAACTGAAGGTGCGCAGGTGAGGCCGTATGTGCGGACTCACTGTACCTTTCACTCAACTTTTCTGTCAGCCTAAAACTGCTCACTTCAAAATATATTAACTGTTTAAAAATTAATCATTTCCTTGTACTGAGTGTGTGACCTTGGGCAAGATCTTTAAACCCTGTGGTCTCATTTCTTTCTGTGTAAAAGAGATATACATGTAGGATGTTCCCTCACAGAGCCGTGGTGGGCACAGGGCATGGCAATTCTGATATTCAGCAAGTGTACTTGGTGCATCTGGACCATTATTCAAATATGGCTCACCTCCTTACCCATCAGCAAATGCCTTCCCTTCGCATGTGCTCCCCACCACAGACACCCTCCCCCTTAGATTCCTCACACTTCCTCAGGACCCAGTAACTTCAGGTCCGTGCCCCGCACGGCAACAGACCTCAGCTATCCTAGGGCAGGCCTAAGGACAATATCAGTTCTCATTGGTCAGTGTCCTGCCACACTGTCTGTTAAATGCTTTTATAACATTCCTGGTACCTACTGAGTCCTTAGACCTCAGGACTGATAGTCACTGTTGTTAACATAACTACTTCTATTATGCTTGGTAGTTCAGACAGCAAGGAATCTGCCTGCAATACGGGAGACCGAGGTTCAATCCCTGGGCTGGGAAGATTCCCTGGAGAAGAAAATGGCAACCCACTCCAGTATTCTTGCCTGGGGAATCCAATTAACAGAGGAGCCTGGCAGGCTACATTTCAGGGGGTTGCAAAGAGTAGGACGTGACTGAGTAACTAACATGCACAGACTTCTATTATTTCAATTTTATACTTTAAGCACAGTCGTTTTAAAAAATATTTATTTATTTATCTATTTGGCTGTGCCAGGTCTTAGTTGTGGATGTGGGATCTTTAGTAGCAACACGTGGGACCTAGTTCCTTGACCAGAAATCGAACCCAGGCACCTTGCATTGGGAACACAGAATCTTAGCCACAGGAGCCCCAGGGGAGTCTCAAGCACAGTCTTGTTTTTTAAAAGAGTTAATAGTGAAGNTATTTGGCTGTGCCAGGTCTTAGTTGTGGATGTGGGATCTTTAGTAGCAACACGTGGGACCTAGTTCCTTGACCAGAAATCGAACCCAGGCACCTTGCATTGGGAACACAGAATCTTAGCCACAGGAGCCCCAGGGGAGTCTCAAGCACAGTCTTGTTTTTTAAAAGAGTTAATAGTGAAGTGAAGTCACTCAGTCATGTCCGACTCTTTGCAACCCCTACCAGGCTTCTCTGCCCATGGGATTTTCCAGGCAAGAGTACTGGAGTGGGTTGCCATTTCCTTCTCCAGGGGATCCTCCGTACCCAGGGATCAAACCCAGGTCTTCTGCATTGTAGGCAGACGCTTTTACCGTCTGAGCCACCAGGGAAGTAAAACAAACAAACAACAACCAAAAAAACCATGAATAATCTATGGCTATTAGAGAAAGATATATGCTTGAAGGAATTTTTGTTTTCAACTGGAAAACACTATACACAGAGTAGAAGTTTTTTATGCCAGCTTGTAGTCCTGGGCTCAAAATGCAGGCAGCAAAACTTAATTTCAGGATGTGAACGCAAGGTGGTCAGCTGCTCTATGACGGTACATAATTCCCTTATCCTTCCTGTAACATTCAGAACCTACTGGGCGATCACTAGAGATGAGAATCTTGTGGCTCCAATGACACAAGTGAACAGCACTGTCATTAATTTGGATGACTGTTGCCATCACCAAGAAATAATAATAAAAGAGACTGTCAGAGTGTTCGCAGTGAATCTGAGGCTCTTGCTTTGGAGACAAAGTGAAAGGAAGAAGTGACTTTATTTAGAGAGAAATACTCCACAGAGTGTGGACCATTTCGGAAGGCGAGAAAGAGAATCCTGAAATATGGTGTGGTTCATTTTTAAAGGTTTTGTTTATTAATTTATTTTTGGCTGCATGGGTCTCTCACAGCAGTGGCCTCCCTTGTTGCAGACCACAGGCTCTAGGTACGAAGGCTTCAGTGGTTGCAGCACTTGGGCTACAGAGCCTGAGCTCAGGGATTGTGACCCACAGGCATAGCGACCCACCCATGACATATGAGATCCTTCCAGATCAGGGGTCGAACCCATGTCCCCCTGCACTGGCAGGTGGATTCTTAACCACTGGACCGCCAGGGAAGTCCCTGGCATGGTTAATCTTTATGGACTGGGTAATTTCATAGGCTAATGAGTGGGGGGATTATTCCAATCAGTGGGGGGAAGGGGCGGTGGTTTCCAGGAACTGGGCCATCACCCACTTTTTGGCGTTTTATAGTCGGCCTCAGAACAGTCATGAACCTGGTGGGTCTGTCATTTAGCATATGTTAACGTATTAAAATAAGCGTAAATGGAGGCTGAAGGTCTACTGGAAGTATATGTCCTCTCACTTTAAAATGTCACCTTTCCATAAAGTATCATTTTTGTATGTGTGCCGAGAGCCTGTCTAGGGATCATTAACTGGCTGAGCTCACTGGGCAGGATATGGGGCTCTTGCCACCATTATTTTATTGTTTTGGGGCATGCCTCATGCTTCTGNATATGTCCTCTCACTTTAAAATGTCACCTTTCCATAAAATATCATTTTTGTATGTGTGCCGAGAGCCTGTCTAGGGATCATTAACTGGCTGAGCTCACTGGGCAGGATGTGGGGCTCTTGCCACCATTATTTTATTGTTTTGGGGCATGCCTCATGCTTTTGCACGGTTTGGTTGCTAAGCAAGTCTGCCTGGTTTTGTGGTTAAGCAAACCTTCTTTCCTGAGTGATCATTAACTTCCAGGGACCTCCCAAACTTCCTTCTTTACTAACAATCCCCAAGAGGGATTAACTCTTTAATTACCTACTTTGTCCCTCCCTAGCTTTATTCTCTCTGACCAATGCACCAGTCATAGACTGAACGGCCAAGGACTCAGGGTGGGAAAGCTCTCTGCTGGGCTGACGGAGTAAGAGGAGGAGGGAGGGAGGAGACCGCGGCTTGTTGGCAGATAAGAGCGAGTCCTGGTCTCATTATTCCCATGGATCTCTCTACCATGGGGAGGAACCAGCTAGAATGTTTCCTCCCAGCTCTTCTCCAAGAGGGCTGAAGGGCTGGGTGAGTTCCTCAGCATCTCCGGGAGCATCCTGGAGTTTGTACTCCACAGCCAAGGAGGCAGAGCGCTGCACAAGAATGAAAAGAAATCCCACTCTATCGTGACTTAGATTTCATTCACTCCTTTCTTTCTTTCTTGGCTGATTGGTTCCCCTGGCAGATGGACTGTGGGCTCCATGAGAAGAAGCTTCTAATGGGGGAAAAACTTAGTGAGGAACAGAAATGAGATCAAGCCAATTTTGAATGTACCCGACATCCTCAGAAAACAAATTATCTACATCGTACCCCTTGTATCATAAAAAGTAGCCTCTGAAGTTGACANGTACTCCACAGCCAAGGAGGCAGAGCGCTGCACAAGAATGAAAAGAAATCCCACTCTATCGTGACTTAGGTTTCATTCATTCCTTTCTTTCTTTCTTGGCTGATTGGTTCTCCTGGCAGATGGACTGTGGGCTCCATGAGAAGAAGCTTCTAATAGGGGAAAAACTTAGTGAGGAAGAGAAATGAGATCAAGCCAATTTTGAATGTACCTGACATCCTCAGAAAACAAATTATCTACATCGTACCCCTTGTATCATAAAAAGTAGCCTCTGAAGTTGACACAGAGACATAAGGCTGTGGGAAAAAAAAGTAAGGCTCAGTCTTCCCTCAGTCTCACTGAAACGCTATCTGGCTGTTTCAGCTAAAATGTAATTAAATGGTAATCATTGTGATGAAAGCCAGCCATGCAAAATGAATATCAAATGGACAGGATTATGAACTTAAAATAGCATGAGAAAATCCAAACAGATTTTTATCTTGAAAATGTCTCTCTCCCTTCTCTTTTTTCAGTCCTGTTTTTATTTCAAGAAGCGGAAAGATGTGTATGGGCGAATAGCACTTATAACAGATAGAAATGTTTTACCCAGCAGGCTTAATTGAGTCTAAGAACAACTCAACTCTGTGGCAATAGAGTTTTAAGTTCTTAAAACCCCTGCAAAACCTGGGATGAAGCGAATCAATAAATGATTCATGAAAAACCCCATTTTTTTCCCCAAGAGTCTGGAGAATAAAAATTGTGAAGTCAAATCACTTTAGGGACCTCAATAATCTGCTGTAGCGCATCTGCCCTTGGAACATGTTGACAAAGGTGCTAGAGGGGGGTGTTGTCTCAGAGGAAGGCTGGGTGCAGACACCAGAAGGGCAGATGGACTGTGAGCAGAAAAACAACTGGGAACTGTGTCACCTGCCCGTGTGGGCCCTACCCTCATGCTCCACCTCTGCTTAAGATGCTGCATTTTTTCTGGCCACGAGGCGGCATGTGGGGATCTTAATTCTCCAGTTCCCCCACCAGGGATCAAACCCATGCACCCTGCATTNCTGTGAGCAGAAAAACAACTGGGAACTGTGTCACCTGCCCGTGTGGGCCCTACCCTCATGCTCCACCTCTGCTTAAGATGCTGCATTTTTTCTGGCCACGAGGCGGCATGTGGGGATCTTAATTCTCCAGTTCCCCCACCAGGGATCAAACCCATGCACCCTGCATTGGAAGCATGGGGTCTTAACCACTGGACCACCAGAGAAGTCCCAGGTGCTAGACTTCTTAATCCACTTCAACACTTGGACAGTTCGACTTTGAAGTATCTTCACTGGATGCAGGACTCCATAAAGACTAACAGAATTCCTTAGGATTCAAGCAAAGGGCCAAGAATCCCATGGCTGCCATAAAGTGTCATCTATATGAGTGATGAAGGACAAAACAACACTTTTTCATTTTAAGGAAAAATTTTAAAAAGTATCATTTCTAACACAGACAACACTAACAGAAATCGAGGTAGAAGAAAAAAAAAATTCAGCCAACTCTGCTGCTGCTGCTGCTAAGTCACTTCAATCGTGTCCAACTCTGCGACCCCAGAGAGAGCAGCCCACCAGGCTCCCCGTCCTTGGGATTCTCCAGGCAAGAACACTGGAGTGGGTTGCCATTCTATGTCCTCCAAAATACCAAATAGTTTTTATCTGAACTCCCTTTTTAGTTCTTTTTCATACGCATCCATATTGTTTATAAAATTATGGTAAATGAGCCTGAGTTCTAGGGCCAGGAAGTTGCAACTACTGAGCCAATCCTCTGCAACAAGAGAAGCCAGAGCAAAGAGAAAGAAACCCGCTCTCCACAACTAGGGAAAGCCTGATGGACAAAGCGACGAAGATCCAGGGCAGCCATAAAAAATTACGTAAAAGAAAATTTTGTTCAAGTAGGAAAACGTAACATGAATCATCTTCATTCAGTTTGTATCACAGTCATTTGCCCCCGGTTTCCAGTTTAATTANAGACCTGGGTTTGACCCCTGGGTCAGGAAGATTCCCTGGAGGAGGAAATGGCAACGCACTCTAATATTCCTGCCTGGGAAATCTCATGGACAGAAGAACCTGGTGGGCTACAGACCATGTGGTTGCAAAAGAGTCAGATATGACGCAGCGTCTAAACAATAACACGGATCTCTCCAGGAGGAGGAAACTATCACCACTTCTGGAGAGAAAGTTTAGAAATCTTGTTCACTGGACATCATTTCCTGTCCACATTGCAAATTGTCTGGAAATGTGTTTCCAGGTAGCCATGTAAGAGAAAAACTATTAGGAATAACTGTAAGATAAGTTTCATTGAATAGTTTATGTAAAATATACAAAATCAAAGACACTTGAAAATTGCTAAGAGACCAAATAAATCTTAAAAGTTCTCATCACAAGAAGAAAAAGTCTTGTAACTATGTATGGTGACAGATGTTAACTAGACTTACTGCAGTGATCATTTTTATAATATATACAAATATCAAATCATCACATTATACCCCAGAAACTAATATCATGTAACATGTCAATTAATCCTAAATAAAGAATAAATTAAATTAAATTAACTCAAAGACAGAGTCAAGGAGGTTTAACGTGTCTTGTTTACATCCGTTTGGGCTTCACCACACTGGGGAAAACCAAGATTTTATTTTTTCTTCTCAACAGAAGAACATACTGGCCTTTGATGCAGATGTGTTTAGCTGATTAAAGAGTTTGTGAAATGTGCAGGACCTTTTTCTCTTTGTCAGATTGGCAAGCAGCACGGAAACACGACTGATGCATTGGAAAATAGGGTGTAGGGGGGCTTTTGTTGTGGGCTACTTTGGAGAAGCTGAAATATTAAAATCTAATCACTTCTAAGCAAACAAGGAGTCTGCGGAATGACAAAACACTGGAGCATATGTTGATTCTTTAGATGACAATGGACTGTTTGGCCAAAGAATCAAAGTTTTGTTGTCCATGATGCCAAACATCTGGAGACTTAGAAGCAGCTGTTTGGCAACCTGTGGACCAAATAGAAGCGTCATTGTACCACTGTGGGTCTAGATTGCTTTCTCTCTGATCTGCCCCCTGTCCATAAGATATGGTCCCACAAACATTGTTGACAAAGCAAGGGTAGATATTAGCTTGGCTCAAGGTCAGGTAGTAAAGTCGATGGAGACAATTTTTCACTGGCATTTAGATCTAACCAGCAGATGTGGTACAGATCTATCAGACACACCGAATCTCTTAAACGCAATAGAAATGGAATTCAGAAAGCTGCAGTCCGTCAGTACAATACAGGAAGTAGTCTGGAACCCAGGGCAAGAGTGATACCTCCTTGCTTCATCTTTTGCTGTCAGTGGCATGGCAGAATGAAAAGAGCATAGGGGACTTCCCTGGTGACCCCCATGGTTGAGAAGTCTCCTGCCAGTTCAAGGGATATGGGTTTGATCCCTGGTCCCAGAACTAGGATCCCACGTGCCTCAGGGCAGCTAAGCCTGTGCACCAAAGCTCCGTACCTGGCTCAAAGCACACACACAGGAGCTGCTATCAGGTAAGCCTCTCATCAGGGACAGGCTGAACCCCAGTCCTTCCAAAGCGTTGATGGTGTGTGAGAAGGTTGGGCAAAATGATTTCTAAATGTCCTTCAAATTCAAAACCCCTCTGAGTTCCTTTTTATTAAAAGTTAATTTATGTACTTATTTAGCTATGCCAAGTCTTAGTCTCAGTGTTCAGGATCTAGTTCTCTGAGCAGGGATTGAACCCAGGTCCCTCATACTGGGAGCTCAGTCTTAGCCACTAGACCACTAGGGAAGTCCTCAATGCCCACCTCCCCAAGCTTCTGACATCAATATTCAATTGGAGGAAAGCAGCAGCAACTTGATTCTTGGAAAAAGATCATTTCATTTACAGGCAGAATGAGAAACTCCATATGAATAAACATCAAACGAGACTCTCCAAAGCTTTTTACGGCTCTGAACCCAGACTATTACTTACCAAAGCCTAACACAACTCACCAGTGTGTTCACAATGTCCTGTGCTTTAAAGTGTCAGAATTTCAACTTCTCCCGCTCTTGTTGGGTTGGCCCCAGAACAAGATAAGGGACCAGAGGATCTTGTTGGCAAGTGAAAGACTGAAAACAGTAACAGCGGTTATCAGGGTAGCTGTGCCATTCAGCCTAACTTAGGCTGTAATTACTGGCTGCCCAGATAAAGTTCTTTGGGGCGGAGCTATCAATGTCTCTCGCTTTGCAAACAAAATGCCATTCTTTCCATCAAACTCGCTTTTAGGAGAGAGAAAAGACAGCCCAGCTTTGAACATCGAGCCCTTGTTGAAAAATCAGTGTTGTAAAGAGAAAAATTCTCTTTGGAGACTGAATTTCTCTTGTCAGAAGTAAAGTGAACTGTGAAGACTTCAAGAAACATAAGTCTTGTTTAAATATTTTTCTTCACATTTTCTTAAATTTTTTCACTCCTTTTTTTCCTCCCAGTTTTATTGAGATGTAATTGACATACTGCTGCTGCTGCTGCTGCTGCTGCTGCTGCTAAGTCGCTTCAGTTGTGTCTGACTCTGCGACCCCATGGACACCAGCCCACCAGGCTCCTCGGTCCATGGAATTCTCCAGGCAAGAGTCCTGGAGTAGGTTGCCATTTCCTTATTGACATACAGTGCTGTATAAATCTACAGTGAACAACATTATGACTGCACTTACACATGTTAATAAATGATTACCACAATAAATTTAGTGAATATCCATTATCTGATATGATACAAAATAAAAGGAAAAGAAAAAAATTTCCCCTGTGAAAGGAACTCTTAGGATTTACTCTCAACAAATTTTGTATATAACACACAGCAGTGTAATTATATTAGTGACACAGCACATTATATCCTCATACTTATAATTAGAAATTTGTATCTTTTTTTTTTTTTTTACTTTTTATTTTATACTGGAGTAGAATTGGTTAACAATGCTGTGTTAGTCTCAGGGGTACAGCAAAGTGACTTAGGTATACACATTCTAATTCTATTCTGTATCTATTCTTTTTCAAATTCTTTTCCCATTAGTTTGTTATATTTAGATTGTTTATTAGTCTGTTATTGAGCAGAGTTCCCTGTGCTATACAGCAGGTCCTTGTTGCTTATCTGTTTTAAAGATAGCAATGTGTACATGTCAATCCAAACTCCCTAAATAGCTCCCCCCACCATTCACTCTTTTTTTATATTTCCGTGTCGACTATGTGCTCAGCACACTGCTAAGTCTTCTATGTTTTGTGCTGGGGATTCTCCACATGCTGCTCCAGATAGACTTTCATACCCTGCTCTGAGCCCCCAGGAAGCTGACCTCATATGGATGGCATCCTCTAAGCTCCACCGACTTCTGGTTTGCAGTTTGACCACTGAGGGGCAACAGCAAGAGTCAGAAGGATGGGAGGACAGAGAAGTTAGGCTATTCGTTCCCAGCATCCCACCTCACATCCGCTCCCTGAGTCGCAGCTACTGAAAATCCAAGGCCTCCGCTGAGTCGTTGGCAGCCTTGGGAGGTCTCACTATCTCTTGTGGTTTCTTTTAACCCTGCTTTGCGCGCTCATGTTCAATCACTTTTGTTGTGTGCGACTCTCTGTGACCCTACGGTCTATAGCCCACCAGGCTCCTCTGTCCATAGGGATTCTCCAGGCAGGAATACTGGAGTGGGTTACCATGCCCTCCTTCAGGGGATCTTCCTGACTCAGGGATCAAACTCGCATCTCTANGCGCTCATGTTCAATCACTTTTGTTGTGTGCGACTCTCTGTGACCCTACGGTCTATAGCCCACCAGGCTCCTCTGTCCATAGGGATTCTCCAGGCAGGAATACTGGAGTGGGTTACCATGCCCTCCTTCAGGGGATCTTCCTGACTCAGGGATCAAACTCGCATCTCTATGTCTCCTGCATTGGCAGGTGGATTCTTTACCACTGATCCACCAGGTAATTCCCTTAACCCTGTAAACAACCCATTCAATAAGTGGCCCTTCACAGGATGTTTACTTTTTACTCCAATTATGACTGATCCACATGCTTATTTCCAAAGGACTACAACCAGAAAGGACATAGTTACTTTGAGACTAAGGGTGTGAAGAGCTAATGTGGGGCCTACATTTACTGGGAAGCAAAGACCTTCAAGACGTCAGAAATGCTATCTGGAAGCAGCCCAGAGCCTTGATTACTTTTGAAGGAAAGCCACCTGCCCACCCCTCAGACCGTAAAAGAAGCAAAGATTTTCAGATAGAGCCACTCAGGTATTGGAGTTCATTTGTTACTGCAGCAGAACCTATAATATCCTGACTAATCTTATCTAATTTAAGTCTTAGGAATTCCTTGGTGGTCCAGTGGTTAGAACTCTGAGCTTCTCACTGCCAAGGGCCCAGGTTCGATCCCTGGTGGGGGAACTAAGATCCCACAAGCCACGTTGCGGCCCCAAAATTTTTTTTAATTTAATTAAAAAAAATAAAACTGCAATTTTAGCCTAATAACCAAACTAAGTTCAGTTCAGTTCAGTTGCTCAGTCATGTCCAACTCTTTGCGACCCCATGAATTACAGCACACCAGGCCTCCCTGTCCATCACCAACTCCCGGAGTTCACTCAGACTCAAGCCCATCCAGTCAGTGATGC
>SJYA01001812.1:500707-552986 GCA_006410615.1 Neotragus moschatus
CCTTCTTCACAGTCCAACTCTCACATCTATACATGACGACTGGAAAAACCATAGCCTTGACCAGACGGACCTTAGTCGGCAAAGTCATGTCTCTGCTTTTGAATATGCTGTCTAAGTTGGTCATAACTTTTCTTCCAAGGAGTAAGCGTCTTTTAATTTCATGGCTGCAGTCACCAAACTAAGAAGTAGATACTAATATTAGTCCTCATTTTGTAGCAAAGACCTTAAGTAACTCGCAACAACAACAGAAGCATCGGAGCTGGTGCTCAGATTTTTCTGACTGCAAAGCCTAGGTCTTAGAGGACATAGTACAGTTTTACCCTAACCCATACTCCTTTACGTCGGATGGGGGAATGACAGAAGGGACTTAGTACGTAGGAAGATGTACTTTCTATCAGTGAATCTTCAAATGGTATGAGCCCAGGACTGGCCTGCTCGCCAGGCACACCGTACATTCAGAAAATATTGGAGGAACCTCGCCTGAAGCTGAGAGGTGAGTGGAGATTCCCTTAATCTCACCTTCCCTACCACGAAAAGAATGATACAGGATTTTTCCCCCCTTGCTCTAGGCCTGTAAATTATTCATACGAAAGTATCACACTTCTCCATCCTTCTCTAGAATAAAAACTGTAGCTCTTTTTTGGTTGCTTTTACTGACTATATTTCTTCAGCGAGACTTAGGTGCCTATTTATATTTATTTTAAAAACATGACCCTTACTGTGCATAATGCCACTGAATTGCACACATTAAAATGGTCTAAATGATCAATTTTATGTTACGTATGTTTTACGGCAACAGAAAAAAAAATTGTTTTAAAGTAAGATTCTTCAAATTTTGATTGAAAAGGGTCTAGGACTGCACCCTTGCATTGGATGATTTGCTTCTGAAAACACAGGCCTTTCCAGGGTTTCATTATCAGCTGGAGGAAACAGGCTTTGTCATTTGCAGGAAGAAATCATTGACTCCAGGTCAGATCAGTTCCTTGCATTCAACAATAAGGGCTGTTTTTTCTGTTACCAAAGGAAATTCAGCAACACAGTGACTTCTGAAATTTTGCACATAGGAAGGAAAAGCCAAAGGAGGGCTTGGTGGCCCAAGCCGGAAATGTGACCTATTGAGCTTTTCTGAGGCAATGAGGTCAGAGAAATCCTTTTTCCTTTTAAGCTGGATGGTCCATGCCTCAGCAGTTTGCATTCTATGGCTTTGTGGAGGATGAACTCGAAGGCTTAACATTCTGATCCAAACGTCCTCTGTGTTTTCCCATAATTAGTTTGTCCTGGTTTCTCCGTTGAGTTTACAACACCTGTGGAGTAGCTCTTAGTGTGTGGAAATCATTCACTCCTGTTTATATCTTCTTAGATAGGAAAATGCTTCTTGGAAAAGAAAGCAGGAATTTACTTGGAAAAACCAGCACTGTTCCTAATATTTAGACTAGTGTCTGAACCGTATATACTTGCCTAGGATCCTTTAAAAGACTTGTCAGGTGACGTGGGAGTTGGAGGTCAGATTCTCTGGGTGGTGTCAGCAGCCAAAATGGGCAGGGAGGGAACTATCCTGAGATGGCCACCACACCTACTGTTTGCTTCCTGTCAGTCCTGACCTCGCCTGGAGGCCGGGGTGTCCGAGAGGCCAGTCAAGAGTGGCCTTACCCCCATTCTGTCCTTATGGGTGATCGGTTTTAAAACAGTCACACATCTCTACAAAGAGGATGAGAACTCACAATCCAGTTTGAAGCTTTAGTCTAAGAGCTAATGAGCTGCTTAAGTTTTCCACTAACCAGCCCCTATCCATTTCCCGCCCTTTTCTGACCTGCTCTGACACTGTATAACTTGGCCCTTGCAGAGCCTAGAGCTAGTTTTATGCTTCAGTCACGACAGAGTTTTGGTTTGTGGTCATGACATTTTACTACGAAAGAGATTATCTAAGCTTTTGCTACCCAGCGGCCTCGGCAACATCAGGAACTTGTTGGGAAGCTCAGGCTGCACCCAAACCTCCTGAATTAGAGTCTGCATTTCAATGAGATTCCAGGCAATTGCCCTTCTGGACAAGCACTCTTGTAACCCAGAGACTGGGCTTCCCAGGAGGCTCAGTGATCAAGAATCCTCCTCCCAACGCAGGAGACCTGGGTTCGATCCCTGGGTCAGGAAGATTCCCCTGGAGAAGGAAACGGCAACCCACTCCAGTATTCTTACCTGGGGAATCCTATGGACAGAGGAGCCTGGTGGGCTACAGTTCCTGGGGTCGCAAAAAGTCGGACACAATTGAGCGACCAAACAACTGCCCACCGATTATTGGGATCACTGGATACCACTGCAAGGCTGAGCCTAGCTGCCAAAGCCTTGAACACAGGGGCTCTCTAGCCCGTGGCTCTCCTGTCTCTCCACGTGGCCTCTTCTCTTTGCCCACCGCCTGGGGCGACCCCGGCAGGCGCAGGCGCACCGGCTCTTTGCTGGCCTTGGTGAGGCCCTGTGTGTGCCCAGTGATCCGCCGCCACGGCCCTCGGAAAGGATCCCAGGTTCATCTCTTGGTGTCCGGTGTGCCACAGGGACTTCGCCCAGATCTTCCAGGAAGCTCCTGGTGGGCCCTTGCACAGGTACAGCCACCGCTTTCTGACCCTGGACATTAAGCCCGGTACAGAAGCCCGGCTTCCCCAGGGCCCCGCTGTACCCAGGGCATCCCTCCTAGCCCTGTTGCCTAGCAGTCACAAGGCTGCTCCCGGGGGATTTTATCTGTGAGGGTGTTTTCCTCCTCTAAACGTGCACGGAGGACCACCTGATGTCCAGGGGAATCCGCCGAGAATGGGAGCTAGTCCTGCCCATCCCAGCACCCCCTTTCTCAGACCTTGGTTCCTCACTAATAAAGTGCTGAGTGTCAGGAAAAAATAAAAATAGACAGGACAGAGGAGCAACTTTGAAGTATTTCAATGAGGGGCTGAGGAGAACAGAGGAAATTTGGGTTATATCCCCTTTGATCATGCCTCCCTCTCAGGCATCTCTTGAAATCCTGTTCTCTTCCCTCTTCAGCTCAACTCTAAAAGAATCTGGTCGTCATTTACCCCATAGTAAACAGACAGAAGATCCTTTTTCATTCAGGCAATGACAAGGATTGATAAGGGTGTCTTAAGACTGCTTTTGGAGAAGGAAATGGCAACCCACTGCAGTGTTCTTGCCTGGAGAATCCCAGGGGTGGGGTANGTTCTCTTCCCTCTTCAGCTCAACTCTAAAAGAATCTGGTCGTCATTTACCCCATAGTAAACAGACAGAAGATCCTTTTTCATTCAGGCAATGACAAGGATTGATAAGGGTGTCTTAAGACTGCTTTTGGAGAAGGAAATGGCAACCCACTGCAGTGTTCTTGCCTGGAGAATCCCAGGGGTGGGGTAGCCTGGTAGGCTGCCGTCTATGGGGTCACACAGAGTCGGACACGACTGAAGTGACTTAGCAGCAGCAGCCGCAATGGAAAGGGAGAGAAGGCTGGTGGGAGGAACTGAGAATAAGTTAGGAGATAAATTAGCCAGAATTTAGTAACTGGTGACATGGTGCTGGGGTGAGGGGTGGGATTGAAGGAGAGTGTGGGGATGAGATGGTCTCTCAGTTTTTAGCCTGTATGGCTAGGGTTGCTGCTGCTGCTGCTGCTGCTAAGTCGCTTCAGTTGTGTCCAACTCTGTGCGACCCCATAGACGACCTCCTACCAGGCTCCTCTGTCCCTGGGATTCTCCAGGCAAGACCACTGGAGTGGGTTGCCATTTCCTTCTCCAGTGCGTGAAAGTGAAAAGTGAAAGTGAAGTCACTCAGTTGTGTCCAACTCTTAGCAACCCCATGGACGGCAGCCCACCAGGCCCCTCTGTCCCTGGGATTTTCCAGGCAAGAGTACTGGAGTGGGGTGCCACTGCCTTTTCCGGTTGGGTGGTACCAATACCAGAAAGAGGACAGAGGAGATAGTCAGAAAAGGAGCACATTTAGGGAAGAGTAGGGGGAGTTTAGCATTGCCCAGGCTGAGCCAGGCGTCTTATGGGCATTTAGTTATGAGTCTGAAGTTTAGGAAATGAATTGCAAAATGAACCAACTAGGAAACGTATGATTGGCCTGGAGCTACAGTGCGGGAGTAAGTGGTTGTTTCTTTAAATTTGTTAATCAACTACAGGACAAAGCCCTCCTGAAACCTGTAAGTTCAGGCGCATGCGTGCTCCGTCACTTCAGCCGTGTCCGACTCTTTGCGACGCATGGACCATAGCCCGCCAGGCTCCTCTGTCCGTGGGATTCTCCAGGCATGAATACTGGAGTGGGGTGCCATGCCCTCCTCCAGGGGATCTTCCTGACCCAGGGATCCAACCCGCCTCTCTTATGTCTCCTGCATTGGCAGGCAGCTTCTTTACCACTGGCGCCACCTGGGAAGCCCAGGTTTGAGTGGGGTCAGGTCAGCTCTGCACTGTAGCCCCTCTAGGGAGCAGGTCTGGGCACTCCTCATCCTCTCTTCACACATCCTCCCAGCCCCCAGCACGCTTCTCCCTCCACACCAGGACGAGAATAGGATGTGACTGCCCTGATCTCCATTCTCTGTAGTTCCTGGACGTGGCACGCAAGCCTTCGGTTTGGGGCTTTTCATGCCGATCCCTATAGGAAGTAAGAGGAGGAGGAAAATGAGAGCAAAAACAAAAATGGTCTCCTGTGTAGTATTTCTGCTCGGAGTCAATAGATTTTCTGAACCATTTAATTTGGCATTTTTCCTGGACACCCCAAAAATGTGCCTTGGGAATTAAGTGGGAAAGGAAACACGTTGGCTGCCTCCATTGAGGGTGAAAAACAAGGGAGTTCTAATAATAAAAATGAGGGTATGTATTTTCTTCCTGGATTAATAGGTTGCTCTCTGTTTGGGGGTTTTTTCCCTCTTCCTTTTAGCTTTGTTGTGTGTGTGTGTTTTATTTGTCCTTCTCTTGAGACCAAATCTTGACTCTTATATGAAACCTAATGCATACAGATCGCTGTCTGTGAGGTCCCTTCATTGCTCTGGAGAATGAAATCAGAGCCCCCAGCTATAGGTATTATGAACCCAAAGCTACGAAACTCAGATAAATGAATTCCAAATGCTGCTCTATGCGTGATGAATAGCAATTCCTTGCCCTGAACAGGATATAGGATTCATGTGACATTTTGTGCTGAGAAATAAAGTGTCGCTAACCAGGCAAATCGCTTATGGCTCCTCCTGTTTTCTCTCAAATTATAACGATATTCATTTTTCTCCTCTTTTTGACAAAGGGGAAAAAAAAAAAAAACTTGGCCATCAACCGTTTAGCTTTCCTGCAGAGATTTTGTACAGCAGGAAGTAATGCTGGCTTTTTTTTTTTTTTTTTTTTTACTGAAATTCAGTGATAAAAAGACTAATCTGAATAGTTCCTTTCAGTTGACCGTGCTTCACCCTCGGTTACTTGAGTAGCTCAGGTGAAAGTCATTTCTCCTGATTTAACAGAGTATTTGTTGTAGGGTGATGATAGTTTTTTGAAGAGATTTCTGGGAAAATCCTTTGGGTTTTTCATAATAGAGGTAAACGTACCCTTTATATTTGATTGCTAGAGATAACTAGTGGACTTCCACCTAACAGAAAAATGATCGGTGCATTTTCTTTACACGCATTCAATCAATAACATTCCTTGACATGTATGATGAACGCAGATTATGCTTGGTGTGGAGAGAGTCTTGCTCTTGGGAAATACATGTTCTTGGCAGGAGACAGATATATAGTGATGAAAATAGTGTGAGAGTAATGTAACAGAATGTTGTAGAAAGGGCCAAGGGGGCGTGAAATTGTTGTTTTAGTCGCTCAGTTGTGTCCGACTCTTTTGTAACCCCGTGGACTATAGCCCACGGGGGCTCCTCTGTGCATGGGATTCTCCAGGCAAGAGTACTGGAGTGGATTACCATTTCCTTCTCCAGGGGATCTTTTCGGCACAGGGAGCCAACCCACGTCTCTAGCAGGCAGATTCTCTACCAATGAGCCATCTGGGAAATCTGGGGAGGGGAATAGAGACATGCTAGTTTTGTGGGGAGGAGAAGAGATGGATTGAGAAGCTTCAGAGTAGCTGTGACATTAAAGCAGTGTTTTGAAGGGCAAGTAAGAGGAAGACAGGTAGCCTGGGCAAAGAAAGAAGAGTGAGAAGGCCACAGGTTTAAGGTATGTATGAGTTTAGGCTATGGGTGTAGGGGAGGGAAGGAAGAGGGCAGGGTGACTGTTGGGTGGGCTGGGTCAGTTCAGTTCAGTCGCTCAGTTGTGTCCAACTCTTTGCGACTCCATGGACCGCAGCACACCAAGCCTCCCTATCCATCACCAACTCTCGGAGTTTACCCAATCTTATGTCCATTGAGTCAATGATGCCATCCAACCATCTCATCCTCTGTCGTCCCCTTCTCCTCCTGCCCTCAATCTTTCCCAGCATCAGGGTCTTTTCAAATGAGTCACCTGTTTGCATCAAACTACTGGAGTTTCAGCTTCAACATCAGTCCTTCCAAAGAACACCCAGGACTGATCTCCTTTAGAATGGACTGGTTGGATCTCCTTGCAGTCCAAGGGACTCTCAAGAGTCTTCTCCAACACCACAGTTCAAAAGCATCAATTCTTCAGCACTCAGCAGTCTTTACAGTCCAACTCTCATATCCATACATGACTACTGGAAAAACCATAGCCTTGACTAGATGGACCTTTGTTGGCAAACTAATGTTTCTGCTTTTTAATATGCTGTCTAGGTTGGTCAGGAAGTTTAAATGTTATCCTGCAAATAGTGATGATCTGCTGAGAGGGTTTTAATCAGGTAAACTGATGCTTTCTTTTATTTTCAGGGAAACATCCAGAACTTCTATTATTGCACTCTGGTACTATAAATTAAATACAAGTAGGATTATGCAATTTATATAGTATTATACAGTTTATGAAATGTTGCTTGCTGTTGGGATGTGAAAGTCTGGTTCCATCTAGCTCCAGGTCTCCCTTTTTGCTTGTGTATGCAAAGTACACCCACATGCGTGCATGTGGATATACCTATGTGAGTGAGGGTGGGGATGGGGCTGGAGATACTACTCCTGGACACCCACCAGCCAACAGCACCTGCTTAGACATCTGACTTTGTTAAAGACTACCAGCCCCTTTAAGTTGGGGTTCCCCCATAACATTAATCCTTAATGCCTTAAGGCATCTGATGTATTTTTAATAAGTCAACTTCTCTCTTATGTATCTAGAATGGAACTAGCTATAGACTTGGAGTATTCTTGGGCTTCCCTGATGGCTCAGCTGGTAAAGAATCTGCCTGCAATGTGGGAGACCTAGGTTGGGAAGATCCCCTGGAGAAGGAAATGGCTACCCATTCCAGTATTCTGGCCTAGCGAATTCCATGGACTGGATAGTCAATGGGGTCACAAAGAGTTGGACACAACTGAGTGACTTTCACTTCACGGACTTGGAAGAACTGAGAAATGTCACTCAAGTCACTTTCTGTGGGGCTTAGTTCTTCATTCTCTTCCAGTTAATGAAGGCTGGAGACAGGGAGAAAAGTTAAGATGGACTTCAGTGGCCCAGGTGTTGGATGTGTTGTCTTTGTGTGGTTCACGACAGAAAAATGGGCCCCCAGGACCAATGCCTGTTCTGTGCAACTGTGTTCTCAGTTATAATGGAATTTAAGGGAAGACATCTCACCCAAGTACACCATTAAGATTCTCTTACCTGAGAATTTGAAACTTGGAAAAGGGACACAAAGATTGGGAATCCTTTGAGCTGATTCAGTATGGCAGAACTTGAAAGCAATGCTGTTGAACTTCTTGGTATTGTCTTGCTTTCTGCCTTCTGGAGGCTGGATCATTAATTTCTTTTAAAATTTCAATGTTAACATATTTATCTCATCACAAATATTAAAATGAAAATGAAAAAATAAATTACAAGGTAAATCCTCCCTCCATACATACACTCTGTCCATTATTTATAAAATGTGACTTTGTAAAAGTATATAGAAGTATATACATGTATAGGGGCCATTACTGTTTTATAATATGGGTCAGAGTTTTTTTGGTTTTGTTCTGATTTGATTTGGGTCAAAAAATGTATTGTGGTTGTCTTTCCATACCAGTTGGTACAGAACTTTTAATACTTTTTAATGGTTTCATAACATTCCATTAATAGGTAGAATATAATTTATTGATTGTTAATTTCTTCTTGGGCTTCAATTAGAAGCATTCCTAAAAACCTAATTAAGTTTTACTGAGTAAATAGTAGAAGGCCTATGTAGATCTGTGAAGCATAAAGATGAAGAGTCCAGAAATAAACCCTCATCTTTATGATCAACTGATTTTCAACAATGATGCCAAGACAGTTCAGTGGGAAAAAGATCAGTCTTTTCAACAAATGGTTCTGTGATAAATGATTATCTATATGCAAAAGAATGAAATTGCATGCCTCCCTCCAACCATATAGAAAAATCAGCTCATATTGATCAAAGACCTGTATATAAGCGTTAAAACTATAGAACTCTTATAAGTAAACTTGGGTGTAGATATTCATACATAGTTTTGTTTTGTTTTGTTTTTTGGTCTTTTTTTGAGTCCCCAATCTTGGAACCCCCCACCCCCCACCCTCATACATAGTTTTGAATGAGTTTCTTAAACATAATATCAAAAGCACAGGCAAGAAGACAAAAAAAACTAGACACCATTAAAACGAAAAACATTTGTGCTTCAAAAGGCACCACCAAAAATGTGAAAAGACAACCTACAGAATGAAATTTTTTTGTAAACCATATCCAATAAAATACTTGCATCTAGAATATATGAAAAACTCTTACAACCCAATAATAAAAAGATGACTCAATTAAAAATGGGCAAAAAATCTGAGTAGACATTCCCCGTTTGTACAGGAGGATGTACAAATAGCCAAGAAGCATATGAAAAGATGCCCAACACCATTAATCCTCAAGGAAATACAAAAGTCAACAATGATATTCACTTCGTACCCACCAGGATGATATAATCAAGAAGACAACAATTGTTGGCTAGGAGGTGGAAAGATTGGAACTCTCCTACACTGTTCACAGAATATACTATGATGTAGCCACTTTGGCAAATGGCCTGACAGTTCTGCAAAAGGGTAGACATAGAGCTACCTACCACAGGACCCTGCAGTTCTCCTTTTAGACATATACCTAAGAGAAATGAAAAAGTATGTCCATACAGAAAATTGTGGGTGACTAGTCATAGCAGAATAATTCATAATAGCCAAAAATCAACAGTTCAAATATCCATCAACAAAAATAGACAAATAAAATGTAGTATATCTATACAATGCAGAATTACTTGAAAATAAAAAGTTTCAGTACTGATACATGCTGCTGCTGCTGCTGCTGCTAAGTCACTTCAGCCGTGTCCGACTCTGTGTGATCCCATAGACAGCAGCCCACCAGGCTTCCCCGTCCCTGGGATTCTCCAGGCAAGAACACTGCAGTGGGGTGCCACAACATGGATAAACTTTGAAAATATTATGCTGAGTAAAAGAAACCAGTCACAGAAGACCTCATATTCTGAAGTTCCATTTATATTGAAAGTTCAGAACAGGCAAATCTATAGAGCCAGGGAGTAGCTTAGTGGTCGCCCTGGGCTGAAGGGAAGGAGGGAAGGGTTGTTGAGGAAAGCTGGGAGGTGACTGCCAATGAATTTCTTTCTGGAATGATGAAACTGTTTCAAAATGGACTGTGGTGATGGTTGCATATGTCTTTGAATATCTTAAAAATCATTCGGTTTACATGGGTGAATTTGATGAAATGTGAATTATATCTCATAAAGGTGTTATTTAAAAGTCTATGGAGAAGTGAGTAGCAAGATGATTTTGTGAACTCCTCAGCGAGTTTGGGGTTCAGCAGAGACTCTACTGGGACTCAAGGCTCAGGCTCACAGGTTCAAGGACCTAAGGTATGGTAGTAGGCATGACACTGCAGTCCCAGGTGACCCCTCTGGGATTGCTCTAGCAAGCTGTGCTTGTCCTCCGATCCCAGGGTCCCTGATCTCCAGGGAACAGATCACACCTGAGCCCCAGGTGTTAGGAGTATTCCTGGATTCAGCATCTGGTGACGTTTCATTTGGCCTTTGACCTCAGCAGCTGGAGCCTAACATTCTTTGTGCAGAAAATGAATCAGTGCCTCTAGGTTTGCTGTGATGATCAGGGCAGATTACTGTTGCCATCTGAGGCCAGCCCTGTCTGCCATTAATCAGAATAACTCAGAATATCCAAGATAGAGCTCTGTAAGGCCTACCCTGTCAGATTAATGAATGGGAGGAATGAAAACCATGTTTCCAGACCTGGCCTGAGTAGTTTGAAAACTCAGTCATGCCATTCAGACCATGTAATTTACCATTAATATTCCGAAGGAGAGATCTCCAAAATGGAAGGTATCCCCCTCAAAGTGAAGCAGGAAGATCTACTGGGATACAACAACATCATATGATAATTTCTATGCCTTTTAAAAAAGATTTTTACTGATTTATTTATCTGGATGGCTTGGGTGTTTTCATGCAGGCTTTTCTTGTGACAAGTGGGGACTACTCTCCAGTTGCGGTGCACGGGCTTCTCACTGCAGTGCCTTCTCTTGTTGCAGAGCTCAGGCTTTAGTAGTTATGACACGAGGGCTCAGTAGTTGGTCCCCAGGCTCTAGAGCACAGGCTCAGTTGCGGTGCATGGGCTTAGTTGCTCTGCCATATGTGGCAGCTTCCCAGATCAGGGATGGAACCCACCTCTTCTGCTTTGGCGGGCAGATACTTTACACTGAGCCCCCAGGGAAGCCCTGTGCATTCTTTATTTCGTCTTTTTTAAGTTTCTATTTTTGTCTTTTAATATACATAATATAGGAAAAGTGTACACCTATATTACTTATACATGGATAAATTAATGTTAGGGAAGGTGCTCAAAAGCTTTTTACTGATGGTTGTACACAGTTTTTCAAAAAAAGTTTAAACTGCTGCTCTAAAGGATGTTTTGGCTTTCTGCTAGATGGAGGAATGAAGATCGACTTAAACAATATGTGGGTTCACATTTGAGACCTAGCCCCCAAAGTAAAACGAGGTTTGCAAAGATTTATTTTTCAATATAAATTCATCATACCAGAATTCAGATCTCTAGAGTTCAAACTGTCTTCCCATAATGAATGAGAAGAAACCTCATGTGGCTGGCCCTGCTTGGAATCCTAAGCCTTTTGTCCCTCTTTTTCACTAATTGGGCAATTAGGCCTGCAATGATAGATTCACCTTTGCCCTAACCTGAAAGATCTACCCTGAATTTTTTTTTTAATATTTATTTATTTGGGTGCACCAGGTCTTAGTAGCAGCATGTGGTATCTAGTTCCCTGACCAGGGATTGAACCCCAACCCCCTGCATTGGGAGCTCAGAGTCTTAGCCACTGGACCACCCGGAAAGTTCCAGGATCTACTCTGACTTTGAACTTAAGGATTTAAAATGCTCGAGAACTATGTTCTTAGCCAAAGTTATCAGCTTGCCCTCATCACTAGTCTAACTTCAGGCTGCTTTTCCCATTCTGAGACCTGAGCTTATGTTTTGATCCTGAGACCCATTGTAATCAACACTCTGGTTCTGGTCATTGAATCGAATATTTTACCCTGTGTTTAAGTCTAAATCCAAAAACTCATCTACTACTCTGTCCTACAAAGGTGGGAACTGCAAAGGCCTCACCAGTCTCCAGGCAAATGACTAGGGCCTGGGTACCTGCTGAGATAGGTTTCAATGTTTTGGATTCTTGGAATGTTTTACATGTAAGTGACAAAATGAAGCTGTGTGTGACTATCTAAAGTATTCTCATAACTGGTTTTTAGTACCAGTAAAAGAGCCTCTTGATGAAAGTGAAAGAGGAGAGTGAAAAAGTTGGCTTAAAGCTCAATATTCAGAAAACGAAGATCATGGCATCCAGTCCCATCACTTCATGGGAAATAGATGGGGAAACAGTGGAAACAGTGTCAGACTTTATTTTTCTGGCTTCCAAAATCACTGCNCGACTCAATGGACGTGAGTCTGAGTGAACTCCGGGAGTTGGTGATGGACAGGGAGGCCTGGTGTGCTGTCACAAAGAGTCGGACACGACTGAGCGACTGAACTGAACTGAATCAGAAGGAATGTTCTTGATCAGCCTTTGAAGGTTCTTTTTAAGTAAACAAAGCTCAGCTTTCTAAGAATGTAAAGCTGCTGGCCAGCACCAGTTCCTAATTTAAAGCAAAATCAAAGAGTATACAATCTCCAAGTGTATACAGTCTCCAAGTGTATACAATCTGGAGGCCATAGATAGTGCCAATTTGCTAAGCCCGCTTGGAGAACTGAGTGCTGCTTACAATGGTGAGGAATTTACCATGGTCAGCCCACTCCCTGAAGCTTATTTGCACACTTGCAGATAAGCTCTCTGCTTTTCTATCTCCAATCCTTCTTAGGTTGATGCTCATAAAATGCATTTATGAATTTAATTAGCTCCAATTTCCATTAGTTCCGATTTCCATTTCTTTTCCTACTTCCTAACTATGTTCACTTTTCATATGCTCTCCAGATTGAAAAAAGAAAAATTAACTGTGGGAAATAGACCCATGAGTTACCATAAAGTGTTCTGAGAATTTAGATCTGTCTCACTTGTAGGTCAGGGTTCTTTTCTAACTTCTTCATAGACCTGAGCACATGCCCGTTCATTAGATTTCATGGCTGACTAAGAGAACTGGATTTTATTCCGGTTCAGGAGGGGCCTTGTTGATTTAGATCCATTATACCTTAACTAATTACACCTATCAGAGAGGCAGGTTTGATCACTGATGACCTAATAGCCAAACAACTCCTAGAGGTGTACCTAGGAGTTACTACACCTTGCAGAGTTATTTCATTTTTCAATTACTTCATATCTTACATTGTTACAGTGATCTACCTCACAGGATGACTGTGGGAGTAAAGAGTATTAACTTTATTACAAAACATTCTTATTTCCCAGATGTCATAATAGTTAAAACCCAACACATCAAGTTCTCCAGATTTTTTGTAAGAATTTTGCATATGAATATGTGTGCACAGTATTTTCATCTGACTGTATAGGGTGAGAGTCTTTTTGATGTCTAACTTAAGTTTTTCAATAGTTCATCAGCCTTGCTGTCTCAAACTAAGATCCTGGCATCTGGTCCCATCACGTCATGGCAGATAGATGGGGAAACAGTGGCAACAGTGGCTGACTTTATTTTTCTGGGCCCCAAAATCACTGCAGATGGTGACTGCAGCAATGAAATTAAAAGACGTTTACTCCTTGGAAGGAAAGTTATGACCAACCTAGATAGCATATTAAAAAGCAGAGACATTACTTTGTCAACAATGGTCCATCTATTCAAGGCTATGGTTTCTCCAATGGTCATGTATGGATGTGAGAGTTGGACTATAAAGAAAGNGTGTGCTGTCACAAAGAGTCGGACACGACTGAGCGACTGAACTGAACTGAATCAGAAGGAATGTTCTTGATCAGCCTTTGAAGGTTCTTTTTAAGTAAACAAAGCTCAGCTTTCTAAGAATGTAAAGCTGCTGGCCAGCACCAGTTCCTAATTTAAAGCAAAATCAAAGAGTATACAATCTCCAAGTGTATACAGTCTCCAAGTGTATACAATCTGGAGGCCATAGATAGTGCCAATTTGCTAAGCCCGCTTGGAGAACTGAGTGCTGCTTACAATGGTGAGGAATTTACCATGGTCAGCCCACTCCCTGAAGCTTATTTGCACACTTGCAGATAAGCTCTCTGCTTTTCTATCTCCAATCCTTCTTAGGTTGATGCTCATAAAATGCATTTATGAATTTAATTAGCTCCAATTTCCATTAGTTCCGATTTCCATTTCTTTTCCTACTTCCTAACTATGTTCACTTTTCATATGCTCTCCAGATTGAAAAAAGAAAAATTAACTGTGGGAAATAGACCCATGAGTTACCATAAAGTGTTCTGAGAATTTAGATCTGTCTCACTTGTAGGTCAGGGTTCTTTTCTAACTTCTTCATAGACCTGAGCACATGCCCGTTCATTAGATTTCATGGCTGACTAAGAGAACTGGATTTTATTCCGGTTCAGGAGGGGCCTTGTTGATTTAGATCCATTATACCTTAACTAATTACACCTATCAGAGAGGCAGGTTTGATCACTGATGACCTAATAGCCAAACAACTCCTAGAGGTGTACCTAGGAGTTACTACACCTTGCAGAGTTATTTCATTTTTCAATTACTTCATATCTTACATTGTTACAGTGATCTACCTCACAGGATGACTGTGGGAGTAAAGAGTATTAACTTTATTACAAAACATTCTTATTTCCCAGATGTCATAATAGTTAAAACCCAACACATCAAGTTCTCCAGATTTTTTGTAAGAATTTTGCATATGAATATGTGTGCACAGTATTTTCATCTGACTGTATAGGGTGAGAGTCTTTTTGATGTCTAACTTAAGTTTTTCAATAGTTCATCAGCCTTGCTGTCTCAAACTAAGATCCTGGCATCTGGTCCCATCACGTCATGGCAGATAGATGGGGAAACAGTGGCAACAGTGGCTGACTTTATTTTTCTGGGCCCCAAAATCACTGCAGATGGTGACTGCAGCAATGAAATTAAAAGACGTTTACTCCTTGGAAGGAAAGTTATGACCAACCTAGATAGCATATTAAAAAGCAGAGACATTACTTTGTCAACAATGGTCCATCTATTCAAGGCTATGGTTTCTCCAATGGTCATGTATGGATGTGAGAGTTGGACTATAAAGAAAGCTGAGCGTCAAAGAATTGATGCTTTTGAACTGTGGTGTTGGAGAAGACTCTTGAGAGTCCCTTGGACTACAAAAAGATCCAACCAGTCCATCCTAAAGCAGATCAGTCCTGGGTGCTCATTGGAAGGACTGATGTTGAGGCTGAAACTCCAATACTTTGGCCACCTGATGCGAAGAGCTGACTCAATTGAAAAGACCCTGATGCTGGGAAAGATTGAGGGCAGGAGGAAAAGGGGAAAACAGAGGATGAGATAGTTGGATGGCATCATCGGCTCAATGGACATGGGTTTGGGTAGACTCTGAGAGTTGGTAATGGACAGGGAGGCCTGGTGTGCTGTGGTTCATGGGGTCACAAAGAGTCGGACACGACTGAGTGACTGAACTGAACTGAACTTGCTGTCTCTAGGGGCTCTCACCATCACTAAGACTAGACCTTTCAGCAGATGGAAGCTTACTGTGACTCTCTCCAAAGTTTACCCAATAATAAGTAACATTCAGATAAGAAAGAGGTCCTTTAAATGAAAAAATGTTTGATATTTTATTTATTAATAGCACCTCACCTTTCAGAGTGTAAGCCATATATTGACTTTGAGTTTTTATGAATTGCCTTCAGTGAGCAGTAAAACTCATAAGGAAGCAAATGGAAAGGTTTAAAGTTCTGAGATGAGAAAGAAGAGCAAAACCAATTCAGAAGGGAAAAACAGTCTCTGATGCCTGGAGTTGAATTACCTGGCAGCTTGCGTTCTAACTGTGGAAACCAGGGGAAGGTGTATGAGTCCTCTGAACTTCATTCCCTTGTCTGTAAGATGGATGTATGTGTTAGGTTAATCTGCTGTAGCACAGAGACTTAAAAATGCATCCCCCTAAAGAATCTAGAAGATAATTTCTAGCACATGTAATCATTCCTGAGTGAATAATCAGGTTGGCTGGCAGTTCTGCTACTGAACAATCACTTAAGGATCCAATATCACCTTGAAATCCCACATGGAATCCCACAAGCGTGTCTGCAAAAATCCATCCTTCATTCTTCTGGGGCATGTGGCTGCCACTTAGGCTTTGGCCCCTACTTTGTGACATGAAGTGGCGAGGGATTTCAGAATGCATCTTGAAAACATAAACTGTGAGGCAAAATGTGACGAATTTGATTTGTTTTTGAGTCGCTCAGTTGTGTCACACCCCCTTCTGTCAGTTTATAGAGAGCCACAGAAAGCCTTGGTGAAGTGGTTGCAAAGCAGTGTTACTGAAAGTGTGGTTCTCACAGTGGCAGAACTGTTGCCAGCCCACCCAGGATAGCTCTATGAATGGACAGGAAGCACTTAGAAACTTGTCGGGCGTGAGTATTGCTGTGAAATGCAAATGTTTGCTCACCAGACTCATCTTACTGAGCAGGGCATGGACCAGTTGGGATGCTGTCAAACGCCTGTTGTGAGTGGGATCCAGCATGAGCTGGAGGCTGGTCTCGTGGGAGAGGTCCAGTCATTTAGTCGCTCAGTCATGTCCAGCTCTTTGTGACACCACAGACTGTAGCCCACCAGGCTCCTCTGTCCATGGGATTCTCCAGGCAAGAATACTGCAGTGGGTGGCCATTTCCTCCTCCAGGGGGTCTTCCTGTCCCAGGGCTCAAACCCACGTCTCCTGCATTGGCAGGCGGATTCTTTACCACTGAGCCACCTGGGAATCTCGGTCAACTTAGTTAACAGAAAAGAAACAAACAAATACATTTGTCATATTAAACATGGATACAATGGTATTCATTAAAAGTATGCATTTAATAACTGATATTTAGGGACAAAAGTAATGGAAGGAATTCTTGGGGAGACAGAATTGAGAATCTCCCCTAGTTCAACCTCTCATTAAAGTGGTACCATTACCTTGAAGTGATACTATTCATTGGAAGGTTAATTTGTGTCCTATTTTCCTTGGATTCTAACCTTCTCTTTTGATTCTAGAAGATGGCTGGGGGCTTATATTCTTGTATTTCGAGACCCAAAGCACAGATTTCTTAGACACAACTCTTCTAATACCACTACCTTCCTGGCGTTTGCTCTTAAAAGCCTAAAGTGTCTTCCTGGAGAGGGAGGAGAGGAGTGAATGCCTTTGTGGAAGAAAGTGGTAGAAGCTCTGCTGATAGAGTGGGGAGAAGGCTTCTCCTGAGCCTGGAAAGTGGATGCGGTGCAGTAATGATGACCTGACCCTCCGTCCTTTGCAGCATCGCAAGGGGGTGACCAGGCTTTCAAAGGGTGGGAACAGCAAGGTTGGGTGGGCACCCTACCTGGGGGCTCCCATACCCAGCCAGCACCCTCCGCTGGTTTAGCTGAGAAGGAGCAGAGTGACCCGTCTTCAAAAGGCTTGGACAAAGGACAGACCACGAATGCAACTCTTGGACTAAAGACAGAAGGCCCTTTCTCAGATGTTGGTTGGGGAGAGAGGAGCCTATTAACAAGACTGAGACTAAATTTCCTGCTTTCCAGATAGGGTCAAGGTCAGAGTAAACTTGGCTTTATAAAAACAAAAGCTTAGTATCCAGTGCACCCAAGGTTGTGGAGTCAATCGGTACCTGCTTTCTTCGTCATTATACAGATGATCGCACTAAGCTTTGAGATTAGTGATTTAACGATTTCTCCAAGGTCAGGTAATGGCAGAGGCTGTTGGATTTTTCTATCGCATGCCACCTTATTGTGTGTGCTTAAGGCTAAGAAAAAACCAGATCCAATCACAAAGCCATTTAGTAGTAATAGTGATACCAACAATACCACTGTGCTGGGAGTTTACATTTATCATTTAATGTAATTCTCATAACCCTAGGATATCATTATGATGCCACCTTACAGAAAATGGAACCTTGGAGACTTTAAATACCTTATAGGCTATACATCTTGGAAAGGCTGGACCACGGTTTAAACCAGGCAGTCTGATTCCAGGGCCTGCCCACCTAACCTCCACAATATTCCTGCAGCCGACCCAGAAAACCAGGCTTCCGGGAATGAGGGCAAAAGACTTGCCATCTGTTTTCTATTCAACCAACCTGATTTACTTTAGGCTCAAGGCACTGAGAATGCACTAATATGAAATCCTATGTTAGTCGTCTGTTTCAATTAGGGGGAAAGGGGAGCTTTGTACCAACGATGCCCTTTATTGTTAATGTGGAATTCTTTTAGCCTCGCAGTGAACTGTGCCCAGACCCCAGATCTGCCATTTCACTCTTTCCCTCCAGAAAGTTTTCCAGCCGAGTAGGGATTTAAGCAACTCCAAATCTCCAGGAGAGTCACACAGCTGAAGCACTCTGAAAATAGAACCATATTATTTTATTGTAGGTTTGGCAAATGCTCTCAGAGTCAATATATTCCTTGTCTGGTTTCCAGCAGCAGTGCTTTTTGCCAGTGGGTCACCTATGTGCCTCCAGTCTACCTCTGAGTGAGAAATAAAATTCTTCGAACAAACTGGCTTTGATTTTTCTCCTTCTCTCAGAAATCTGATTCCTCACGACCACATCACCGAGCAATTCCACATGGTTGTAATTAAGACCACATTTCCCATGCTTGGCTTTCTGGTCTCTGATAAACGGCATCAATGGAATATTCAGGTTCGAAACTCCCTGGACACATGGCCCATTTTACTCCTGGCCTCTCGTGTTGCTGCTCTTTCAGGTAAAGGAGATGCCGTGCGCTGAGTGTTTGTGTCCCCGCCAATTCCTCTATTGAGATCCTAGTCCCCCAATGTGAGGGTTAACACCCTCACATTGGGCCTTTGGGAGGTGATGGGGTCATGAGGGCACTACCCTCACAAATGGAATTAGTGCCCTTATAAGAAAAGACCCCAGAGAGTTATCTCCTTCTCTTTCTGCCAAGCAAGGACCCTGGAGAAAGCAGTCATCTGCAACTCGCAAGCAAGTCTTCACTGGAACCCAACCATGCTTGGCCCCCTGACCCCAAAAGTGTAAGAAACAAAGCCACTCAGCCCAGACTCACATTATGCAAAACACTATGAATATTTTATATTTCTAATTTTATGAGAATAAAAATACATGTTAAGTAAGAGGAACTAATTGTCTTCCATTGTGACCTGCCTTTGTACCTTGCATTGCCCACATGTTTTCATCTAGAAAAGTGAAGTGTGGTGCCCTCTTGTGGCCTTTCATTTTGTTGTCCTAGGAAATTTTTATTCCACTAGATCACATGTAGGTCTCTCTGGAGGAAGATGGCTTCCTTGAGCGAGAAACATTGCTTCTACTGCTAGCTGTGTCTCTCAACAACTTCAGATTGGAATATTCCACCCACCAAAGATGTAGTAATACTGGTTGGGACTTTTCTCTTAGTAGCCAAGGGCTTCAAAATCACTACAGGTGGTGACTGCAGCCATGAAATTTAAAGACGCTTGCTCCTTGTAAGAAAAACTATAACCAACTAGACAACATATTGAAAAGCAGAGACATTACTTTGCCAACAAAGGCCCGTCTAGCCAAGGCTATGGTTTTTCCAGTGGTCATGTATGGATGTGAGAGTTGGACTGTGAAGAAAGNTTCTAACCTTCTCTTTTGATTCTAGAAGATGGCTGGGGGCTTATATTCTTGTATTTCGAGACCCAAAGCACAGATTTCTTAGACACAACTCTTCTAATACCACTACCTTCCTGGCGTTTGCTCTTAAAAGCCTAAAGTGTCTTCCTGGAGAGGGAGGAGAGGAGTGAATGCCTTTGTGGAAGAAAGTGGTAGAAGCTCTGCTGATAGAGTGGGGAGAAGGCTTCTCCTGAGCCTGGAAAGTGGATGCGGTGCAGTAATGATGACCTGACCCTCCGTCCTTTGCAGCATCGCAAGGGGGTGACCAGGCTTTCAAAGGGTGGGAACAGCAAGGTTGGGTGGGCACCCTACCTGGGGGCTCCCATACCCAGCCAGCACCCTCCGCTGGTTTAGCTGAGAAGGAGCAGAGTGACCCGTCTTCAAAAGGCTTGGACAAAGGACAGACCACGAATGCAACTCTTGGACTAAAGACAGAAGGCCCTTTCTCAGATGTTGGTTGGGGAGAGAGGAGCCTATTAACAAGACTGAGACTAAATTTCCTGCTTTCCAGATAGGGTCAAGGTCAGAGTAAACTTGGCTTTATAAAAACAAAAGCTTAGTATCCAGTGCACCCAAGGTTGTGGAGTCAATCGGTACCTGCTTTCTTCGTCATTATACAGATGATCGCACTAAGCTTTGAGATTAGTGATTTAACGATTTCTCCAAGGTCAGGTAATGGCAGAGGCTGTTGGATTTTTCTATCGCATGCCACCTTATTGTGTGTGCTTAAGGCTAAGAAAAAACCAGATCCAATCACAAAGCCATTTAGTAGTAATAGTGATACCAACAATACCACTGTGCTGGGAGTTTACATTTATCATTTAATGTAATTCTCATAACCCTAGGATATCATTATGATGCCACCTTACAGAAAATGGAACCTTGGAGACTTTAAATACCTTATAGGCTATACATCTTGGAAAGGCTGGACCACGGTTTAAACCAGGCAGTCTGATTCCAGGGCCTGCCCACCTAACCTCCACAATATTCCTGCAGCCGACCCAGAAAACCAGGCTTCCGGGAATGAGGGCAAAAGACTTGCCATCTGTTTTCTATTCAACCAACCTGATTTACTTTAGGCTCAAGGCACTGAGAATGCACTAATATGAAATCCTATGTTAGTCGTCTGTTTCAATTAGGGGGAAAGGGGAGCTTTGTACCAACGATGCCCTTTATTGTTAATGTGGAATTCTTTTAGCCTCGCAGTGAACTGTGCCCAGACCCCAGATCTGCCATTTCACTCTTTCCCTCCAGAAAGTTTTCCAGCCGAGTAGGGATTTAAGCAACTCCAAATCTCCAGGAGAGTCACACAGCTGAAGCACTCTGAAAATAGAACCATATTATTTTATTGTAGGTTTGGCAAATGCTCTCAGAGTCAATATATTCCTTGTCTGGTTTCCAGCAGCAGTGCTTTTTGCCAGTGGGTCACCTATGTGCCTCCAGTCTACCTCTGAGTGAGAAATAAAATTCTTCGAACAAACTGGCTTTGATTTTTCTCCTTCTCTCAGAAATCTGATTCCTCACGACCACATCACCGAGCAATTCCACATGGTTGTAATTAAGACCACATTTCCCATGCTTGGCTTTCTGGTCTCTGATAAACGGCATCAATGGAATATTCAGGTTCGAAACTCCCTGGACACATGGCCCATTTTACTCCTGGCCTCTCGTGTTGCTGCTCTTTCAGGTAAAGGAGATGCCGTGCGCTGAGTGTTTGTGTCCCCGCCAATTCCTCTATTGAGATCCTAGTCCCCCAATGTGAGGGTTAACACCCTCACATTGGGCCTTTGGGAGGTGATGGGGTCATGAGGGCACTACCCTCACAAATGGAATTAGTGCCCTTATAAGAAAAGACCCCAGAGAGTTATCTCCTTCTCTTTCTGCCAAGCAAGGACCCTGGAGAAAGCAGTCATCTGCAACTCGCAAGCAAGTCTTCACTGGAACCCAACCATGCTTGGCCCCCTGACCCCAAAAGTGTAAGAAACAAAGCCACTCAGCCCAGACTCACATTATGCAAAACACTATGAATATTTTATATTTCTAATTTTATGAGAATAAAAATACATGTTAAGTAAGAGGAACTAATTGTCTTCCATTGTGACCTGCCTTTGTACCTTGCATTGCCCACATGTTTTCATCTAGAAAAGTGAAGTGTGGTGCCCTCTTGTGGCCTTTCATTTTGTTGTCCTAGGAAATTTTTATTCCACTAGATCACATGTAGGTCTCTCTGGAGGAAGATGGCTTCCTTGAGCGAGAAACATTGCTTCTACTGCTAGCTGTGTCTCTCAACAACTTCAGATTGGAATATTCCACCCACCAAAGATGTAGTAATACTGGTTGGGACTTTTCTCTTAGTAGCCAAGGGCTTCAAAATCACTACAGGTGGTGACTGCAGCCATGAAATTTAAAGACGCTTGCTCCTTGTAAGAAAAACTATAACCAACTAGACAACATATTGAAAAGCAGAGACATTACTTTGCCAACAAAGGCCCGTCTAGCCAAGGCTATGGTTTTTCCAGTGGTCATGTATGGATGTGAGAGTTGGACTGTGAAGAAAGCTGAGTGCTAAAGAATTGATGCTTTTGAACTGTGGTGTTAGAGAAGACTCTTGATAGTCCCTTGGATTGCAGTGAGATCCAACCAGTCCATCCTAAAGAAGACCAGTCCTGGGTGTTCATTGGAAGGACTGATGCTGAAGCTGAAGCTCCAATACTTTGGCCACCTGATGCAAAGAGCTGACTTATTTGAAAAGGCCCTGATGCTGGGAAAGACTGAAGGCAGGAGGAGAAGGGGATGACAGAGGATGAGATGATTGGATGGCATCATTGGCTCATTGGACATGAGTTTGAGTAAACTCCAGGAGATGCTGAAGGACAGGGAAGCATGGTGTGCTGCAGTCTATGGGGTCGCAAAGAGTCAGACACGACTGAGCGACTGAACGGACAACAACAGCTAGAGCAGATACTTTGAGGTCCTAGGGAGTTTCTTTTTTTATTTTAGTTCTACCAGTTTATTGTTACCAACCCATCACCCTCCAACCTCACGCGCACATGCTCAGTCATGTAACCCCATGGACTGCAGCCCGCCAAGCTCCTCTGTCCATGGACTTTTCCAGGCAGGAATACTGGAGTGGGTTGCCATTTCCTTCTCCAAGGGAGTTTCTTTAAAGAAAGAGAATGTACTTGTAGGGAGAAACCAACTGGCTAGGTGGCGGTGGTCAGGCTCTCTCACCCCACTCCACTCATGTCCTGCAGCTGGAGTCATTTGCGGCACTGTGCACGCACATCCTGGTGTGGTCCCAGGTGCACACCACCAGAAAATCTCCTGTAGGAGGTCAAGCCTTGTGGTCGTCGTTGTTAACCACCAGAGAGTAAAGCATCTCTGTCTTGCTATGATAAATAAAGAATGTCTGCAGTTCCTACAGCTCCTCGCGTCTTCTTCCAGCTTCCCCTGCTCTGGGTTCAGCGAACGGCGAGATACAGCGAGACACAGTGAGACAGTACGTAAATGAGATAATTCCAAAATTCTGACAGGTCAAGTCCAGGTATCATACAAGGACCATCATGATCCAGCCCACGTCTTGCTTCCAGTCCGTCCCCGTCCTCCTGCCTCTCGACCCTCACTCAGAAAACCAGCGGTTCATCTTGCAAGACCACTGAAGTGCCCTTTCCTTGTTAAAACATTTTCTAGGTGAAGAAAAAAGTGTCTGTTTTTTCTTGGTGCTCCTCCTGCTCCAACCTTCAGTAATGGCCAGCAACTACTGTGCTGCTGTGCTATGTTTATCTGAATCCTTCTTTAAGGGTTGTTGTCCTTCAGCGCAGACTTTATGTCTTGACATGAGGCATCTGCTCATGCCCATTTATGCAGTGTTTAGCACAGAGATGCAATTAATGTTGGTTGAATTACTGTAAATTGAAGATCAAGGCAGAAAGTTCTAATGGAAGCAAAAACCAGGCAAAAACTAATAGTTGTCCCGGTGTGGTGTGTGCAATTCAGTTGTGTCCAACTCTTTGCAACCCTATGGACTGGCACTGACCAGGCTCCTCTGTCCATGGGAGTCTCCAGGCAAGAATACTGGAGGGGGGTTGCCATTCCCTTCTCCAGGGGATCTTCCTGACCCAGAGATCAAACTCATGTCTGGGGTCTTCAGTGTTGGCAGGCTGATTCTTTGCCACTGTGCCACCTGGGCTTCTCTGTCTCCAAGGGCTCCCAAATTCCCCTTCCTTTTGATCTCACTAACCCAGATGTTTGGTACAGAGATTCTAAAGGCAGCTTCACTTGCATGTTGCCAGCAGATCCCCTTGGCCTCACAAGGGAGGAAAATGTCCATTTTCCATCGCCTCTCTCTGCACTTTGGAAAGTATTGAGTCAAGCCAAACTCTTGAGGCAATTAAAGGTTAAAGAGAGCTAGTAAGCACTGAGTTTTTCCTGTAATACTAATATTTGAGGAGGGCAGAACTTGAAGCACTGGTAAAGCTCAGAGGTTATGCTTGACCTACGTCACGTGGCTTTTGAGTGATGGAGCCAGGACCGGAACGTGGGCCCCTGATGCCCAATGCCCACTCCATTCACTGTGTTGTGCAGGGCCTCCTGCTGGCAGGGGGGCTCTACTATGGACCTGGACGTTTTGACTGTCTGTGTACCACAGACACACAATAGTTCAGTAAACATTAGGATACTGTTAGATACCACAGGCAACTCTCACTGGCCAGGCAGCCCCACCCCCAACTAAAGTAAATGAAACAGACCCACCAAGGAAAACCACATTCCCAGAGGATCAGCAGGATATCAGGAATATGATGGAGAAATCTAGGCTCCCTGGGCCTGCCTTTGGATCTGTGCTTTGCCATTTACCTGTTTGTGGGCCTTGGCATTTGACTCTTCTCTGCCTTCACTTCTTCATACGTAAAATAAATTAAAAACTGTGTGTGGAGACAGTTCAGTGAGTTCTGGTAGGTAGTCAAGTATTTGACCAATTTTAGCTATTATTGCTATTATTTAAAGAATTGTTTCAGTTTTGCCAGACTGTCCACACTGCTGAAACTCACTGCGCAATTTAAAATGTTTCTTTGGTGGGAGGTGGGGGAGGGGTTCAAGATTGGGAACTCATAAAAAAATAAAATAAAATAAAATGTTTCTTTGTATTGGCTATAGTCTTTGATGGGTGATTTCTATAAAGAAAGCGTATTTGAGCACATGGGCGTGCACGCGCACACACACAGTTATTTTACCTACCGTGCTACATACAGCAGCAGAACCATCTGGTCCCTCTCTTTCTCTGTCTCTCTCTTTTGATTTCAAAGTTAAAGAACAGTTTCAGTACCATCATTTCATGTAGGGTAAGCTCTTCTGTTCTCTTCCGCCTGTCCTGTTTCTAAGGTTTAGGAGCTTAAGGTAAGCCACTCTTTAAAGAACTGGCTAAGACTCTTGTCAATACAGAAAAAGGAAGCCTTGCCTATTTGCCTCCCAGAGGCAGCTGTTCTCTAGTCAGACTCACCCTCAAAGGGAAACTGGGTCTTGGGGCATTATTTGATTATTTTTATTTCCCTGAAAATGGCTCCATCCCTCTGACCCGTCGTCTCCTTTAATACCGATTCGTGATACAAATGCCCCTTGATGAATCAGAGAACTAATAGTGCCTTCCGGCCAGCTGACTTCTGCCTCCGAAAACACCCACTAGCAATCACAGCTCCCTGACCTCCCAGAGTCTCCCTTTCACTGCTGGATGCCGCAGCCCTCCTTTATCTTAACACATGCAATCTCCTTAGACATTGGTTCCATCAGACAGTGTGTGTTTTTGCCCCAGAAAGTGAAAAGAATGTCTCTCTCCCAGAACACGGGATTAAATCTTTTATCTGGAAGAAGTCAACAAATGGATTTGCAGTGAGATCTTTGAACTAAGTCTTAAGAACATCTACCCTTAAGACACCACTTGAAAGTGGAATGCCGCCGAAAGTTTCCTAGAAAAAAATGAAAAATGAAGTGTGAGGCTAAACAGACTTGACTGTTACCCATGACAACCTCGAATTTAATAAAACAGAGGAATCTCAAAACAGGCGCCTGTCAGTACCTAAGCACGTGACTCCTATAAGGAGCCCTATAACTGTGACCCGGGTGTGTAGACAGAAACTTGGGCTGATATTTCCTGACTTTGCACTCCAGTGTCCTGGTTAAACTGCGGCCCCACAATCTGGTAGACGTCTTCTCTTAAATTCAAACCACATGTAGTGACTTAGTAAATAAGCATTTGTCATAACATATCCGGGTAACTATTGGGCAAACGAGCAGGTTGGCAGCAGATCTCTTGATAGTTAACCCATTGTCTGGTAATGCAGGGTGGCTTTTGAAAGCAGGGCCATTTGCCACTTCTTGAAACCCTCAATGTGAGCAGCCGCAGGATGGATGAAAACTGAAAAAGTTGCTTTTCTCTTTCTGGGTGGGTGAAGAGGAGGGTGTGCAGGTCCAGCCAGGGCTGTGTCTGTGCTGCCTCTAAGGAGGATGAAGCCCAGCCAGGCCCCACGCTCTGCACCAGATTTGCTGGAGCGATGGGTGAAAACCCAGAAACCTCATCCAGGCAGGTGTGCTGAAGCTCCTGCCCTCTGCAGCTCTGAGAAGAATGTCGGGAGGCTGTTGGATTAATTGGCAGCCCGTTCTTGACTCTTAGTACCTTGTTTTGTTGTTGCGGTTCAGTGGCTACGTCATGTCCGACTCTTTGCGACTCCACGAACTGCAGCGCACCAGGCTCCTCTGTCCTTCACTTGCTCAGATTCATGTCCATTGAGTTGGTGATGCTATCTAACCAATCATCTCATTCTCTGCCACCCTCTTCTCCTTTCGCCTTCAATCTTTCCCAGCACCAGGGTCTTTTCTTCACATCAGGTGGCCAGAGTATTGGAGCTTCATCTTCAGCATCAGTCCTTCTAGTGAATATTCAGGGTTGATTTCCTTTAGGATTGACTGGCTTGATCCCCTTGCAGTCCACGGAACTCTCAAAGAATCTTCTCCAGCACAACAGTTTAAAAGCATCAGTTCTTTGGCACTCAACCTTCTTTATAGATCAATTTCACATCCGTACATGACTATGGGAAAAACCATAGCTTTGACTATATGGACCTTTGTTGGCAAAGTGATGCCTCTGCTTTTCAATACCCTGTCTAGGTTTGTCATAGCTTTCCTTCCAAGGAGCAAGCATTTTTTAATTTCATTGGGACAGTCATTGTCCACAGTGATTATGGAGCCCAAGAAAAGAAAATCTGTCACTGCTTCTTTTTACCCTTCTGTTTGCCATGAAGTGATGGGACCGGATGCCATGATCTTAGCTTTTTTCAAAATTTAATGTAGTCATTTACACATGATGAAAAATACCAAGTATCCCCTAAACACACCCATCACCCACATCCTCCTTGCTGATGTACAGCAGCCAGAAAATACAGAAGTGTTTATTGAGTCACCTGGATTTGCAGGTTGATTGGAAGTTTCACTGTTTTTCTGTGACTATTGTGGCTGCTCAAGATGATGGCAGAAAAATAGGCCTATATGTTGAAAGCCAGCAGGCCAGACCCTAGTCTCACCTCTACAGCTACTGCCGTAGCCTCTTCCTGCATGTGTGGGATGGCAGGAAGTGATCAGAGGAGCCTGGAAAGGGAAGCACTTGGAAGAAGATAACATTGTCAGATTCCCCAGATACTCTGGATAGGTCAGTATAGGACCAACTTATCTAGCTAAGTCGGTATAGGACTGGTGAGTGCGTGGGGCTTTTAGAAACAACTTTATTGAAGTACTGACATGGAGTAAAACATACATATTTAAAGCACATAATTTAAAAGATTTCCTGTATTTATCAAAATTCTGGTGGTACAGGGCTGTCAGGCCTAATTTCACTTATTATTCAAATTTTACATTTGTCCATCTGTCATCTTCTAGGCCAGTGATTTTCAAAGGGGGTTTTATAAGAATATCCATATCTAAGCTTGATCCCTTTCTTACTGAACCTCTTTTCTTGATATTCTTGATATAACTCCTGATACATTAGGTCTCAGGATTATTATATCTCATGACTTTTTTCACCTATAAAGAGTTATTCAGATTTATAAAACAGATGAAGAAATCACTCTTCTCTTTGAGAATGGACTTCATCATCATCTGTATAAATAGTCTTGTTTAGAAACCGTTTTGGAATACAGGCATAGCTTACTTTATTGTGTATCACAGATATTGTGGTTTTTATAAATTAATGACTTGTAGTAGTTGATTTGTGTTGCCAGATAATAGCATTTTTAGTGATGAAATATTTTTAATTAAGAAAAAAATAAAGCATATAGATGGTTCTCACATATGTACACACCCTAAATCCCTGGCCTCAATGAAGCTAATGAGCACATCCATCACCCCCCAGATTTGCCCCTGCTTCTTTCCCCTCCACCCCACCCTCTCCTATCTGCCCTCCATAGAGAGCCACTGTGAACTACTTTACATTTTCTAGTTTTATATAACTGGAATCATACAGTTTTATATAAATAAAATCATAACTCTTTTTTTAAATCTGGTTTCCTTATTTTGAGAATTGGCCTAATTATTTTGAGATTGAGACTCATCCTTGTTGAAGCAGCTGTCAGATAGCTCTCTGTCTTTCTCCGGGCCTCGCTCTCTCCCCCGCCTCCTGGTCCTGTCTCTCTTTTTGCTGAGTGGTCTTCCATTGTGGATATACCATGGATATCTGGATATATCTTTGGTGCTTTTTAAATGTTTATATCCCCGTTTGTTTTTATTTATTTTTGTTTTGCCATGCTGCACCACGTACAGGATCTTAGTTCCCTGACCAGGGACTGAACCTGGGCCTCTGGAGCGGAAGCGTGGCGTCCTAACCACTGGATTGCCAGGGAAGTCCCTATCTCTGCTGAGCCGTCCTCCTGTTAGTGGACACTTGAGTTGTTTCCAGTTTGCAGTTAGTACAAATAAAGCTGTTTTGAATATTCACGTTCATGTTTTTGTGTAAACACATGCTTTCTTTTCTCTTGGGTAAATACTTAAGCTGGCTTATACGGGTATGTGTATATTTAACTTTTTCAGAAACTGCTAAACTGTTTTACAAACCGATTGTACCATTTTTTCCTTTCCACCAGCAGTGTCTGAGAATTCCAGCTCCTTCGCATCCTTGCGGGCACTTAGTACAACAGACTTTTTAACCTCCAGTCATTCTTATATGTGTTCTCCACGAACTCTGACGATCAAATGTTCTGATAACCTTCAGAAAACATCAGTGTTTTAACTGTGGATGCATAAACAAGACAACAGAGGGAAGAGACAAGGAATAGAGGCTGTTTTCACAGACTTTTGGTTATAAGGGCATGCTCCACATCCATGCGAAAATCCTGGATATACTGAAAATAGGTCCACTCTCCATCTGCATTACAACAGTTTAAAGTTTATTATTTGCCCAGATCACAGTATGGTAGTTAGGTGGGAACTTAGAGGATAAACTATCTCTTTTTTAATTTTACCAAATCAGAAGGCCACATTGCTTCTTGAACAGCATCTAAATATGTAGGTTGGACTAAAAAAAGCAGCTGAAGTTCCTCAGTGCTTTCACCAAGCTATAAATATGTCCCATGCGTCCTCATCCTTTTCAACAGGGCACACCCACACGGATGACAAACAGGGAGGCTGGACAGGAGCGACGAAGACAGAAGGAGAAGCAGATAGGGTGACCGACCATCTGTCCCAGTTTGTGGGGACTGACCCAGTTTTAGCGCAGAACACCTTGAGTCTGCTAGTGCGTGTGCCACTTCAGTCAGAGCAAAAGCAAGAATCAGATCAGTAAAGCCTGAGGGCTTGGATGGAGGAAAGGCGATGTCGGACAACCTCAGACTGGCTTAGGCAATGCTTCTCATTGCTCCCTAGAAAGGGGAAGTGTCGCTTTCGTAAATCACCAGCGAGCTATGCGTGGAAGAGCTGACTAATGAATTCCAGCCCTGCTTGTTCCTCAAGTCAGATGTATGATTTTCCTTACTATTTAAACTGTGTGCCCTCCCCTTTGGCCTACAACATGTAACTTACATTTCTTAAATGTGCATATCACTCTATTTCCTTGTACCTGCAAGCAGTTTTGTAAGGAGAAAAAAAAAATCGCATAGAATTGTGAGATACGGGGGTAATGTTTGAGTGGAGACAGGAGTAGAACTACCCTGACGGGTTAAATGGAATCAGAATGAGCACGAAGCTGTGATTCCACAGCTGCTACTTCGCTGGGCATCAGCTGTTTTCTTTTCGGCCTCTCCATACCTTAGGGTGCATGGCTACATAGTTAGGAGACACAATTATAGCTCCACCTATAAACTAAAGAGAATATAAAACTCCCTTGAACTCCAGTTTGGAAAACCTCTGAGGAAGGACTCTGATTGGCCAAGCTTGGGCTGCATGGCTTTGCGGCAGAGGATGGACGGGGCACTGTGACTGGGACCTTGTCCTCAGGGTCAGGACTGGAACAGAGAGCCTGCATGTGTGCTCAGTCGCTCAGTCGCGCCCGACTCTTTGTGACCCCGTGGACAGTAGCCCACCAGGCTCCTCTGTCCATGGGATTCTCCAGGCAAGAATACTGTAGTGGGTTGCCATGCCCTGCTCTAACCATCACAATGAAAGTGAAAGTGAAAGTGAAGTCACTCAGTCGTGCCAACTCTTTGCGACCCCATGGACTATAGCCTACCAGGTTCCTCCCTCCGTGGGATTCTCCAGGCAAGAGTACTGGAGTGGGTTGCCATTTCCTTTTCCAGGGGATCTTCCCGACCCAGGGATCAAACCCTGGTCTCCTGCATTCCAGACAGACACTTTAACCTCTGAGCCACTAGGGAAGTAGGTGTATGTAATTTCCAGTTCCCACCTCTCTTCTTCCCCAGCTCAGTTGGCCAAGTATCAGGAGACTCCACATCTCGTCTCCTGAGCACTAAGTTTACATTCTGAAAATCTGCCAGCATTCGTACATGTCCAGACCTCTGCTTGCCTGTATAGACTGTTCTTACCACCAATAGCTCTACCTACTGGACCCTCAACTGCACTGTGACCTCGGGTCTCCTGGCTGAACTGTGCCTTCTGCTTGGCTTATCTTCAGTTCAGTTCAGTGCCTCAGTCACGTCCAACTCTTTGCAACCCCACGAATTGCAGCACGCCAGGCCTCCCTGTCCATCACCAACTCCTGGAGTCCACCAAAACCCATGTCCATGTCCATTGAGTCGGTGATGCCATCCAACCATCTCATCCTCTGTCATCCCCTTCTCCTCCTGCCCTCAATCTTTCCCAGCGTCAGGGTCTTTTCAAATGAGTCAGCTCTTCACAGAGCTGCCTTATCTTAATCTCCCACCATTTGGCCAACCCTCCCTGGTGGCTCAGAGGGTTAAGCGTCTGCCTGCAATGCAGGAGACCTAGGTTCGCTCCCTGAGTCAGGAAGATCCCCTGGAGAAGGAAATAGCAACCCACTCCAGTACTCTTGCCTGGAAAATCCCATGGACAGAGAAGCCTTGTAGGCTATAGTCCATGGTATCGCAAAGAGTTGGACAGGACTGAGCGACTTCACTTCACTTCACTTCCTCATTCCAGCACCTGCCCTGGCTGCTTGTGGTCCCAGGACAGCCATGGAGAAGACAGCATCAAGGTCAATGTCCTTCTCAGTTTCTAGTCCTAAATATGAAGGGCTTTCAAAGATCTCCAAATGAGAGCTTCCCTCAGATGCACCCCAGAGTTTGCCAGTCACTGGATAGTCAATAGTGTTCAATTTCATCCTTGTCGTTGTTCAGTCACTAAGTCATGTCTGACTCTTTATGACCCCGTGGACTATAGCATGCCAGGCTGCCTGTCCATCACTACTTCGCAGAGTTTGCTCGAACTCATATCCATTGAGTCAGTGATGCCATCCAACCATCTCATCCTCTGTCGACCCCTTCTCCTCCTGCTCAATCTTTCCCAGCATCAGGATATTTTCCAATGAGTTGGCTCTTTACATCAGGTAGCCTAAGTATTAGAGCTTCAACTTCAGCATCAGACTTTGTAATGAATATTCAGAGTTGACTTCCTTTAGGATTGCCTGGTTTTATCTTGCTGTCCAAGACTCTCAAGAGTCTTCTCCAGCACCACAGTTTGAAAGTATCAGTTCTTTGGTGCTCAGCCTTATTTATGGTCCAACTCTCACATCCATACATGATTGCCAGAAAAACCATAGCTTTATATGGACCTTTGTCAGAAAAGTGATGTCTCTGCTTTTTAGTATGCTGTTTAGGTTTGTCATAGCTTTCTTCTAAGGAGCAAGTATCCACAGGGATGGATTAAAGTAGCCATTTGTTTCATATCCTTTTAAAAATTGTGGAATAAAACATGCACTCAGGAAAAAAATGTATAAACACATATGTGGCGTTTAATAATAATTATATAGCAAACACCCATATGGCTACCACCCAGATTAACAACGAGGACATGACCAGCAATCAAGGAACCCTCTGAGGCTTCTGCCTAGTCATAACCTGTCCCTATCCCAAGTCCTACCAGGAACCACCCCCTGACTTTTGTGTTTATTTCTTCATCTTCCTTTATAGCTGTACCACTTATGTATATATCTCGAAAACCTGAAGCTGAGTTTTGTCTACTTTGAGTGTCATATAAATTTAAACAGAACACATTTGTTTTTTTATGTCTACTTCTTTGATGGCGATTATCTTTTCCAAGACAGAAAAATTGTTGTTGTCGTTCTTAAAACACATTCTCCTTTTTTGCCGTTCTGCCTATACTATCCGGATCTGATCTGGCAAGAAACACTATCGCTGATTTCACCGTTCTGTCAGTCTAGGTTTACCTTGAAATGTGACTTGCAGTTTCCAGGTGGAGTTGATTGGCATTTTTCAGATTGCTTGGTAGCAAACCCAGTTCTGTCACCTAGACTCTAAATCCCCACCAGCTGCCTACTACCCATCCCTTCAACCAAACAAAGAACATTAGATGCTTTGTGGCTTTTTTCTTTTCCTTTTTTTTTGGCCACACCATGAGCCATGTGGGATCTTAGTTCCCCGATCAGGAATGGAACCCATGCCCTTTGCATTGGCAGCAGAGACTCGACCACCGGACCACCTGGGAAGTCGCCTGTAAGATGCTTTGATATCTCTGCATCTTCACATTTGGAATAGTGCTCAATGACTTGCATTGGTACCTAGTATGTAAATACACAGGGCTTCCCTGGGAGCTCAGATGGTAAAGAATCCATCTGCAATGCAGGAGACATGGGTCTGATCCTTGAGTCAGGAAGATCCCTGGAGGAGGAGATAGCAATCCACTCCAGTATTCCTGCCTAGAGAATCCCATGGACAGAGGAAGCTGGCAGGCTACAGTCCATGGGGCAACAAAGAGTCAAATACAACCGAGTGACTAAGCGCACATACACATGGAAATATACAAGCTCTTATTCTACAGACAAAGAAAGAGAATTCTTCAGGCTGTTTTCCTGAGGTAGGAAAAGGATACTGAGGAGTCGGCTAATCTTGGATTAATAACCACCAACCTGGAGCAACTAACAATCTCTTATGAAGAGAAGCTTTTCTCCAGGGCTTTAAAAGGGTACACACTAACACATTTTGAAGTACCCCAATTCTAGAGTATATTCGTATCACTGAGAGAACATTGAGATCGCATAATTCTAGATTATAACAGCTTTTTGAAAGTAGTGATGTGAGCGAGTGTCTGGTTCAAGCTGAAACTTTGGGGAAGCCTGCGTGTGCCCCTATATTTGTGTCACACAGTTTTCTCAGTAGGAAAGTGTGTTCTCTGTTGCCGTGAGTCATGAAAGTCTCGCCTCTTGTCGTTGCTCCAGACATAGCTTTCTGTATCAGTGGTGTCACCCAGAACTGACTTAAACTGAGTGTGGTCATTTTGAGGCAGAGAATGAGAAAAATTAAATGAGAAATTAAAAACCTCTCATATTGGCAATCAAGTCAGACACTTCCATTGTGGTTTGGAGAAACTGTTGCATAAATGCACCCACTGCTCCGAGCTTATTCATGCTCTGCACTGGGGCAGCCTGGGCCAGAGTGTGGTGGTTACAAAGGCCCCTACATCAGCAGGTTCTATTTCTTACCCAAGCTCCCAGCTGCTGAGGTCTGAAGAGGGGTCTGACTGTGCAATCTTAGAAAAACACTCTTCTTTTCTTCTTCTTCTTCTAAATGTATTTGGCCGCACCAGGTCTCAGTTGCAGGACTTGGAATCTTCAGTTGCAGTATGCAAACCCTGAGTTGCGGCATGTGGGATCTAGTTCCCTGCCCAGGGATCAAACCCCAGCCCCCGGCACTGGGAGCATGGAGTCTTAGCCACTGGACTGCTAGAGAAGCCCCCAAATACTCTTGACTTTCAGGAATAAGAACCTGCAGCACAGCATTCCCAGGCATACCCACATGCCCCAGTTTCCTTGCACAGCTGAAAATTCTCTTACCAATAAGATAAGGAACGGGTGAGATAAACTTTCACATACCCTTTTGTGGGCTATCAAATACAGGAAAAAAGAGGAAACGAAACATGAAGTTTATGATGACTTCTTGTTCTCAGACAGACTTCAAGTCAGGACCTCTCCTTCCTGAAGCAAAGACATTGGGTGGCTCCATGCAGAGGGACATTGGGTGACTGCAAAAAGCAACTGAAAGTTGTCTGCATTAGCCTCGGAAGTGGGATCCTGTGGCTTCTGGAAACTTCATACAGCAGAATTTAATGTAAAAATATCCTTTATAAGGTCTTCCCTGTAAAGAATCCGCCTGCCAACGCAGGAGACTTGAGTTTCATCCCTGGTCGGGGAAAGTCCCTTAGAGAAGCAAATGGCAAGCCACTCAAGTACTCTTACTGAAAAATCTCTTGGAGAGAGGAGCCTGGAGGGCTACAGACCATGGCAAAGAGTTGAATGCGACTGAACAAGAACAACCCTTTAAGGAGTCGGTGCTGGGACTTCCCTGGTGGTCCAGTGGTGTTGCTCAGTCATGTCCGACTCTTTGCGACCCTGTGGACTGCAGCTTACAATGCTTCTCTGTCCATGGGATTTTCCAGGCAAGAGTACTGGAGTGGGCTGCCATTTCCTTCTTCAGGGGATCTTCCCAACCCAGGGATCGAACCCAGGTCTCCTGCATTGCGGACAGACACTTTACTGTCTGAGCCACCAGGGAAGCCTCCTTCCAATGCAGGGAGTTTGAGTTCAATCCCTAACTGAGGAGATAAGACCTCACATGCCTCCAGGCCAAAAGACCAAACCATAAAACAGAAGCAGTATTGTAACAAATTCAATAAAGACTTTAAAAATGGTCCATGTCAAAAACAAAACATCAGTGCTGAGAGTTTTATTTCAGAGCTGATTTTACCTGTGCAACCTGGGAACACATCCAAGCAGGGCTGGGAGTTGTGTTCTCTCTGTCCTCTCCTTGGCTGCCATCAGATTAAGAAAAGAAAAATCCCAGCACAAAGTGATTAGATGTCCTTCCCCTCCTCCTGCCTCCTTCTCACCCCTCCCCCAAAGTTCCCCTTCATTTCCACTTGCCCTGGATAAAATCTAGTCCATGCACATCCCATTCCACCAGAATGTAGCACAACTTTTTTTGTTGTTATTACTGAATGAAAGATTATCTGCATTCTATAGCACTGTATAAGTTTCAAAAGTAGTGTAGCTGGGTATATGGCTTCCTTTGAGTGTTTTGGATAAGGATAAGGAGATGTTTGCAGTGACAGGGTTTTATAGTCAATTATTCTCACCCTCAGCTTCTCTATCAATAAGAGACTATGATTAATTGAGCAGAAGCAGTGAGCAGAAGGTTTCTCATAAGCTCATCCCCAGAGGGCCAGGCAGAGCTCACAGCTGGGGGTGGTGGGTACAAGGGGCTGGCATGAGGCAGAGAGTGGGGCTGGGGCTCACGGCAAAGCTGAGCAATGCCAGAAAAAGGGTTTTGATGAGAGAAAATCAATTGACACCTCACCTTTGAAAATAAAATGAAGAGCTAGGAATGTTTAGGACTTATAGGAAGAGTTTACATTTGCTAGGTTGTTTTTAAAGCTTTGTATTGCTTTTTAAAAAGATTCTAAAATTTTTATACGAAGATTATTTTCCATTTGCAGCTATTCCAAAATATTGGCTATATTCCCCCATGTTGTATAATATATCATTGAGCCTCTCTTACATCCAATAGTTTGTACCTCCCACTCCCATTATAACCCCTGAATTGCCCCTTCCCACTTTCCTGTTGGTAACCATTAAAGAAGATGTGGAATACTAGTCACTCACAAAAAAGAATGCAATTTTGCTATTTGCAGCAACATGGGTGCATTTGGAGGGAATTATGCTACGTGAAATAAATCAGACAGAGAAAGACAAATCCTGAATGCTATCACTTATAAGCAGAATTTAAAATGTACATTTAACTTAGTTTGAGAATTCCTTTTCATTCAACGGTAAATACCAATCTCCTCTTAAATTAAAATTCATTCGTCTGTAACTCAGCACAGGCAAGAGGAATAGCAACGAATGGTAGGAGTAAGTCTATCAAGTGAACTAATAATCAATTCACAAATGGGGCTTTATTATTTAGGCTCCTCTGGGAATATGGGAGGGAAAAACTAAGTACAGGAATCAAGGTAAAAACTTATGAAGTGTTCATCTCCATAGGCAAATGCATCAGTCATTGTGTGACCCCCCCTTCAAGGCAAAGTTTAGGGACTGTGAAAAATGGAGATCCAGTCAAAATACTTCTTTGCTGACATTTCTTGTACATCTTCCACTTCAGGTATTTAAACTATTACAGTATCCTTTGGGCTTTAACTACAGAAATAGAGCTTGACCCACACTTTGCATTAAAAGACCAAATTATATCCCCAGAAAGAGAATATATATTAGGCAATATCTGAGATGCATTTCTTTCTTCCTATTAATACAAGATTCCCTGTGGTGGAACAATAATTATCATCTGAAGAAGTGAGTGTGGTGGAGAAGGAAATGGCTACCCACTCCAGTATTCTTGCCTGGAAAATCTCATGGACAGATGAGCCTTGCGGGCTAGTCTATGGCATTGCAGAGCCGTACACAACTTAGCAAATGAACAACACACAATCAGGCAGATTGAGATTTGGGGAAATAATTCTTGATGGAAATGTGACATCAAATGAAGAGTGAAGTGAGCTAGCAATATGGAATGCAGAGTTTTGTAAGAAATTAACTTTTGTGTATAGACTAATAATTGCAAATATTCAAACAATAAAGTCCATGGCTAAAGAAAAAAAAGAAAAGAAGTGAGTGTTGGTTAAATAGACTGTGTATCAGTCGTGTGATGGGCTGCCACACAGTCACTCAAAATCAGGTCTTTTTCAAAGATATTTCATGAATTGCAGAAATGTGTATGCTATAGTATTTTTCAAATGAATAATACTGTGCGTACATTTCCTATTTGTAATAAGTGTGTATACATATACATAAACATACATACATATGTATGCAAAAAAGATAGAAGTAATATAACAAAATATTAAGCATGGTGTTTGTAAGCTGTAAGATTATATATGGTTTAGAAATTTAGGATATTTTTCCATTCCAACTATCCTATAATGGATTCATTTTATTTAAAATCAGGGGGTGAAAAATCCACATTTTGAATATTTTAAAGAATTGAAACTCCCAGATTAAATAATATATTTTCTGGAACCACTAGCAAAGGTGATTAAAGCAGATGTCATTAAGGCCAAGAAGATAAATTTCATCGTGTTGTGAACTGTTCACTTTGGTTTCTGGGCCACATGCTACAGAGATGTCTGTAAAAGAAAAGCCACTGAAAACTGCTGAAGAAGCAGTTCAAAGTCCTTTTGCTTTAGAGGGTCAATGGCATGATCACTGTCAGGAGATAAGTGATCCCCAAGCATAACCTGAAGGTGCTTATTTGCTTACACCTCCATTGAATACGCTGTATAACTGGTGTTCTGGCATTGAGGGGATTCCTCCCAGGAAGTCTAGAGAGTGGTTTGGACTTGCACTCACGGTGTAGGCTCACACAGGAACTGCAGGAACCTGGTTGCCCTGCGCTCTACTTCAGCTCTACCTGGATCCACACAGAGCCCTGCTGCTGTTGCTGCTGCTAAGTCGCTTCAGTCGTGTCCGACTCTGTGCGACCCCAGAGACGCCAGCCCACCAGGCTCCCCCGTCTCTGGGATTCTCCAGGCAAGAACACTGGAGTGGGTTGCCATTTCCTTCTTCAGTGCATGAAAGTGAAAAGTGAAAGTGAAGTCCCTCAGTCGTGCCCGACTCTGCGGGACCCTGGAAATGGTGACCACAAGGATAAATGTGTAGTGACTCTATGGGAAATAGGAAAACTTTCTTTCCTATGAGTTAGATGCCTTTGACAGATAATTAGTTGTCTAAATAAGAATAGGACTGTACTAAATATTCATACTATCAAATTTTCATTTTTAAACCAAGACTTAGAGAAATTAACCATCTTGTCTAAGATAAAACCAAAACAAATGCACATCATTTATCAGTTCAGTTGCTCAGTTGTGTCTGACTGTTTATGACCCCATGGACTGTAGCACACCAGGCTTCCCTGTCCATCACCAACTCCTGGAGCTCACTCAAATTCATATCCATAAAGTTGGTGATTCCACCCAACCATCTCATCCTCTGTCATCCCCTTCTCCTCTCTCCTTCAATCTTTCCCAGCATCAGGGTCTTTTCAAATGAGTCAGCTCTTCACATCAGGTGGCCAAAGTATTGGGGTTTCAGCTTCAGCATCAGTCCTTCCAATGAATATTCTAGGTCGATTTCCTTTAGGATGGACTGGTGGATCTCCTTGCAGTCCAAGGGACTCTCAGGAGTCTTCTCCACCACCACAGTTCAAAAGCATCAATTCTTCGGTGCTCAACTTTCTTTATAGTCCAACTCTCATATTCATACATGACTACTGGAAAAACCATAGCCTTGACTAGACAGACCTTTGTTGACAAAGTAATGTCTCTGCTTTTTAACATGCTGTCTAGGTTGGTCATAACTTTTCTTTCAAGGAGTAAGTGTCTTTTAATTTCATGGCTGCAGTCACCATCTGCAGTGATTTTGGAGCCCAGAAAACTAAAGTCACCACTGTTTCCACCGCTTCTCCATCTATTGCATTGAAGTGATGGGACCAGATGCCATGATCTTAGTTTTCTGAATGTTGAGTTGTAAGCCAGCTTTTTCACTCTCCTCTTTCACTTTCATCAAGAGGCTCTTTAGTTCTTCTTCACTTTCTGCCATAAGGGTGGTGTCATCTGCATGGCTGAGGTTATTGATATTTCTCCCGGCAATATTGGTTCCAGCTTGTGCTTCATCCAGCCCAGTGTTTCTCATGATGTACTCTCCATATAAGTTAAATAAGCAGGTGACAATATACAGCCTTGATGTGCTCCTTTTCCTATTTGGAACCAGTCTGTTGTTCCATGTCCAGTTCTAACTGTTGCTTCCTGGCCTGCATACAGATTTCTCAAGAGGCAGGTCAGGTGATCTGGTATTCCCATCTCTTTCAGAATTTTCCACAGTTTATTGTGATCCACACAGTCAAAGAATTTGACATAGTCAACAAAGCAGAAGTAAATGATTTTCTGGAACTCTCTTGCTTTTTCTATGATCCAACAGATGTTGGCAATGTGATCTCTGTTTCCTCTGCCTTTTCTAAAACCAGCCTGAACATCTCGAAGTTCACGATTCACATATTGTTGAAACCTGGCTTGGAGAATTTTGAGCATTACTTTGCTAGTGTGTGAGATGAGTGCAATTGTGTGGTAGTTTGAGCATTCTTTGGCATTGCCTTTCTTTGGGATTGGAATGAAAACTGACCTTTTCTAGTCCTGTGGCCACTGCTGAGTTTTCCAAATTTTCTGGCATATTGAGTACAGCACTTTCACAGCATCATCTTTCAGGATTTGAAATAGGTCAACTGGAATTCCATCACCTCCACTAGCTTTGTTCCTAGTGATGGTTCCTAAGGGCCATGTGACTTCACATTCCAGGATGTCCAGCTCTAGGTGAGTGTGAATGATGACACCATCATGATTATCTGGGTGGTGAAGATCTTTTTTGTATGGTTCTTCTGTGTATTCTTGCCACCTCTTCTCAATATCTTCTGCTTCTGTTAGGTCCATACCATTTCTGTCCTTTATTGAGCCCATCTTTGCATGGGAACCAAAGTTCCCTTGGTATCTCTAATTTTCTTGAAAAGATCTTTAGTCTTTCCCATTCTATTGCTTTCCTCTATTTCTTTCCACTGATCACTGAGAAAGGCTTTCTTATCTCTTCTTGCTATTCTTTGGAGCTCTGCATTCAGATGCTTGTATCTTGCCTTTTCTCCTTTGCTTTTGGCTTCTCTTCTTTTCACAGCTATTTGTAAGGCCTCCTTAGCCATTTTGCTTTTTTGCATTTCTTTTTCTTGGGGATGGTCTTGATCCCTGTCTCCTGTACAATGTCAGGAACCTCCGTCCATAGTTCATTAGGCACTCTATCAGATCTAGTCCCTTAAATCTATTTCTCACTTCCACTGTATAATCATTAGGGATTTGATTTAGGTCATACCTAAATGGTCTAGTGGTTTTCCCTACTTTCTTCAATTTAAGTCTGAATTTGGTAATAAGGAGTTCATGATCGGAGCCACAGTCAGCTCCCAGTCTTGTTTTTGCTGACTGTATAGAGCTTCTCCATCTTTGGCTGCAAATAATATAATCAATCTGATTTCGGTGTTGACCGTCTGGTGATGTCCATGTGTAGAGTCTTCTCTTGTGTTGTTGGAAGAGGGTGTTTGCTGTGACCAGTGTATTCTCTTAGCAAAACTCTATTAGCCTTTGCTCTGGTTCATTCTATATTCCAAGGCCAAATTTGCCTGTTACTCCAGGTGTTTCTTGACTTCCTACTTTTGCATTCCAGTCCACTATAATGAAAAGGACATCTTTTTTGGGTGTTAATTCTAGAAGGTCTTGTAAGTCTTCATAGAACCGTTGAGGTTCTATGAACCTCGAGGGACTCTCAAGAGTCCTCCAACGCCACAGTTCAAAAGCATCAATTCTTTGGCACTCAGCTTTCTTTATGGTCCAACTCTCACATCCATACATCACTACTGAAAAAAACATAGCTTTGACTAGACAGACCTTTGTCGGCAAAGTAATGTCTCTGCTTTTCACATCATTTATACTCAATTGCTTTGTGTCATTGACCCAGAACAACAGAACACAGTTCCTTTTCTAAAAGTATGTGGAGGAGGAAAAAATGGATTGGGTAATTACTATATTTAGCTGCTGAAACAAATGCTCCTTTGTTTAAAAAAAGAAAAAAGACATTTATTGGGACCCATTACCACATTACCAGGTTACTCATACATCTCAACATAAGAGTCTGTGAAAAAAGACGATGTGGATTCACTGAGAATGAAATGCCCTGGGGTCTGATGACAGAGACCACACCAGTTGGGCTTTATGAGCTGTTAGATGGGAAGTGAGTGGCTTTTTATGACAATGACGTGGGGAGAGAGAACAAGCCCACAGGGAAATCCGTGTTTCAAACAGATTATGTGGTTTATGATTTCCATTTGGATTAGGGCGAAGAAAATCAATGGACAGAGGATAAATAGAAATGGCCCTTTTATCCCTCAAAGTATAATCTTTTTGATGCATCCAGGAATTTTATTTTATTTATTTTTACTAAGTATAGTTGATTTACCGTGTTGTGTTAGCTTTAGGTACACAGCAAAGTGATTCAGTTATATATAATATGTATTTATTCTTTTGCAGATTATTTTCCCTTTTAGGTGATTATAAAATCCCCAAGTGTAGTTTTATTCAGGGAAAAGAATACATTAAAATGGACACCCCCTTTTGTCCTTTTTCAACAGTATCAGTGGTGACCAAGGAAAATGCGCCTACAGGTGTGTGTGTGTATGTGTGTCTACGTGGCTAGTGAAATAAACAGCTAACACAAGTTTGCTTTAAAAAGCTAGCATTTATTAATTTCTTACAGTGATCAGAAGCAGTACCACACTTATCTTAAAACATTATCTCATCTAATATTCATAAAGACCTATACAACAGGTATTTTATCCTCTTTTACAGATGGAGAAATTAAGTCATAATGAAATCATCAGCACTGAGAATCAACAACGTTTTGAGTGTTTACTATACAAGAGACTATACTAAATATTCATATATGTAATTTTAATCTTCATATTCACTGTTTTGAATTAGATACTCTTCTCACTGAGCATGCTTTATGAATAAGCCAATGGAAGCTTAGAGACCTTAAATGTCAGGTGTAATGTCAAACATACATCATTTATACTATTATTTTTTTATCCAATTAATAATAGGAACTTTATTATAAGATTCTTTTCACAAGCTGAACTATTCCCAAATACAATTATAAGATTTTTATCTTATAAAATCTCATAATTATATCCCACAATTATAAAGATTTTATCATCTTTTTTGTACTTTATGTTCATAACTGCAATTCATTAAAAATTCAAGAGCTGAAGGCTGTGAATTCAACTTCACAGCTGCATCAAGTATAACTTAGTGTTGCTGTTCAGTCGCTCAGCCGTGTCTGACTCTGCGACCCCATGGACATCAGCATGCCAGGCTTCCCTGTCCTTCACCATCTCCCGGAGTTTCCTCAGCCTCATGTCCACTGAGTTGATGATGTCGTATAGTGTAGCATATACTATTGATTGCTCTGTGTTCTTGATTAAAAAAAAAAAAAAAAGAAAAGAAAAATTAGTCCCCTTTAGTCCTTGGCCTACCTCTGTGAAATACATTCCAAAACCAATAGACAAATTTGGGCAACTTACTTTTCCATTGATGGGCATCAGTGAATGGCTGGGATAAGGAGGATCCCATATCCTCACACTGGCATCTCAGTCTCATAAAGGTGTCCATTTTTCTGTAGTTTCCACAATAATGTGATGTACACTAGTGTTTGGGACACTGAGAAGCTCAGACTCTAGGAGTTAAGGAAAGTCTGACTGCACAGGAAGCCTTTAGGGGGTGAATCTTATGGAGTCTGAGTGCAGGGTGAAAAGAGAGCACAGCTCTGGGGCATCAGAGAGGTCTGACCATCCCATGAATAGTTAGCTTCCCCACTCCAGACCCTGTGCTAAGATCCGGATATCTAATGCTCTGAGCTAAATGGTTTTAGTATTAGATCTGTTTTGCAAATAAGGGAAGTAAGGCTCAGAGAGAAGTATTTTGCTCAAGGCACACAGTTGATGAGTGACAAAGAGGATGGGAACCTACAGATGTTTGCCTCTGAGCCCCAGCACTAAACATCCTGCTCAGCGTCCCCCCCCCCCCAAAAAAAAAACAGGAAGACTGCTGACTGAGGAAGAGAGACTGGGCTTAGATACCAATCCTGTTTCAGCTTGTTCTTATTGTTAACTTAGAAAGAATTTAAGGAGGGAACCAAAAATCATAAGGGGAAGATGAGGATTTATGGAAGAAACTAAAATGAATAAGGAGGTGTGTGAAGTCAGTGAATCAAATGTGTGATGTAAATTTTAGCTTGGATAAAAGCAGGAAAGTGATAAAAGATCAGACTTTCCTGATTAAGACTCTGTGCTTCCACTACAAGGGGGCCTGGTTCAGTCCCTGGTGGGGGAAGTTCTGCATGTTACACAGTGCAGCCAAAAAAAAAGTAATAAAGAATCATGATGTTACAGGGCTTCCAGAAATCATCTACTTTATTGTTCTATTTTTCCGCTAGAGAAATCCAATGTACCATTGCGCAAATCAGGGTCTTGCATTTTATTTAAAGACTTCCTCAGAACTACCCACCTTTTAATATTAGTAAGTTCATCCTTAGGTCTGATGGTGAGTCACCTGCTGAGAAAAGTTTGAACAAAGCAAGATCATCACTCCAGCAGCTGGGAGGGTCCTGTGACTCAAGTCATGCTGACACCCCGTCAGGGGCTCTGTGCACTGAGAGGCGGTTTTCTTTCCATCCTATGGCCTTTTTAGGGGGATTCTAAGAGCGCAACTGATTCCTCTTTTTTGTTCTCTCTCTCGTAAACCATGAATTGGGAAAGGTCTGGTATTTTGCAAATGTCATGCAGCCATGAAATCAATGTGAAATGTAAGGCTGTGTGTGTGTGTGTGTGTGTGTGTGTGTGTGTGCGCGCGCGAGAGAGAGAGAGAGAGAGAGAGAGAGAGAGAGAGAGCATCTGGATCCATCTGAGTAGTCATTCACAATACCTTGTGAATTTCTGATAAATGAAAACCACAGCTGATACAAAAGACAGCTAAATTGTAGGTATTGTTGAATATATTATTTCAAATACCATCATATCTTTTATGATTAGTGCCTCTTATGTCCTGATTAAGTAATCTTTGTGCACTTTCAAATCACGAAGGTATTTATTCTTCCATGTGAGAGAGCTTCCCCTGTGGCTTAGTGGCAAAGAATCCCCTACCAATGCAGCAGACACCAGAGAGGCAGATTTGATGCCTGGGTGGGGAAGATCCTAGGGAGCAGGAAGTGGCAGTCCACTCCAGTATTCTTGCCTGGATAATCCCATGGACAGAGGGAGCCAGGTGGGCATGGGGTCATAAGAGTTAGACACAACTGAGCAACGGAACACACAGGAATGCAAATAGGATTGAGCTGTTACCAGATCATATTTGAGCCCTTCAATGGCTACTTTAGACAGGAAATAGAAAAGAGAAGAAGGCTTAACACGTGTTAAAGTAAATCTGTAGCCATTTAAATTTGAGAAGAAAGAAAAAACAGAATCCCAAGCATATAAGCTGATGCGGAGAATTTGAGCTGATTTTAGAATTAGGCCCATTGGCACTTGAACCAAACCCATATGGGCAAGGTAGTCTTCTTTCATAGATTTTCCAGGTAAGTACGCTTAGCTTCCATTGTTCTTGTTCCAACAAAATAAAATTAGTAAATGTTTAAGTAAGGTTAGCACAGTTTTTTATAACTTTATAAATTCTATGATTACAAATCAGAAAAAGTCATTTATCAGACAGTCTCTTAATACCATATTTAAAGGGATTGCAAACCTCTCTTGAACTCCCGACTATGCTTTTTTCCATCTTTTCTCCCCAGAAGTGTTATCTAATAGCTTATTATAATTGTGTCAGGGCCAGCTGCCTCTGAGGGCTCCGCTGCTGTGATGTGATCCAAGGAATCCAAGACAGGAGCCTTCTCTCATCAGAACAGTGAAAGCGGATGTGTATCTGGGTTGATAGAGGTGATGAGAAGAGGTTAATTTGACAATGGGATTCAATTCCCCTTGGTAGTAAATTAAAAAAATAATTGTGGTTACCTGGATACCCCTGAAAAAGTAGGCTGTGAACTTTTTTTTTTTTTTTTTAAGAGCATCTCCTTACAACCTAAGGAGTTAAGAGCATTCTAGAGCTGGAGAGAAGCACCCACACCCTGACTTTGAACTTAGGTCACTCCCTGGTCACCATCCTATTGAATTAACCTAATAGGCTGGGGAAGGATTGATGTGTCATTATGTCAAGGAGATGCCCACAACCTGTTCCTAAGGCTCATTTCTGTCTTGTGTTCTTGAGAAGTGACTGAGGTTGAAAGNAAAAAAAAAAAAAAAAGAAAAGAAAAATTAGTCCCCTTTAGTCCTTGGCCTACCTCTGTGAAATACATTCCAAAACCAATAGACAAATTTGGGCAACTTACTTTTCCATTGATGGGCATCAGTGAATGGCTGGGATAAGGAGGATCCCATATCCTCACACTGGCATCTCAGTCTCATAAAGGTGTCCATTTTTCTGTAGTTTCCACAATAATGTGATGTACACTAGTGTTTGGGACACTGAGAAGCTCAGACTCTAGGAGTTAAGGAAAGTCTGACTGCACAGGAAGCCTTTAGGGGGTGAATCTTATGGAGTCTGAGTGCAGGGTGAAAAGAGAGCACAGCTCTGGGGCATCAGAGAGGTCTGACCATCCCATGAATAGTTAGCTTCCCCACTCCAGACCCTGTGCTAAGATCCGGATATCTAATGCTCTGAGCTAAATGGTTTTAGTATTAGATCTGTTTTGCAAATAAGGGAAGTAAGGCTCAGAGAGAAGTATTTTGCTCAAGGCACACAGTTGATGAGTGACAAAGAGGATGGGAACCTACAGATGTTTGCCTCTGAGCCCCAGCACTAAACATCCTGCTCAGCGTCCCCCCCCCCCCAAAAAAAAAACAGGAAGACTGCTGACTGAGGAAGAGAGACTGGGCTTAGATACCAATCCTGTTTCAGCTTGTTCTTATTGTTAACTTAGAAAGAATTTAAGGAGGGAACCAAAAATCATAAGGGGAAGATGAGGATTTATGGAAGAAACTAAAATGAATAAGGAGGTGTGTGAAGTCAGTGAATCAAATGTGTGATGTAAATTTTAGCTTGGATAAAAGCAGGAAAGTGATAAAAGATCAGACTTTCCTGATTAAGACTCTGTGCTTCCACTACAAGGGGGCCTGGTTCAGTCCCTGGTGGGGGAAGTTCTGCATGTTACACAGTGCAGCCAAAAAAAAAGTAATAAAGAATCATGATGTTACAGGGCTTCCAGAAATCATCTACTTTATTGTTCTATTTTTCCGCTAGAGAAATCCAATGTACCATTGCGCAAATCAGGGTCTTGCATTTTATTTAAAGACTTCCTCAGAACTACCCACCTTTTAATATTAGTAAGTTCATCCTTAGGTCTGATGGTGAGTCACCTGCTGAGAAAAGTTTGAACAAAGCAAGATCATCACTCCAGCAGCTGGGAGGGTCCTGTGACTCAAGTCATGCTGACACCCCGTCAGGGGCTCTGTGCACTGAGAGGCGGTTTTCTTTCCATCCTATGGCCTTTTTAGGGGGATTCTAAGAGCGCAACTGATTCCTCTTTTTTGTTCTCTCTCTCGTAAACCATGAATTGGGAAAGGTCTGGTATTTTGCAAATGTCATGCAGCCATGAAATCAATGTGAAATGTAAGGCTGTGTGTGTGTGTGTGTGTGTGTGTGTGTGTGTGCGCGCGAGAGAGAGAGAGAGAGAGAGAGAGAGAGAGAGAGAGCATCTGGATCCATCTGAGTAGTCATTCACAATACCTTGTGAATTTCTGATAAATGAAAACCACAGCTGATACAAAAGACAGCTAAATTGTAGGTATTGTTGAATATATTATTTCAAATACCATCATATCTTTTATGATTAGTGCCTCTTATGTCCTGATTAAGTAATCTTTGTGCACTTTCAAATCACGAAGGTATTTATTCTTCCATGTGAGAGAGCTTCCCCTGTGGCTTAGTGGCAAAGAATCCCCTACCAATGCAGCAGACACCAGAGAGGCAGATTTGATGCCTGGGTGGGGAAGATCCTAGGGAGCAGGAAGTGGCAGTCCACTCCAGTATTCTTGCCTGGATAATCCCATGGACAGAGGGAGCCAGGTGGGCATGGGGTCATAAGAGTTAGACACAACTGAGCAACGGAACACACAGGAATGCAAATAGGATTGAGCTGTTACCAGATCATATTTGAGCCCTTCAATGGCTACTTTAGACAGGAAATAGAAAAGAGAAGAAGGCTTAACACGTGTTAAAGTAAATCTGTAGCCATTTAAATTTGAGAAGAAAGAAAAAACAGAATCCCAAGCATATAAGCTGATGCGGAGAATTTGAGCTGATTTTAGAATTAGGCCCATTGGCACTTGAACCAAACCCATATGGGCAAGGTAGTCTTCTTTCATAGATTTTCCAGGTAAGTACGCTTAGCTTCCATTGTTCTTGTTCCAACAAAATAAAATTAGTAAATGTTTAAGTAAGGTTAGCACAGTTTTTTATAACTTTATAAATTCTATGATTACAAATCAGAAAAAGTCATTTATCAGACAGTCTCTTAATACCATATTTAAAGGGATTGCAAACCTCTCTTGAACTCCCGACTATGCTTTTTTCCATCTTTTCTCCCCAGAAGTGTTATCTAATAGCTTATTATAATTGTGTCAGGGCCAGCTGCCTCTGAGGGCTCCGCTGCTGTGATGTGATCCAAGGAATCCAAGACAGGAGCCTTCTCTCATCAGAACAGTGAAAGCGGATGTGTATCTGGGTTGATAGAGGTGATGAGAAGAGGTTAATTTGACAATGGGATTCAATTCCCCTTGGTAGTAAATTAAAAAAATAATTGTGGTTACCTGGATACCCCTGAAAAAGTAGGCTGTGAACTTTTTTTTTTTTTTTTTAAGAGCATCTCCTTACAACCTAAGGAGTTAAGAGCATTCTAGAGCTGGAGAGAAGCACCCACACCCTGACTTTGAACTTAGGTCACTCCCTGGTCACCATCCTATTGAATTAACCTAATAGGCTGGGGAAGGATTGATGTGTCATTATGTCAAGGAGATGCCCACAACCTGTTCCTAAGGCTCATTTCTGTCTTGTGTTCTTGAGAAGTGACTGAGGTTGAAAGTTTTACTTTTATTTTTTGATAAGAATTAGCCATTTAGAGACTTGCCTGGTGGTCCAGTGGCTAAGACTCTGAGCTGCCAATGCAGGGGGCCCAGGTTTGACCCCTGGGCAGAGAACTAGATCCCACATGCCTCAACAGCGCAGCCAAATAAATAATTTTTATTTTAAAGACTTGTGATTCAGCTGGTAAAGAATCCACCTGCAGTGCAGGAGACCTGGGTTCAATCCTTGGGTTGGGAAGATCCCCTGGAGAAGGGAAAGGCTACCCACTCCAGTATTCTGGCCTGGAGAATTTCATGAACTGTATAGTTCATGGGGTCGCAAAGAGTGGGACACGACTGAAAGACTTTCACTCACTCCATTTTAAAGATATAGCCATTTAGTCTAGTACTCTTGGAGTAAGAATGCTGTATTCTGATAAAACTACATTCAGTTCCACAAATGTTGGCTGAGCCCTCACTGTGTGGTGGGCTCTGAGTCAGATACTGTGGAAGCCACAGTCAGTTGAGTAATTTGAAGTGGTGGTAAAAAGTGGTATTTGGAGAGGGGGGATGCTTGGGTGTGGATTCTGGGTGTAAATGAGTTGGAGGGGAGGGGGAAAGGAATTCAATGAAGTGGGGGTGGGGTAGAGAGTCATGAGAGGGATCACCTTTGGCCACACTCAAGAAATGCCAAGAAAGGGTTTGACTTGGGTTGTAATTGTTGGTTGTCAAAATGAGCTTAAGGATGTTACCTTCCCTCCTTAAGTGCAAACACTAGTTGTTCAGTAGTGTCCGACTCTTTGCTAACCCATGGGCTGTAGCCTGGCCAGGCTCCTCCGTCCATGGGATTCTCCAGGCAAGAATACTAGAGTGGGTGGCCATTCCCTTCTCCAGGAGATCTTCCCGACCCAGGGATGGAACCCAGGTGTCCTGCACTGCAGGCAGATTACCTCCTTAATCCTCCTGAAGTCTCATCATAGGAAGATGATTCTATTGAGAGAAAAGGGAAGGGAAGCTCATCATCGTTATACCCTCTTCCTCATTAGCATCCTCACATGATTGTAACCAAGCAGGACCCTATGGTTGGATGGCATCACCAACTCAGTGGACGTGAATCTGAACAAAAACTCCGGTAAGTAGTGAAAGACAGGGAAGCCTGGCCTGCTGCAGTTCATGGGGTTGCAAAAAGCTGGACAGGGCTTACCGACTGAACAACAACAAGGACCCTATGGGGCCTTCCCAGGACAGACCCCCCCCACCCCTTTCCCCAGTACCCTGCTTTAGCTCCTCTCTGGAGTACCTAGATAATAGTACTGATGGACATTCCCTGAGCTGTTTTGCAGATGGGAACCACCTGCCCCCTCAAATGGAGGAAGTACTTGCTGACCATGAGCACACAGCCTCAGGCCTGCTGGAGCCCAAGGACTGATAACCCCTGTGATACCACCTGACTGTTTCACCATCAGCCAATCAGAGAATCGTGCACAAGTTGATCACTATCTTGCGACCTTCTCCTCACCTGCCACTTAAAAATGCTCTGCCAAAACCTTTGAGGGAGCTCAGGGCTTTTCAGGGCATGAGCCACCTCGTCTCCTTGTGTGACCTCACAATAAGCCTTTCTCTGCCCCAGACTGTGACGTTTCAGTTTGTCTGCTCTCACTGTGCACAGGGGCACATGAACTTGGGTATACATGACTGCTGTAGTGTGGTTGGCATCTGCCATGTGCGATTCTAAGTGCTTTTCACATGTTACTTCCCTCTCAGCTTGAAAAGTATATATTTTGATAATAATAGCTGCTGTATATTGGATGATTCCTGTGTGCTAGGTAGACACTATGCTAAATACTTTACACTTATCATTTCATTTATACTATACAACAGTGCACATATGTCCTATATTGACAAAACAAAGGCTGGAAGAGTCCTGTGTTTGTCTCTGCACTATCAATTTAAAGGAAACTGTTTATTTGCAGCCTTCCTTCACATCCCTAAATTAACCAAACCACAACACAGTGATCATTTTTGAAGAATGTGAACTTGTTGGTTTGGTGTCATCCTCAAGAGTTCTGGAGAAATCTATCCTGCTCAAGACAGCAGGAAAAAGGAATTTCAATGCCTATTTGGTTACTAAGTACACGGAGAGCAAGACAAGACAGAGAGTTCTGAGCTCAAAGTGCAGAGAGTCCGAGTAATTGTCCAGAACAAATGAAGCGCTCAGAATGAATGACTAAGGACATTGCCACAATGTTCTCTACTCAGGCTATTAGATCACCCCAGGAAAACACACAGCTATTTTTGAGGATGGAAAGGAGCTTTGTGTTTGCCCTCCAGCTGCTCTCTTGCCTTCTGGTAGGCTCTGAAAAAAATCCATGAGGCATGCAGACAAGTGATTCTGTTCCAGCCTTTGCTACTGAAAGCATGGTCCATGGCTCAGCAGTCCTGGCTTCACACAGGAACTTGTTTCAGCATCTGGGGCCCCACCTGAGAACTACTGGATTGGAATCTGCATTTTATGTAGATTCAAGGTAATTCTGACACACCTTAAAGTTGTTGTTCTGTAGCTCAGTCATGTCAGGCTCTTTGCAACCCCATGAACTGCAGCACTCCAGGCTTCCCTATCCTTCGCTATCTCCCTGTCCTTCGCTATCTCCCAGAGATTGCTCAAACTCATGTCCATTGAGTCAATGATGTCATCCAGCTGTCTCTTCCTCTGTCGCCCCCTTTTCCTCCTGCCTTCAATCTTTTCCAGCATCAGGGTCTTTTCTAATGACTCGGCTCTTCACATCAGGTGGCCAAAAATCGGGAGCTACGGCTTCAGCATCAGTCCTTCCAATGAATATTCAGGTCTGGTTTCCTTTAGGTTTGACTGGCTTGATCTTCTTGCTGCCCAAGAGACTCTCAAGAGTCTTCTCCAGCACCACAGTTCAAAAGTGTCAATTCTTCAGCGCTCAGACTTCCTTATGGTCCCACTCTCACATCTATACATGACTACTAGAAAAACCATAGCTTAGACTATATGAACTTTTGTCAGCAAAGTACCAGTTAGGAATGATGAATATACAAAAGAGGTTTCCTAGCTCATAGGAGTCTGGTAAGTGTGAATGTGGCCAGGTTCAGGGCATTAGCTCTGCACACAACTCAGTTTGAGAAGCACATCTCTTCCCAGGAGGGCCCTTGAGTCAGCAACTTGCAACTGATGACATTTTCCAAGGGACCTTTTTATTTACGGACTTCCCTTGTGATTTGGGTGGTAAAGAATCTGCCTGCAACGCGGGAGACCTGGGTTCGATCCCTGGATTGGGAAGATCCCCTGGTGAAGGGAAAGGCTACCCACTCCAGTATTCTGGCCTGGAGAATTCCGTGGACTGTATAGTCCAGGGGGTTACAAAGAGTCAGACGCGACTGAGCAATTTTCACTTTTTTATTGACACTTGGTTCGACTCTCTGACAGCAGCTTCAGCTCAGAGAATGACTACAGGACTCTTGGGAGCCCTTCTTAGCTGACCAAGTGTTGTCATGATTCATTGATACGCTCTACTTGCCCTTCCTCCTTAAAAAAGGCCTAGTGTTTAGTGTTGGAGGTGATATGGTGTCAGCTGTGTTGACAAGAATGTCACAAGCTCTTCCACCAGCCTGAAGAGCTTCCACACGCCTAGGAATAGAAATGAAGCTTCCTCTTGCAAAGGCGAAATTACTACTGGAGACAAAGACTAGGCATTGATTTTTTAAACTGAATCCACATTTTCCCTGTAACTGGAAAAGAGAACCGATCATTCTCATCACAAATTCTCTGTTACTTCAATTCTGTATAATTTAACTACAAATTTTTGGACAGAGGAGGCATTCATACATAACTGGAGAAAAAGAGGGTTAAGCCTTAAAGTTTTTAGACTATCAAAAATACACCAGTTATGGCTCACAATCTCTATATTTTGCCAAAAACTCATTGATTCACCACATATTTTTAACAGACTGTATTATGTTTAGAGGACTTTGATGATCAGAGAAGGGGGAAAAACATTGAGCAATCTTCAGGGGAGTCCAGGAACCAATTTGGCAGGGATACCATACTGTAACTCCAGGAATAGTATTCATCAGTGTGAACAAAATCACTCAGTCCCTTGGGGTCTGTACTAGTTTCGACCTGCTCAGTGTAACAGTAATAGTTCCCTATCTAGAGCTATAGCAGTCTCCTATTGCTGATTCACACCATCAATAATTAAGTATCTTAAGGGACTACCCTGGTGGTCCACTGGGTGAGATTCAGCACTCCCAATGCAGGGGGCCCAGGTTCGATCCCTGGTTGGGTATATGATACTGCACACTGCAACAGATACCGAAGATCCCACATGCCACCACTAAGAGTTGGTGCAGCCAAAATAAACAAGGAAACACATAAACATTAGGGGAAAAAAAGAATTGAAAAGGATACAAATTTGCTGTTGCACAGTTTTGGAGGTCAGAAGTCTAAAATGAGTCTCATGGAGCCAAAATCAAGAT